>CM060447.1:80790620-80946873 GCA_030545235.1 Helianthus tuberosus | reverse complement strand
ATTATGAGAACTTAGAGAACTTGCCATAGGAAAAGTTTTTTCAAAAAAAAACCTACTTCTAAAAAAAACCCTACTTTTTTTTATTTATACTAGCCGTAAATACTGTAAAAAAACTGATGTCATGGTGATGTTATCATCTTTTCACAGCAGTTGTAAAGGGCCGAAAAACAACACTTTGATTTTTTTACAATCGTCTTGTAACGTTTTAATATATGGGGTGCAAGAAATGGGGGCAAAACTCGTACAGGAAGGCCGAGTTTTCTTACTTCTCACAACTCGTAGGAATTTTCTCTTGATCTAAATCCTATACATATAGGGTATGGTTAATGCGGGAACTAGCTTTAAGGAGAGAACTTGAGAACTAATGTGAACACAAACAAAATAAACTCAACATAAACAATGAACCCCCCCCCCCCCCTCCAACCCACCACCCCCTCCCCTCCAAAAAAAAAAAAAAAAACTATACCCCACCAAAAAATCCCCAGCCCCAAAAGCCTACCCCCCCCCCCCCCCAAAAAAAAAAAATCCTAAAAAAACTAATCCCCCTCACACCTAAGCTAAAAACTAAACCGTAAAGCTAAACCCCAAAACTCAATGCTAAAAAATAAATTTTTTAGATTAAAATCGTGACTTTTTATTAATGAAAAATTATTAATAAAAAGTTGTGATTTTAATAGAAAATTAAAAAAAAAAAAACAATTGTGTGTTTTTTAAGGTTTTTTGGTGTTTATGATTGTGTTTTTTTTTTTTTTTGAAAGTATGTTTATTATTTATGATTGTGTTCACACTAGTTTTTGAGGTTCTCGCTAAAAAAAAACTAATTCCTAACGGATTCTCACCGTACATGTGTGTGTGTGTGTGTGGTTACGTTTTTTTTTCAAAACATTAAATAATTGCAGAACTTTCAGAACTCCTAATAAAAAATCATTATACATGTATGTATCTATATATATAAGGATCTGTTAGGAACCACCCTTTATTACAAGAACCAAGAAAACCAGTGTGAAAACAATCAAAAATACCTAAAAAAAAAACTAAAAACACGCAAAAAAAATTAATTAAAAATCGCTACTTTTTGTCCGAAAAAAAATTTTGGGACGAAAGTAGCGATTTTTTTAATTAAAAAAATTAGCATTTAGTTGTGCAGTTTAGCTTTATGGATTGGTTTTTAGCATTTAGATTGGGTGGGGATATAAGGTTTTTTTTTTTTTGGGGGGGGGGGGGGGTGGGTGGGGTGTTTAGGTTTTTGGGTGATGGTGGGGTGGTGGTGGGGGTTTAGGTTTTGGATGGTGGTGGAGTGGGTTTATTTTGTTGTGTTCGCATTGGTTCTCATGTTTCTCACAATAAAGGTGGTTCTCATGTTTCTCACAATAAAGGTGGTTCTCAAATGAACCCTATCGTATATAGGATATATATTTATATTTATGATATTTTTATCGTTTATTATATCTATTTTTATGATTAGATTCGTGTTTACATATGTGTAATAACCAAATTATATATGCGCGTAATAAGTAATTACATATATGTAAAAAACTAGTTTACATATGTATAATTATAAAAGTTCATATAGAAAATGATAGAACTACTCGTAACATGTATGTAATCATAAAAACACATATAATAAATGATTAAAGTAACCCAAATATAAAAATATACAAATAAAAATATTGTTTATTAGGAGTTCTGATATATATATATAGGGTGGGAGTTGGCTACAAAGTCCATTTTTCCTACAAAGTGTAAAAAGTCATAAAACACCACAATGCTGACCATCAAAACACACTCAAAACACACATATAACAAAGTGAAGATCACTAAAACCCTATATTTGTGGGTTTTGTGTTGTGTTTTGGATGATAAAGCTTTGATTTATTGAATGACTAACATTAGTGTGGTTTATGTTGATTATCATGTTGTGTTTTATATTTCATAATTCTACGATAACGTGTTTGAAGTTCTTATAGTTTTGTTAGGGTTTGGATATTGTGTTTTAGTGATCTTCAGTAAGTTATTTGTTGGTTTCGAGTGTGTTTTATGGCTGAAATTGTGGTGTTTTATGACTTTGTACACTTTGTAGGAAAGATAGACTTTGTAGCCGAACCCCACCCTATATATATATGCATCGCCATTCATGTAATTTAAATAAAATATGATAAAATGACAGTTTTGCCTCTCGTGTAGGGGGCACATGACAGGTCATTACCAAGAAAATGGATGGAAGTTAGTGTAACAGACATCTGGTGTGCAAAAGTTTCAAATAAAAGACACTCGATGTAATTTCTAAAGACAAGAGACACACGGTGCAAATTAGTGTAAAGTTAAAGGACAAACCGTGTAATTTACTCATAAATTTTTAAGTAGGGTAGAAAAGCATTTGGTAAAAAAATTGGTGGGATGGGATGGGTTTTAAATAGGGTGAGTTATTTAATTTTGAAAATTAAAAAAAAATTAACAATGTCGTTGGGGTCCAACGGCTATAACTCAAACCAATCATTGCACGCCACCTCATCACCCATAGGTGCTGCACGCCAGTGAAGTTTTTGCCGCGCCTCACACCTCGTCGTTGTCTATGCCAGTGACAGACCGGTATGCCAGGTGTGGAGAGGCTTCCACTCCGCTAAACCACCCCCAATCCGTTTGGTGTTATTGCGAAAAGGAAATACAAATCAATTTACATTGAATGTTATTTTAACAAATTTTGAATTTAATCTAACTACTTGTTATTTGTCACATTATAAACACGTTTGTGCTTTTAACACCATCCAAAGATGTTTTTTTTTTTTTTTTTTTTTTTTTTTTTTTTTTTGTTTTTTTTTTTTGCTATAACTGAGTGGAAACCAGAAACTCTTGCCACTTGAATAAAAAAACAGAGTTTAAATCTTGTTAAAACTTACCTTTTATTAATACTTTTAGTCATGTTTATATTTAAATGTGAATCTGTATAAATTAAAATAAGAGTTAATTACTGTTTTCGACCCTATGTTTTGTCAAAAATCACTAGTTCAGTCCATTAGTTTAAAAATTACGATTTCAGTCCCTGTGGTTTCACTTTTGTAACCATTTCAGTCCACCTCCGTTAACCCCATCCATTTATTCTGTTAAGTACACGTGAATTGACCATAATGCCCTTATTAATAAAAAACAAAAAGATATCTAAATTAGTTAATTACTGTTTTCGTCCCTTTGGTTTGTAAAAAATCACTATTTCAGTCCATTAGTTTAAAATTTGCGATTTCAGTCCCTTTGGTTTCACTTTCGTAACCATTTCAGTCCAGTCTCCTAACACCGTCTAATTTACCGTTAAGTTTTTAATAAAATACCTAAATTACACTAGTGTTAATTATAATGGACTTATATGATTTTATTATTGGATTTATATGATTTTATTATTGGATTTATATTATTTTATTGTTGTCTGACATATGGACTTAAAATGGATTGTAGGGTTTGACCCACCAAGGCTTCAGTAAAAGTAGAAGTCTGGCACTATTTTTACATATATGGTTCCAAAATTTTAATTTGGACTTTAGAATTAGAAAATGTCCAGGTAAGCATTATGTTTTAATGTTAATATGTTAATTGATGCTGCTAAGAAGATATTAATTAGGGTGGGGTAATGGGTCGTCGGACATTAAGAGTGTGGGGTTGTGATCCCGGAGAAGATGACCGGAAACTTTTGTCGAAAATGAAAGCAGGGATGGAGTGAGGTGGGGTAGCATGGGGTTGTGTTTTAACAAGTGGGTCCTAGAATACAATCTTTTAAATTTTCATGGTTTTTTTATTTAATTAACACAAGGGTAATTTAGGTATTTCATTAAAAAACTTAACGGTAAAATAGACGGTGTTAGGAGACTGGACTGAAATGGTTACGAAAGTGAAACCACAGGGACTGAAATCGGAATTTTTAAACTAATGGACTGAAATAGTGATTTTTGACAAACCACGGGGACGAAAACAGTAATTAACTCATTTAGATATCTTTTTGTTTTTTTATTAATAAGGGCATTGTGGTCAATTCACGTGTACTTAACATAATAAATGGATGGGGTTAACAGAGGTGGACTGAAATGGTTACGAAATTGAAACCACATGGACTGAAATCGCAATTTTTAAACTAATAGACTGAAATAGTGATTTTTGACAAAGTAATGGACGAAAACAGTAATTAACTCTTAAAATAAATTCAAAGTTAAAATTTATAAAAGAGTAAACTGCCATTTTGGTCCCTGTGGTTTGGCCAGTTTTGCCACTTTAGTCTAAATCTCAAACTTATTACATCTGGGTCCCTGTGGTTTGGTTTTTGTTGCAATTTTAGTCCAAAATCCAAAAATCCCCCTTTTTGACTGTTAAAAGCTGTCTATTTTGTCCCTTAGTGCAGGGGCATTTTGGTCATTTTTTAAATTTTATTTTTTTTCAATAAAACCCAAATCAAAATAATCATCTTTCTCTTCTCTCTCTCTCTCTTATCTCTCTCTCTATAGCACCACCACCACTGCCACCTCCTCCCTCTCTCTTCTCTCTCTCTCTATAGCACCACCACCACCGCCACTCCAAACATCATCATCAAAACCCAGATCAAGAACATCATCAAAACCCAAACAAGAACATCATCAAAACCCAGACATCATCAAAACCATCATCAGAACATCATCAAAACCCAGATCAAGAACATCATCAAAACATCATCAAATATCATATTTGCAATAAAACCCAGATCAAGAACATCATTAAAACCCAGATTCCAACACCACCCACAAACTTAAAAAACAAACCCACAAACAAAATCAAATCTTGATCAAAACCCAATAACCGTATCCAAATTACAAACAAGCCCACTAAATCAAATCGAAATCAGATCAACTATCAATACCGATTTCAAAACAAAAGAAAAAAAATGAAAAGTTCACCTGCCGCCACCTGACCACCGTCACAACCTGCTGAGCACCACCACCACCGTTAACTGCCTGAGCTTGACTAACCTGCGCCGCCATCTCAAAACCCTAACAGATTTTCCCTTTTTTCCAAATTTTTCACCGTTAACGGCCCCCATCTACCACCACCACCCCCATCTACCACCACCGCCCCCATCTACCACTACCGCCGCCGTGAGCGGAGGCGTCGCTGCCACTGTTGCTGTAAACTGGGTGTCAGCCATCCTCCTTTCTCCTATTCTCTCTCTCTCTGTTTCAGGTGTGTTTGTGGAGAGATAAAAGGGTGGTTGAGGGAGGAGATGAGTGGTCGTGGTGTGTGTGACCGGAATAATGTCCCCGCCGTTCTCAGAGAAGAGAGAGAGAGAGCTGGTCGATGATGAAGATGAACTCAGATCTGTGATGTGTGTATATATATATATATATTAATTTTTGAATTAAGAAAATGTTAAATGAAAAGCAAAATGACCAAAATGCCCCTGAACTAAAAGACAAAATAGGAGGTTGCAAGAGTCAAAAAATAGGGTTTTTAAATTTTGGACCAAAATGGCAACAAAATACAAACCACAGGGACCCAGATGTAATAAGTTTGAGATTTGGACTAAAGTGGCAAAACTGGCCAAACCACATGGACCAAAATGGCAGTTTACTCTTTATAAAAACTATTTAAAAGATTATGAGAATTCGTTGAATGCGTCACATCAACTTGTAACAACTGATTGTACGGTACAAGTCACGTGAGCAAAGTAGAAAGATCTAGATGCATGCAGACAAAAATACCCCAACACGTGCTACTACGAGCGCCACAAATGCTCCCGATATTTCCATGACTTTTTCGCCACATACACACCACCGATTTTTTCTTCACAAATTTAAACTTCAAATCATTAATTTCATATATCATTTACAAATACTTAATACTTAATTTTTCTCAAGAAATATTACAAATGCACCATAAAAAAATTAAAATCATACGCTTGGAAAACACTTGCATGATGATTGAACACGATCAGATTCAAGAAGCCAACGAAATTATTAACTGAATCTAATATTATTTCATAACGATAACGATGATCACTTAAAAGCTAACTTCATCAACAAAAACAGACGCTGAAATCACCATATCACAAACCTCACACAAACCCTAACAAAGCAGAATTATAACCAAAACATCAAGACTCAAACTATCAGTTAACAGATCTAAGAAAGTTGACCGCAATCAGCAATAACTACTGGCTTAGAAGTAGTTCCGCTTCCAGATCCGACCTTCTCGATCGCCTTAACAACATCCATACCTTCAACAACCTGTCCAAACACCACATGCTTACCGTCCAGCCACTCAGTCTTAGCAGTACATATAAAAAACTGAGATCCATTCGTGTTCGGACCGGCGTTCGCCATCGACAGAATTCCAGGACCGGTATGCTTCTTAACGAAATTCTCATCAGCAAACTTGTTGCCGTAGATCGACTCACCGCCTGTGCCGTTGCCTCTGGTGAAATCGCCGCCCTGACACATGAAGTTAGGGATCACACGGTGGAACGTAGAGCCTTTGAAGTGTAACGGTTTGCCGGAGCTTCCGACGCCTTTTTCGCCGGTGCAGAGTGCGCGGAAGTTCTCGGCGGTTCGCGGTGTGGTGTCGGCGAAGAGTTCCATGACGATCCGGCCGGCCGGAGCTCCGCCGACGGTCATGTCGAAGAAGACCTTAGGGTTTGACATTGAAGAGTTGCAGAGTTTTTGAATGAGGTTAAAGAAGGGTTAGGGTTAATGAGCATGTGGTGGTAGGTCGTGTTATATAGGGGTGGGTGATGGTGGGTTGTTTAGGGGAAGATGATCTGGGCCGTTGAATATGACACGTGGTGTGGTTTTAAGGGTGATTGGAAGTTACTAGAGTTGGGTTAGGGTTAACTGTGGTTTTGATCTTGGGTTATGTCACGAACGGATCACATGGTATATGCCGTTCTAGATTTTACTATATATTTTTTATTTATGGAAATTGAAATAGAAATAAAGGAAGTATATAAAATTCATAAATGGATATTGTCAAATAAATATTGTTTTTCTATTAAAAAGTCAAAATCCAAGTTTACGAATAAAAATTTAAATAACTGATTGGAGTTAATTAAAATAAGGGTAAATTACACTTTTCGTCCTTTATGTTTGTATCAAATTGCAATGGATGACCTTTAACTTCAATAATTACAGTCATAGTCCTTTTTATGTAAAACTTATTACACTCTAAGTCCTTTAACACTAACCAAGTTAAAATTTCAAGTTAAATCTATCCACTTAAGGGTATTCTAGTCATTTCACAAATTTGTTTAAAATTTTCTTAATAAATAAAATCAAAAAATTACTTATATGGGGATGTTTGGGTTAGCTTATTTTGGAGCAACTTATAACTTATTGACTTATCTATACTATCTATAATAAGAGAAAATGGGCTGATGTAAATCTGTCTTAGTGTCAACTCCTAAGCTATGCCAAGTGTCAAAGCTGATGTCATAATTCCTTTTTGTATTTTGTAATCTATTTGTATTTTGTAATCTATATTAATCTAAATAATATATTGTACATAATTAAAAGGGAGTAATTTGAATTTTAAAAAGACATGGGGATATGTATTATGCATCCCACCCAATCTCATCACAAACATCAGATCCACAATTTTCCTTCTTCCCTCTGGCGATTTCTAACCCTAAATTCCATCTTCAATTGAATCGCCTCCTCCGGATCTCAATCAACCTGTGCGACAACCTTCAATCCATCTTCAACCCTGTCTCCGGCGATTACAATCATCTCAATCAACAGGTTCGAAATTATGAAATCCTCTAATCTATGCTAATTTCTCTCTCTAGAAAATCGTTGCAGAAAAACCTTCGTCTTCCCTAACACCTTCGGTTTTTTTAATCTTTACTTATTGATATGGGTGTGGTTCAACAAGGTCAGCCGCAACTGGGTTAATCCGCTGATTATGGAGCTGATTTGTTTCAACCTTTTGACCTGGTAACTGTTATTGTTTTTGTTTATTAGATTGCTTGTGATTGTGGATTTTAGGAATTAGGGTTTTGTTATTGGGGCTTTTTCTGATTAATTTGGTTTGAGTTATTCGTTTACGTATGTGTATAAATGTAGAAGGTTGTGATTGTTAATTTGTTTTTATTGTGTTCAAGAGAAAATGCAGATCTTCGTGAAAACATTAACCGGTAAGACAATCACGCTCGAGGTTGAATCGAGCCATACGATCAACAATGTCAAAGCTAAGATCCAGAACAAAGAAGGTATTATTAATTGATTGTATTGAAATGAACAATTGTTTTGGTCTTAATCTGTTTATTATTATCAGGAATTCCACCGGACCAGCATCGGTTGATCTTTGCCGGAAAACAAGTGGAAGATGGCAGGACTCTTGCCGATTACAACATCCAGAAAGGTAGTTAGATTTATATGTGTTAAATGTTAATAATCCCTTTTTTGTGAAAATCGGATAGGAAGTGGGAGCATTCAGTTAGGTTGGCAGAAGATCTATCATTTACACTGAGGTAAGTTAGTATTACACTTATTTGTTTAACATTTGTGGGTTAAGAGTTACAGGTGTGTGATTTAGTAGCATAGTTTGTAATTCCACAAAATCAGTCATCGTTGTTTTTTTATATGACTTGCTGAAGCTAATTAGGAATTTGTTCAAATGCAATACATAAATAGACTCTTCATGAAATTTTGGTTAGTTTGTTAATAAAACTTGCTTTTTTGAAATTGATTATCTGAAGTCACAATAATCAGATTTTGTTAATTGGATTAGTTAGTTTCATACTAGCTTCAACAAAATCGTTAAATAAAGTTGCGTATTTACCTTTCCTTTAGCATGATGAACTTCATGTATTAACTTTCATATGAACTTGAAATATTAATAAATGATTAATTTGGTGCAGGAGAGTATGCAATTGCAAGTACATCAGCGACATTGGAACCATCATGGTGTAGTCTATTACTTACCCTCTTTATTACATCTATTTTCCATTTTTTTCGCCTTCACGTTTAGCATTTGTTGCAACTTTCAATCTTTGGATTATGTTTTTCACATTATACGCCATTTTTTTCCAAACACTATCCTCATGGGTCACCTCCGGTGTCAAGTAGGTTGCTTCAACAGGTTCTGGTGTTTGTTTTTTTAACTCTATGGAAGTTCCTCCTATTCTTACAAAGATTATTCCACATACACACGATTTTTTCGTATAATAATTCCATATTTATATTAATTGTTCCCTAAATGTTATACGAAGATTGCTTTTAAGGTGATTATCTTCATTGTACCTTGAGACTTGGCCGAAGGGACATATATATCAAAAGCAGGTATATCATTATACTATTATTAGCCAATTATTATATTTATGTGTTATTCTTGAAGTTGTCCTTTTACATATTGGTTCTACGACCAAATCGATCCTTTTACTTGAAAATGCATTAATTTGGGTTAGTATCTCAAGTAGTACAGGGTAAATGGGTTGAAAGTTTGGGTAAAATATATGAACTTAGCTAACAATGAGACAGCTTGAATGTTCTTCAATGCTTTTGACATCCTAAAATGAATATTTGAAAGAAACCAGATATCCTTTTAACAAAAGAGCTTTCAAAACTATATAATTTGTAAATGAATGATAAAAAGAATATAATCTTGGGTCGGATGATAGGGATCTCTAACGAACCAAACATGTAAACTAAAAAGTAAAAAGTAAACGGATTAAAGGCAGGTATGGATGACCCAAGCAAAGCCCATCCCAAGAGGATAAAGTACCACGGGGACTATTTATCAAACCTATGAACTGTTATTAGGTACCCAAACACTAAATATCATTTAATTAAGTTGTATTAGTTTTGTAAAATGTTAATTAAATATACTAAAAACTCGATTATTGTAGGGAAGATGGGTGTGAGGTTCGGGGCTATTGAGTGTGGCCGTCACTTGATAACTGGGAATTGAACTACATGATTTGGACTTTATTACGTTTCCTACATCAAAAGGGTTTATCAGAATCTTAAAGTTTTTGATCAACTGGTTTAAAGATTCTTGGCTGATTATTAGCCAAGCATATTGGTTCTAAATCATATTTTATCTTCTTAATATACAATTTAACATTGTTATATATTTCTTTGTAGCGCTTTCACGATGATTTTATTAGGATGGCGAAATTGGAAAATGTGATGGAGTTGAATGTCAACATTAATGCATATTCGGGTGGAACGCTTGAGGGTTACAGGAGGTAAGGACGGGAGTTGTACATGAAAGAAAGTAGTTTGTAGTTTGTCAAATGCCTATGAATATGTATACAGATTATTTTTACACGTCTGATCTATGTAATATATAATTTCTTTTGTATATTTTTATTTATACGCTTTGACTCAGTGTAAAATAATACTAACTTACTTCACTTTCCAGTTTTTTTTACTGATTTCATTATTTTGACCTTGGAATCTATAAGTTTATTTGATAAATGTAAATAATAATCCCTTTTTTTGTAATATATTATATGTATATAAAAATAAAATATATTATAAGTAAAATAATTCGAGCTAAGTCTTGGTGATGCTGCACCAATGGCATATATTGAGTAAGTTCCTTTTTGCAATTTTATGAATTCATGACAGGTTCTTATTGTGAAATGTCGTTAATTGCCAACAAGTTCATAGACAGGGAAAACGAGCTTCAACAACCCGCTCAAAGACCATCTTTGGATCCCTGGACAAGATCTAAGCTTTGCAGGAGTTTCACATCTCCAAAAGAAGCCAAAAGCTCAGAAGCAGAGGATTAAACCTTCTCCAAAAGTGCTTTGAAACCACTTTTGAAAACACTGTTGGGTCAACAGATGGATGAAAACAGCTGGTTGAAACCACTGTTGGGTTTAAACGGTGGTTTGAAACTACTGTTGGGTTAAAACAGTGGGATGAAAACAACTGGTTGAAACCACTGTTGGGTTTAAACGGTGGTTTGAAACCACTGTTGGGTTAAAACGGTGGTTTGAAACTACTGTTGGGTTAAAACAGTGTTTTGTGGAGAAAATAGATGTTTCAAATCACTGTTAGGTTAATACAATGTTTTGATTTTGGTCAAACAGACTTTTAGTTAAATCAGATGTTTCAATTCTGTTTTGAACTGAGACTAAGAATGTTTTGTTTCAATTTTGTCCCTTTCTTTATCAATTGGTAATATACTAAATTTGATAACAACAGTGGTTTTGTTTATTTATTTGTTTAAAGGTGAGGGAATGAGGCATTGGTTTTGTTTATTTATTTGTTTAGTATATATTGATATTGATTAGTAAATTCAGACTATTTAAAAAATAGTTTGGTTTCGAACCAAAGAATCTTTGCCAGTGATCATCTACTTTATGATTATTATTGTTATTGCAACGTTGATTTGAGAGTACTATGTTTTGATGAAGAACCTATGGTCAACTTAGTAATTTGCTAATAAATCTTTTTTTTTCAGGCTCGGTACATCCGGTTTGAGGAGAGAGTAGTGAAATCCAGTACAAGATAATTCCCAATCAAGGTTTGCGTAATAAACCCGATCCCGCTGGGAAAACTTGAAACCATAAACATTTGTAGCATATTCCAACCTATGTTATGAATTTGATTTTACCAAATTGCCCTCACAGGAGGACATAACAACATGGGGAGGCCAACGTATGGTCGGGGAAGATTCAAGCCTGAAAGTTCCTGGTGCCGTGATGGTGAAGGGTGTGGCAGTGGTAGCTTGGGAAATAAGCACGTTGACCATGAGAACGTTGGTCAACATTCTGGTCAAGCTCGAGAGTATAACCAGAGGCGCAACCGTTACTTTCAGGATTGCCAATGATCAACGCCTTTAATGGATCCAACAAAATGGATTAAAGACCGGTAAAACTTTACAAATATACTTGGGAAAGTTTTCTATTGTTTTCGACTTTTTAGTTTGGTTTCTAACCAAAGAATCTTTTCCAGATTGCAACGTTGATTTGAGAGTACTATGTTTTTTCCTGTTGCGAGGCACTTTATCCTTAACAAGGATGCAACATCGTTTGGTCTGATGATGGATTTTGGTGCAAGATGAGGTGAACACTAAGAGCTGGTATATTTTTCATTGTCATATCTCACATGATATAATGATATAGGATGTTTTATGCATTAGTAAACGACTCAAACTTACCCATTATAGATAATTTTTTTATACAAACCGACTCGATTCATATCAAAATGTGTCAAAGTCACGACGAGTAAACTCTTGCAACATAACTGGTTATTTAAAAATGACTTGGAGTTTTGAGGCGATTGTACCGTCTCTAAATTAGAATTGTTCTTTATATATATATATATATACACACACATTCTCGGATGCTACTGGGTTTGATATCTGTGTTGGATTTAAAATGTTGATATTTAATTGTGGAATTGTTATTCATGATCAGGTATAGAGGCATGGTCAATTGAACAACATTTAGGGGTTGCCGTATTTATCCCCACAGCTTTGCTTTTCAAGTGAGGAACCTTCAGGTGAGTTGAATGCAATTTAAACAACTAAAACAGTGTTTGAAACCAATGTTTTAACCCACCAGTGGTTTCAAAACAGTTAGTTACACCAACACTTGGAGTTTTGAGGCAAAGTGCTGCTATTTAATGTACTGCTATTTAATCTACTGCCCTATTTATAAACAGTTAGTTAGCTAATTTTAACTGGTTATTTAAAAATGACTTAGAGTTTTGAGGCGATTGTAATGTCTCTAAATTAGAATTGTTCTATATATATATTTATACACACACATTCTCGAATGCTACTGGGTTTGATATCCGTGTTGGATTTAAAATGTTGATATTTAATTGTGGAATTGTTATTCATGATCAGGTATAGAGGCATTGTCAATTGAACAACATTTAGGGGTTGCCGTATTTATCCCCACGGCTTTGCTTTTCAAGTGAGGAACCTTCAGGTGACTTGAATGCAATTTAAACAACTAAAACAGTGTTTGAAACCACTGTTTTAACCCACCAGTGGTTTCAAAACACTGTTTTAACCCATCAGTGGTTTCAAAACACTGTTTTAACCCACCAATGGTTCCAAACACTGTTTTAACCCACCAGTGGTTTCAAAACACTATTTTAACCCAAAACAGTGGTTTCAATCCTTTTATCATGTGACCTTTGTTTATTTTTTGGTTGGTTTTACCAAGCGTGTGAGACAATCCTTTTATCATGTGACCTTTGTTTATTTTTTTTTTAAATATGTTTGAACTATGTTTTATACATAACATGTCAAGTTAGTAAATAACTAATTCAAATAAACTAATTCAAATTTATAATTTTTTAAATAATATTATTTTAAAACATTGTTTATTCCCAAAGGAGGCTGTGGGAAGGTCAATGTGCATTCTTTTGATAACCTTCCGGTGAACCGATGGCAGATTAAGAAAAAAATTATCAAAGACCTGTTATTTGGAAACAGGAAACAAGCAACACTCAAAGAAAGAACCTACTACTTCTCTAAGGGTTGTTTCAAGTCGGAAAAGAACCAAAAGGGGTGAAGATGATGTGTCCAAGAAGAGAAAGCCCAAGATAAAAACAAAGACCCGAATGCACCGAAGAGAGCTTGGTATACATTGCTTTTATGCTTTAACATTGTTTTATAAAGATGTGTAACTAAATGCAAACAATTTAAATGATATATTATAATCTGTTTTTTAGTGTTTGATTTCGATCATTATTAAACCAACCCGTGTGGTTACACGGGCCCTACACCTAGTAAAAGTTAATAAGTTGTTTTGAAAGTGTTTGGGTTAGCTTATATGAGATAGTTTTGTGTGGTGAGAAGTTGTTTTTGAGAAGTTATAATTTGTAACTTCTCACTTATGACTTATATAAGTCAATAAGTCCTTTTTGAGAAGGAATCCCAAACACCCCCTATGTATCATCTTCCCCAATTCAAACCCTAGAACACCTTCATCCTATACTCCCAGTCACAACCAAACCCCCACAACCAAATCCAGCCACATATACCCACACACTACAAATACCTTCAACTTTGACCGCAGAATAAAAACATGATCTTGAATTAGCATATGCTATAACACGCTACGACAGACCCTGCTTTTAAACTCGCGTTTCAGATCTGTGAGAAGCGGAGGCGGTGAGCCGCCACTTCTTCTGCCGTCGTGTCTGGAGGAGGCGGTGGCGGCGATGACGGCGGTGGCGGCGATGACGGCGATGATTGCGGCTGTGGGTCTGGGTTGTGATCGTTGAAAATGGGGTTGTCGAAGATGATGCCGGTGGTGTTGGTGGTGGTGCTGAGTTCGCCCGAAAAAGTGGCTGGTGGAGGATTCTCCGGTGGGTGGTGGTTGTGACGGAGGTGAACCATGGTAGGGTGAATGAGAAGGTGAGTAAATAAGGTTTCAAAGTGAGTGTAGAACTGTATACTGTAAGTCTTAATATTTTGTATCAATTGCACATGTATATCATTTGCACAGTTTGAAGAATCATAAATTCTCCACCAAAAAAAAAAAACAATAACCCATGGTTGTGACTGGGAGTACAGGATGAAGGTGTATAGCGTTTGAATTGGGGAAGATGATGCTAAGTAATTTTTTGATTTTATTTATTAAGAAACATTTTAAATAAAATTGTGAAATGACCAGAATACCCTTAAGTAGATAGATTTAATTTGAAATTTTAACTTGGTTAGTTTTAAAGGACGTAGAGTGTAATGAGTTTTACAAAAAAAGGACTGTGACTGTAATTATTGAAGTTAAAGGTCATCCATTGCAATCTGTTACAAACATAACAGATCGAGTTTATAGTTGTATTATATATTTTTTAACTTGAATAACCGAGCAATTAGTCCGGTGGTTATATGTAGAGGATAGACTTATTTGAAATTTGAAATTCAACCTAATCAAACACTATAAGGCTACTCTGTATGAGGCGTCTGGGCTCGTCGCTGGCCCTCAACACCATTTCCAGTGGGGCGTCGGCGTCTTCAACGTCCTCTCCAAGATGTTCATGTCGGGGATCCCCCTTCTCACACACACATATACATACAACACACACACACACACACACACACACATATATATATTTAGCCCCATACTTCATTTCCTTAGGTCCATCCCCTTAGGTCTATCCTCACACTCATCCTACGTGGCGGAGCATCCTTTGAGGACCTACCCTCCTCGCACACCAAGTAGCCTAAGGCTAGTCGGTATGGGGGACGTCCTGGGGTGTCTGGGCCCGTAGCCGGCCCTCAATACCATTTTCGGTGGGGCGTCAGCGTCTTCAACGTCCTCCCCAAGACGTTCATGTTGGACCTTCCCCTTCTCACACACACATATACATACAACAAACACACACACACACACATATAGAAAAAGTGTAACGGACAATAGGGCTTATCGTACGCTTGTACGCGATTGTGAAATCGCATGTTATAAAAAAGCATGTTGTTATTTTTGATGAAATCGCATGTTGGTAAATATGATGAAATCGCATGTTGGTATATAAAGCAATTTCGCATGCTGGTTTTTTCAGCACAAAACGCATGTTCAAGAGTGAATTCGCACCAGATCGTACGGCTAGGATGATCGCGTACATATTGTACGATAAGAGCCATTGTACGTTAACCTGGCTCTATATATATATATATATATAGAAAGTGTAAAATACAATATTCCTTAACGTGCGACCGGTACGCGACCAAAAGATAACATGTGTAATTATTGATACAACATGCGTCATTAGGTAAGGAAACAATCAAGCGTGATTTTGTCTCACGAAATAACGTGCGTAATTATTGAACCTATAATCACGCATGCTCTTGCATCCTGCATCCTCTGTTCTACGAGCTGTTTTTCGAGTCGTCATTTTGATGAAAATTTTCAAAATCAAAGATGAGTTGACACAATTCGATGAAATTGACCAAACAATGGCCAATTTGAACTGAAACGAAAAGAAAATTAAAACGAATTGGATGAAATTGATCAAACAATTGATCAATCCCATGATTTTTCTTCTTCATGCGTAATTATGGTTTGAAATTTATAATGTGCATAATTTACAAAGGAACATGTGTAATTATAGGTCGTACCGGTCGCACGTTAAAAGCTATTGTACATTAACCTTCCCCTGTATATATATAGATTAAGGATCCTGTAAAAAGGGTTAATAGTGTGAGAAGTGTAGGAAATAATATGGTGTTGACATGTGTCCTTCAATTTAATTAATTAAAAAGGGCAATAATGTAATTTACTTCAAAGTTTAATTAATTGATAAAATAATCTTTGTAACCCCCGGTGAGTTATTTTAGGTTAGTTATATAATTTTATTTTTTTACAAATATTTAAGAATTCAGTTTTATATATCAACTCAGAGATTTTATAAATCATTATCGTCTAATTCATAAAGATCAAAGGAAATTACGGTTCGTATTTTTTTGAATCATCAGTTCTTATATTTTTGAATCATCAGTTCGTATAAAACACCATATGAATTCTAGAAAACACCGCAACTTGAATCGTAATACAGCCATGGTGTTCTAACATCTGGAATGCCTTTTGTTATTTTTACAGGTATAAAACACCATACAAATTCCAAAAACACCATGAATTGAATCATAATAAAGTCGGGGTGTTTTAACATCTAGAATGATTATGTTGCTATTCCAGATGTTAAAACACCATGACTGCAATCACAATACAATGTTACATACTTTAGATGTTAAAACACAATGACTTGAATTATAATTCATTATATTGCAATGTTATGGTGTCTTATATACGTTCATGGTATTTTACTGTAAATCACAACGCCTTGAATCACAATATAATTACAACACCATTGTATGAACATAGACAAAACACCATGAACTAAAACATCCGATCGAAACGTAATTTTTTTCTCTATATAAGTATAAAAATATGGTACTCATATTAGAGATAAAAAAAACTTGTTATTATGGTGTAATTTAAAAAAAAAAAAGAGTTCCGTATAACAAGTTATTGACGTTTAAAAAACAAGGGGAAACTTGCATGTGCATTGTATGTGGGTTTCTAAATTTAAAAATGTTAAATTTACCTTTATACCTTTAATCTAGAAAATAAATTATTTTAATGATAAATACTAGAGTAAATTACAAGTTTTGTCCTTTATGTTTACACCAAATTGCAGGCGCTGTCCTTTAGCGCAAAAGTTTACAGGCGGTGTCCTTTACCTTTCAAAATCTTGCACGTTCTGTCCTTTAGGCCAAACCCAATTAGATTTTTTGGTTAAATCTGGTCATGTGCTTTGCACATGAGGGTATTGTTGTCCTTTCACCTTCTCAAGAGCTATTATGTAAAGAACTTTTATTTGAGGGACTATTTTGTAACAAATTAAAAAATAAAAGGTTACCTCATCTGAAAACCCAATAACATCATCTTCAACATACCCTTCCTCCACAGTTCTCCTCAAAGCCTTATGCACTTTACTCCCATCAATATCCCTATACCCATAACTATTCCCATCATAACCAACCGGCGCCTACAAGTCCCCCTTTTCCGTCGACCACCCAAGCCGCGTATGCCCCGTGTCTGGTCAAACCGGAGCACCGGAGTATTGTCACGCATATTTCACGAAATACTTCACCGGCGGTTTCTAGTCAAACCGGCAGTATTCCGGCATTTTCAACGGGTACACGAAACGAATTGAAAAGTGGATGGAGATTCAGAAAAACGAGCGGGATATATGAGCTCGGGTCGTTACCTCCGTTCCTCCTGGTTTTTGCGGGTCATGTGTCTCCGATTGACCATGGGTGGAACCAGCACGGGTTGGGTGGGGATAATCTCGTAATACTAAGCCCCTTCCATCACATCTCGTCATATCCGCAGCATCGTTGTTCTTGTCCAGATACCGATGAATCGGCGTGATTAAAACAGAGTCCTCTGTTTGAGCAGTGGTTGTTCTAGATCTTCCAATTCATCTTCTGAGGAGAGTTCTTCTGTGTCGGAGAGTTCTGGTTCTATGGCGGGTAAATTGAGGGAAATTAAAGTGTTTAGGTTTATAATCTTTCTATCTGAAATCTCATCTCTATCTCTCTCAGGTGGTTGTAGGAAACGGTTTGAAGGTGATGGAATTACCGATTGTATTTATATAGTGATGATTCACTTATTTTTTTGGGGTTTTGAGGATTATTAGTTTTGGGGGTTTTTGGTTGGTGAGTTGATTTGAAGATGGCGATTGTAGATGATGAGGGGTGGTAGTGGTGGCGGTGAAGGCTGGTTGTGGTTGTGGTTGTGGTTGTGGTGATGGTGGTGGTGGTGGAGGATGGTGGTGATAGGTGATTGCTAATTTCAGAAATATATATATATATATATATATATATGGTTATAAAAAAATAATATTTTAAATTATTTTGTTTTATTTTTACATAATAGTCCCTTGATATAATTTATCTTACACAATAGTCCTTGGGAGGTGAAATTACAATACTACCCTCATGTGCCTTGCACATGACTAGATTTAACCAAAAAATCTAACTGGGTTTGGCCTAAAGGACAAAACGTGCAAGATTTTGAAAGGTAAAGGACACCGCCTGTAAACTTTTGCGCTAAAGGACAGCGCCTGCAATTTGGTGTAAACATAAAGGACAAAACTTGTAATTTACTCTAAATACTATTTACAATTTTTCCATTGTAATATCAACCATTAGATTATAGATCAAATGGTGTAGATTCCTTCATACACTTCTCATAAAACACATATTTTTTACAATAACCCTACCCTATATATCAGAGAGGGTGGTGTGGATGATGCTGAAAAAATAAAAAGAAAGCTAAAACTTACTTTGATGGAGGTAAGCACAGCGGATGATGGTGGATGAGAGTATGCACAGCAAAGTAGAAGGTTGCAGAAGATGGTTTTTTTTATGTGTGTGTTGGAATATGATATGAAGAACTGGAGAAAACTTGGAATGATAAGGAAGTAAAGCTAAAGAAATGTGGAGAGAGGTTTAGTGTGCCATAAAGGTGGTAATATTATTACCCATAAGATTTCTTCGTATCGAAATTAGATTGCAAATGCCATATATATAGGCAAAGAAAAGCAAAGAAAATATTAAAAAATTACATTAAAGTCTAAGCCTAATCTCTAGTCTAAAAAGAAAAAGAAGTCTAAAAGATAATAAAACCAAAAACAGTGTATGTAGAATAATTGAGCCATAAAACGTCATGGCTTTCGTCATCATTTTTGTCTTTTCTCTTCTATCGTCATTTCTTACATCATTTTTTCTAGAAGTCTCTGTGTGTGCTGTCTATTGACTGTGGGCTTGAACACTCTTCTTGTTCATCATCTTCATCTTCTAAGTTTATGATATGTTGTAGCTGTAGAGTGTCTCCTTCCCCTGCAAAAGGTAGAAGCATACTCCAATTTGTTTTTGCATAGACTTGTATGTAGTGTCCTTCGCCTATTAGTTTATAGTTTCTCCATGGAAAATAGTCAGGAATTTCTGGAGTTTCTTGATGCTTTTTAATAAACTGTGTAAAACTATCTGGAATTTTTTCAGTTGTGTGTTCTATGTGATTTAACCAAGGTAAGGATGCAAACTCTAAATGTTGGTTTTTTTCATCACTGTTTGTAGGTAATTACTTGTATTTTTGTATTTATTGTGTTCGATGAAAATTCTCTTTCTAGCTGGTCTGTATGTATATGAATCTGTAAAAGGAAATGAGGAAATTATTTTGCAACCAATAATCGATGTTATCGATCTTGTTGCAATATTTCATGCCGCTAGAATAATTTTTTCTCTAAGCTGGTTGAGGAGATTTTATGTTCTTCTGTTTAGCTTGATTTCTAAGTAGTCAATCATACCATGATGGTAGAATTGAATTAATTGTTCATCTGTCAGCTTTGTAGGGTGATGTACTTGGAGTAACAGAAGACCAATTCCATCTCCTGCTTCATCTGTTCTTTCCACCACTGTGAATCCTTGTGCTTCGCTGTCAGTTCTGAATGCCATGGCTAAAAGCTGTTGCTGCAGGCTGTATAGAATTAGAGGAAATTTGCACAAACCTTTTGTGAAACAAGATTCTCAAATTCTGGGAATCTTTCTGTAACTGGTTTTAAACACTTCCACTAGGGTGTGTCTAAAATCCTTGTCCTAAAGGATTCAAAAGTTCTGTATATAACTGTTTTGTCTTCATTTTTCTCGAGCCTTTGTAATAACTGTGTATTTTTTGCTTCGAGCATCGCTATTTTTTGTTTTAGCATATTATTCTCAATTTTTATCTGTATACCCTGTGTATCTCTCGCCTTGTCCTCAAGCTGTGTTTTTAATGTTGAAATAAGTTATTGCTGAGCTTTTATATACTGTTCAGGATCTGTTTTGGCTATATCAGAAAAACTTTTAACCTCTTCAGGTTCTATGTAAAAATTTTGTTTACCAAAACTATTTCTTGCTACTTGAAGAGCATCAACAAAACTTGTATAACCTTTCCAAAATGATCCTCCTTGACAATTTATGTATTTTACCATTGTTTCCCATTTATTAAAAATACCAATTTTTGTACCTCTGAATATAACATAATGAGTGTAATTTGGTTTTGTTTTAAACTGTCTTTCAGGTGTTTTTAAACTTTGCTCCTGAAAGTAAATGCTTAAAGCATTTAAAACCTGTACTTTAAATGTTGAAGCTTGTGGCATAGTTTGAATATGCCATAAGTTATCTAGTAAACATTGCTGTTTATTTGTAAGCTTCATTCCCATAATAGGACGAAACTTTTTATCAGCTTCATTGCATATCTGTAAGTCATATGTTCCAAATTCAATCACTGGTTTGGGTGAAAAATTGGTGTGCAGAGGTCGTTTGCCAGCTGCCTTTGGTTGTTGCTGTTTGTAAAACTGTCCCATCATTATTTGTGGTAATGAGGTGTGAGAAGAACTGTATATTCTTTCTACTGAATGTAGATATGACTGTTGAGTTCTTTCTTCATCTGAAGAAGAATTCCCTTGCTTTGGATGTATAAGCTTTACTTTTTCTTTATCTTGTTTCCTGTCCATCTGAAACAAACCATTTGTTTATATTTCGAGATAACATATCAGCTATCCCATTATTTTTTCCTTTAATGTGTTCAAAGTTTATAAAATATCCATTTCCTTGTATAATATTTTGTAAATTAACCCATCTGGTTCTATTTACTTTTTTACTTTGGTCATTTTTCACAAATTTAACAATTGCTTCACAATCAGTTCTTATTGTAAATTCTTTATTGAGAAAAATTTTAAAATTTTCTAATGCATATATTAGTGCATGTATCTCAAAATCAATTGTAGTCCAATTTGTTTTATTTTGAAAATTACCATTTGCATAACCGCAAATTTTCTCTTCTTCCTTGAGACTGTATTTGTTTGGTTTACATAGAAGGACTGCTCCGCATCCTTCTTTGCATCCATCTGTTTCAATAATTATATAATCTGTAACTAATGGCAACTCTAATGGTTTAATATTTTTGACTGCTTTTTTAATTTCTTTAACTAGTTTAATATCTTCTTGATTAAAATACCTTTGACCATTTTTAGTGGTTTTACCATATAAAGGTCCAACTAGTCTTGACAAGTTTGGAATAAATTTTCTAGCATAGTTTACCAGACCCAAAAAGGCTTGTATCTGTTTTAGGTTTTCAAGTTTTTCTGGAAAATTTAGAAATTTTGTAGAAATATGTGGTTGCAATTCTATTTTTCCATTTCCAATTTCTAATCCTAAAAAAGAAAATTTTCTTTTAAAAAGTTTCATTTTTCTTTTTGAAACAACTATACCATTTTTCTTTATTTCTCCAAAGACCTGTTGTAGGTGTTTCTCATGTTCCTGCACTGTATTGCTTGCAACTAAAATGTCATCAATATATACTAAGCAAAAATCAATTTTTAAATATACTGTCCATAAATCTTTGAAAAATTGAAGGTGCATTTTTTAGTCCAAAACTAAGGACATTCCATTCATATTGCCCTTCAGAGCATGTAAAAGCGGTCCATGGTTTAAAGTTTTCTTCTAATTTTAACTGGTTATATCCTGATTTTAAATCAAATTTTGAAAATACTTTTTTATTTTGTATAAGATTTAGCAAACTATATCACTTAGGTTGGTGAGTTTAGGTCTATGTACGGGGCGGTTCGGTTTTGAGCCATAACCAAAACCAAATTCGTGATGCAAAGGAAAACACAACACTTGTTAGTAATTCTAAGGGTGTGCATGAGAAGGTTCAGTTCAGTTGGGTCATAACTAAAATCTAGTAGGAAACCCGCGCGATGCGGTGGGAGAAACAATGTACAACGTGGTCTACGTTTATGTTAGTTTATCAATCCTCTCGTGATGTATTATATGATACTTCTGTTAGATTTCTTATTCGTATTGTATTTTATAAATGAATGATAATTTAACATTAAAGTTATCAACTACTATTTGTAACTATTGCTCCTATACAATAAATTAACACACGAATGAGAAAATATTTATCAAAAACATAATCATTTAGAAGTTTAAATCAACCCATGTTAAATAGACCCATTTTAAATAGAGTTAAATACTATTTTAGTCGTTGTGGTTTGTCCAAAATATCTATTTCAGTCCAATAGTTAAGAAAAGAGTATTTTTATGTCACGTGAGTTCCGGCAAATTCGTTTTACTTTGAGATAAATATTTTTTATACAAATTTATTTTGTTATCTAGTATCAAAATGACAATGTCAAAATCTATGCACTATTAATGATTGTTTTGGCCTTCGGGGTCTTATATATATGTCGCGCAATTACATGCCCAATTTGAAATGTATATTTTTTTAGATATTATTAAAGTAAATTTTGTCCTACACACATATTAGAATTTCTGGTAGGGATGAGTTTGGTACCAATCGGTACAGAAAATACCGGTACTGAGAATCCTCAAAAAAAGGATACCGGTATCAGTACTAACAACATCAAAAGTTGGCAACGAAAATATTACGGTTTGGCAAATTCAGTACCGATATCCGGTACCATTTGGACATCCCTAATTTATGGGCATGGAACACGTAGTTAGGTATGAGACAAAGAATCAATCACGTGTAGTTCAAGGTTGATTTCCATCAAAATGGATCTAAAATCAGGTCCAACTCCTAAGGGGGGACGAATGTGTGCGGGGATGGGGTTCACATCACGGGCACAACACCGTCGGGCCACATCGGTGTGCGGTGAATGGCAAATATCCAGGAGTAGTCACCGCGTAGGGAAGAGGAGAGAGAGGTGGTTAATGGTGAGCTCCACTTTTTTTTAACCAATCACACTTGTATCCTTTTTTTCAAAAATTGTTTACCACTCCCCATGTGAGGAGCACCCATTATGTTTGAGTATAAAATGGAGAGTGGAGAGGGGAGTTGACATTAAATGAGATGATTGGCTAGGTGGAGAGTTTGTCACTCCCCATATGGAGAGTACCCCTTCCACCCTAAGATTCTTAAACCACAAACCGTCCAAACTCTTTTGTGCTTATAGTCACCCAAATGAGCAACATATCAATACAATCTTTATGTATATCAAAATGAAACATATAATTGCTAAAAGCAAGATACACTTGCTGGGTATACAACATATAATTGATAAAAGCAAAATAGACTTACTGGGTCTTCAAGGTTTTCCCAGATATGACTATTTGGTCAAAGTCGACGTGTTTAGTCATACAACCAACCATCTATGAGCTATCTAACTCAGGGTCAAGAAGCGAGTTTTTTACTGAATTAGTGCTGATTTCAAAAATTAAATTAAACGTAGTGCTGCTTGCCAAAATATTTCACAATTGATGCCATTGCCATTCAAAATGGCGAAATTTTATGGACTTGTAGCTGTGCAGGGAACTTTTCAGGGCTATGTAGGCTTTTGCAGGACCAATCATTGGCCCAGGAACTGTATAGAACTTTTCAGGGTACATTTGCCATTCTTTTTTTTAACGGCAAATTTGGATCACTGACGGACCACTGGAGTATTATCGTGTCACCAGCGGAACCACCCGATCATATCCATCTCCACTAAACATAATGTCTATACACCAATTCAGGAGGAAACCCAATAAATATGGGAAAACCCCCCTTGTGAGAATCAAACCCAGGACCAATTGATCCCAAAGTCTTATCTCACCCCCAAGATGCCACTAGGCTATAAAATAGCTCCAATTACAATGGCGAAAAGTATAGTCTGCATAGACAACCATTCTAAATGGTGAAACACCTGTAGAAATTGCCATTATTAATGGCGAAAAGGGATCAAACTGCTGGAATCATGCAGAAATTGCTATTAACAATGGCGAAAAGCAGGAAACCTGCCGAATTGCCATTATTAATGGCGAAAAGGGACCAAACTCCAGCTGTTTTATGCTGATTCCGTCAACTGATGATTTGTAGAATATGATATTAATGCGGCGTTTTTCTTAAATCTTGTTGCCTCCATTTTGGGACCAACATAGTTTTCAGTTCATTGACTTCAATTGCTTGCTTTACTTTTTTACTATTTGAAGATGTAGAACGACTAGGGGAAACAAGAAAACACAAAAATAAAGTTGGTCCTCTTTGTGAATCTATGATGTTATTCATGCATTAAATAGCCATATTGCCTTACCATTTGCAGTTCCCCTCGTTGTTTATGTTTCTTTGCTCATGCATTAAAGATGTCTTGAAGTTCAGGTTTGGATTTTGCGATTTATATCTTATCTAAAGTAACTAATAATCTGGCTACAAATTGGTTGACCAAAAGTTATGCCCGGTTTCTTGACTTTCCATTATGTAATCACGAATAGTAGTTTCGTTAATCTTTATAAATGACCTAAATTGTGTTGGTTGAGGAAGTTATTAATATAGTTAGAAGAAGAAAACATATAGGAGTAAATGAAATTCTGAGAGTCATGACATAAGCTTAAGCAACAGATCAGCTAGGGCGTTGTTTGACTAAATCACTCGGTCTTGCGAGTGCGGAAAGTACGTAAAGTGTACCTTGTTATCGTATATATGCATAATAAAAGAGATTGCCAAATAAGTGAAGTGGCATCTAGAACTATTCCAAATGTATTTACATAATGATTTGTATATTTGGCAAATGACACACTTATGAAAATGTTATGTGTGTTCTAATTATACCCAACATGCTCTGCAATGCAGGTCTTAGAAAGAGATGAAGTCATGAAAAAGTACGAAGAACTTACAGCTCGTTTGGAACAGGAATTAAACAGTATTTCAATCGACAAACTTGACATATCAGATGAAGTTAAAGAACATGTGAGATATATGATATATGATATATGATTGTTAACTGTTGTAACAACCCTCATAAAAATATTCTCGACAACAAACCGTAATCAAAACCAGAAGTGCACGCAATAAAACTTGTATATTCAAGCTGGAAAATTTAGCGATTAAGGAATCTTGGCATTCGACGAACCAAATCGTATAAAAAATAGTCTTATTAGATTCACAATTAAAAACGAATCATGTAAGATCAAGACTTAAACATACGTGATAAGTATCGGCATGAAAATCGAGGAAAATGCACGATTGGACGAGAAGGGCGGCAAAGGACACGTGTCAAACCTACGTGGGACACGTGGCGACCAAAGCCAGGTCGACCATCGTCGCGCCACGCGCCGGGACCATATGGGTCTGGCGCGACACGCGAGGGGACCCAAAATTCAGGTATATAAGGGCAGTAGTGGAACTTGAATTCCTGCACCAGTTCGATCGAATTTTGACGAACTTACTCTCTCGTATCTCCGTTTCTTTTCACAACACCCCTAAACCCTAAAAACTCTGCTCGTAATCAGAGTACTAACTTGAATCACTGATACGATACCCTATCCGATCGATTGAAACTGATCCAACGGATGTTTAAGTGCTGCCTGTATACGGCTATACTTTGTCATTCGTTGTGAGTTTTGATCTCGTGATTATCGTTAAAGTTGAATTGGGTTAATACGCTAATACGAGTTCCATTGTATCTAGAAATTAGAACTCATAAAATTGTTAAGATAGAATACTTAACAGGAAAGTAAACTTAGCAATTAAGTAAGTAAACTTAATAGTTATATAAAACTTAGCAATTAAGAAAACTCAATAGCTAAGAAAACTTAACAGTTAAGCAAGCTGAGTAGGGTGATTAATCTGCTAATTAAGCTAAGTAATCGACTAAGCAAATTATAAAAGTTAAATTAATCAGTTAAGTAGTTAAGTCAGTTAATTAATTAATCCGTTAAGTAAGATTAATTAAGCTAAGCAGGATTAATTAAGCTAAGCAGGATTAATTAAGCTAAGCAGGATTAATTAAGCTAAGCAGGATTAATTAAGCTAAGCAAGATTAATTAAGCTAAGTAAGATTAATTAAACAGCTAAGTAAGTTAACTAGTTAAATGGCTAAGTAAACTTAATGGTTAAGGAAACTTAATGGTTAAGGAAACTTAATGATTAAGTAAACTTAGTAGTTAAGACAACTTAACAGTTAAGTAATCTAAGTAAGTTAATCAGCTAATTAAGTTAATTAAATAATCGGCTAAGTAAATTACTTAATTAGGAAAAAATAATCGGTTAAACAACTAAGTGAGATAATCCGTTAAAAAGCCAAGTAAACTTGATAGCTAAAACAATTAAGTAAACTTAATAGATAAGTAAACTTAACAGGTAAGAAAACTTAATCAGTAAGAAAAACTTAATAAATAAAGGAAACTTAATAATGAAGAAAACTTCCTAGCTAAGAAAGGAACCTGCCTTACCTATAAATAGGAGCCTAGGATTTCATTCTTCCTTGCTCATTTCTTTTCTATTCTTATCTCTATACGTTGGTGTTCTAACCAATAACCACCGATGCGATATTCTGTCCGATCGATTCGGGAACCAACTAACGAATGCCAAAGTGCAGTCTAAACAAGACTATACTTTGTGAATTTCGTTAAGATTCTGAAACGAATGCCAAAGTGTTACTTTGTGAATTTCGTTAAGATTATGAAACGAATGCCAAAGTGTTCCTTTGTGAATTTCGTTAAGGTTCTAATCTCGTGACCATCGTTAGGTTTGATGTGGTTTTACACTAATACGTATTCCACTCTGTTAAAGTATATGTTTAACTACCAGAGAAGTCCGCACTCTACACTTACAATCAAATAAGATAACTAATCATCAGAAGGTTCAGAACTATAAAGTAAATGCTTAGTTATCAGAAGGCATAGAATCAGGAGGCTTGTTTAATCAAAGACTATATGCTAACAAGGTGAGTCCATTCTCTTTTCTCACAGTTTGTGAGTCATTCT
The DNA here is from genome assembly GCA_030545235.1 of Helianthus tuberosus. Classification (NCBI taxonomy): domain Eukaryota; kingdom Viridiplantae; phylum Streptophyta; class Magnoliopsida; order Asterales; family Asteraceae; genus Helianthus; species Helianthus tuberosus. The sequence continues at coordinate 80,919,639 of CM060447.1, read as the reverse complement.
CTTTTTCTCAAAAATGTTTTGCAATACCCAAATGTTTTCTAGTTATAATTACAGGGATTAAGTCTTCGTAATCTTCCATTACTGCCGGTATGTGGGGTTTTGTATACATTACTTGATACCCATCACCATTGGACAACGGGTTAGCCAATGGGTGATCTGACCATAGTCACAGATATAGTCGAGTGACAAATACCGATTTGGGGTAATTGGTTGATAGAAACAATATAATCACCCTTAATACTGTATATTATAACAATGTGTCGTTTTATACAAAAATGAACGAACTCACCAGTAATTCCTGCTGACCAAACCTTTTTAAAACGTGTTTCAGGTAATGACAGTAGATTGGAATAAGAGTGATGATACGGCACCGAAAGGCTTAAAGAAGTGGCTTATTTTATCAATTGAATTAAATTAAGAAAACATGGTTTCATATATTCGGGTTATCCCTTATTAAAGCTACCTCTGTAAAACATGGGTTTTATTCCATCTATTTAATAAATAAAATCCGATGTTTTCTAAACTCTGATATTTTTCCTAACTCACGGTCCTGATGAATATTTCCGCTGCGATGTTTTCAAAATAACCACCGGTACCACTTGACTGCTCGCGGCTCCCGTCCAGGGTGTGGTCGGGGGTCGTGACATAGGTGGTATCAGAGCCACTAGTTTAAGCAATTGGGTGTTGTAATAATACCTAAACTTAAACGAAAGAGTTAGGAAATTGTTATTAACTGGTAGCAACAAGGATAGTATTTAGACTTGAACTTAAGAAAGATGCCTTAGTATAAGCTTCGAGATAAGCTAATTACTTGAATAAATAAAGTGTGATGGGTGTTGGTATGCCATGAGGATGATAACTAGAACGTTGCAAGTATGGTAAATAAGCGATAACACTTGGCCACTGTTATTTCTTATTTATTGGTACTACTTGGTTCTGGAATATGATCCGTCATGTGAATACTAATTTCCTTGTTCTTTGATGAAAGCCTAATAAAAGATTCATTTTAAATCATGAATTGAGAAAATTCTATTTATTGGAAATATAAATTACCTCTCCGGCGAGAACCGGGTAAGATGGGGTATATGATATGTCAAACAAGTGACAGAATTCCCTAAATAGTATCATGACATGATGTCTGACTTGTCTTTGGAAATATGAATCTGTTAAATACATTGACCTTATGAATGGTATGTATATTACAGTATGTGAAATATATGATTATATAGATATGTATATCTATAAGGAAATCCAAAAACCATAAGGATTAACAATTTAGAATAAAACACAAGCATGTGTGTCAATGTTAGGAATCTCTTGTATACATCTATAATTCCGATATCGAACATTATTTCATTTGATCATCTGTCTCTTAACTCGTGCGACAAGGAGTATATGAACCCTTTATGTTGGGATGCCATCAAAAATATAGGAATTCCCTTTGCGTTACCTTAGATTATTAACGCATTAGGAAACCTGTAGCTAAAGTTGTGCTAGACACTAAACGTCTCAAAACCTACGCTAATGAGAATAATTCTACTTTCTTTAAAAACTCTTGCGAAGATAAAAGTAACCACAAAAAGATACACTTACAAGGATTCTTCACATATAATCCTACTAAGATTACCAGTAATAAAGAAGCTGTTATAACAATACATGGGCTGCAAAGGAATGAAGTTGTCCAAACCATTAGCATATATATGTTAAGAAAAATGTATGCTTCAAAATTTAGACATTAAGATAGTAAGACCCGATCTTCAAAGCACATGATCACAACGTACGCCATGAAATGGAAAGAACTGACAGAAAGGAAATCCTATCTGCTTCATAAAAAGGAATAAAACGGCAACAATGATTCCTGAAGTGATTGCTGACTTAGGTTTAGATTTGCAAGCCAACCGGAGAAGTGACTACAAGGAGACAAGGCAAACCAGCCGACAAAGTTCGTCTCTGTGATGAAAGTTGTGAGTTATGCACGGAAGTAAGACATAGCGCATATGGTCTCGGAGTTCATTAACATTAGAGGCATGGAACTGAAAGAAATTCCGACCGACGTCTTCCCAAAGGATCTACATGGACCATCACACCGTCGTGAGGAGAAACTCATAATTCATCTGATACTAGGAACAACATCAATTGTTATATCACAAAGTTAAGACTAATGTAGTAATTAATGCTTTAAGTCATAAGAAGCCGAAACAAGTACGTGCTATTAGATTTAGTTGCGGATAGATTTAATGAAATAATTAAAGAGTACCCAAGAAACAGCAATCAAGAATGATGCTGAAGGATTATAAAGAAATAATGAAGGAATCAGAAAAAGGAACTAATGGAAATTAGTGATTCCATAAGAATTCAGGTACCAATTCAAGGAAACCTGCAAGAAAGGATTCTCGAAGAAGCCCATAGAACTAAGTATTTGATACATCGTGTAAGTAATATGAGGTATCGAGGTATGAATTACTGATAAATAGAAATGAAAAAGGATGTAGCAAGTTATGTCTCTAAGTATTTAATCGATTAGCAAGTTAAAGCTGAGCATTAGAACCCTTTAGGTTTACCTCAACGACATCAGTATGGAAATGAGATTGATAACAATGAATATTGTTACCAAATTACCCAAAACAAGAAACGACACAATCTGGGTGATTGTGGATCGACTAACCAATTCCGCTCAATCCCTACCAATGAAGGAAACCCTTTAGTATAAGACACTTAGTTAAGTTATGTGGAGACAAAATAGTCTCATTACAAAGAATCCTATTATCTATCAAGATAGTCATTTCACTTCTCATTTCTAGGAAAATTTTAACCCGACCTATTTTGATGTAGTATGAAGGAACACTACAAAACATAAAAGATGTGTTAAGTACATGTGTGATAAATATTGGTGCAAGTAGAACTATCACTTATCACTCATAAGACTCTCCCATAATTAGTGTTGTCGTTTGAAGCACCTTATGGATAAAGGTACCATCCATTATGTCGAGCAAAAATATGAGAAAAGCAACTATCGGGCCATGAGATCAGCAAACCATTAGAATTTCAAATCAGAGAAAGAATAATACAAAAGGTCTCTCCTTGAAAAAGGAATAGTCCGATACGGCAAGAAAGAAAAGTTAAGTCTAAAATTTGTTGAACCATTCGGAATCCTTAAATAAATTGGATCAGTAGCTTATCAGCTAGAGTTATCAGAAGAAATAACATGAATACATGATATGTTTCATGTATACCCCTTAAGGAATGTCTAGCTGATAAATCTTTAGTTATACATCTTCAAGCTATAAAGGTAAATGAAAATTTTAGATCCATTGAAAGACCATATAAGTCAAAAAAAAAAAAAAAATAAGAATCACAAGGCAAGAGCTTAGTTCTGGTCAAAGTAAAATGAAGAACCTGAATATACATGAGAGTTAGAATCAGAGATGAAAAGAAAATATATTTACTTGTTCCTGTAAATCTCGAGGACGAGATTTAAAACAAGGTGGGGAGGATGTAACAACCCTCATAAAAATATTCTCGACAACAAACCGTAATCAAAACCAGAAGTGCACGCAATAAAACTTGTATATTCAAGCTGGAAAATTTAGCGATTTAGGAATCTTGGCATTCGACGAACCAAATCGCATAAAAAATAGTCTTAGTAGATTCACAATTAAAAACGAATCATGTAAGATCAAGTCCCAAACATACGCGATAAGTATCGGTACGAAAATCGAGGAAAACGCACGATTGGACGAAAAGGGCGGCAAAGGACACGTGTCAGGCCTACGTGGGACACATGGCGACCAAAGCCAGGTCGACCATCGTCGCGCCACGCGTCGGGACCATATGGGTCTAGCGCGACACGCGAGGGGACCCAAAATTCAGGTATATAAGGGCAGCAGTGGAACTTGAATTCCTGCACCAGTTCGATCGAATTTTGACGAACTTACTCTCTCGTATCTCCGTTTCTTTTCACAACACCCCTAAACCCTAAAAACTCTGCTCGTAATCAGAGTACTACCTCGAATAACTGATACCATACCCTATCCGATCGATTGAAACAGATCCAATGGATGTTTAAGTGCTGCCTGTATACGGCTATACTTTGTCATTCGTTGTGAGTTTTGATCTCGTGATTATCATTAAAGTTGAATTGGGTTAATACGCTAATACGAGTTCCATTGTATCTAGAAATTAGAACTCATAAACTTGTTAAGATAGAATACTTAACAGGAAAGTAAACTTAGCAATTAAGTAAGTAAACTTAATAGTTATATAAAACTTAGCAATTAAGAAAACTCAATAGCTAAGAAAACTTAACAGTTAAGCAAGCTGAGTAGGGTGATTAATCTGCTAATTGAGCTAAGTAATCGACTAAGCAAATTATAAAAGTTAAATTAATCAGTTAAGTAGTTAAGTCAGTTAATTAATTAATCCGTTAAGTAAGATTAATTAAGCTAAGCAGGATTAATTAAGCTAAGTAGGATTAATTAAAGCTAAGCAGGATTAATTAAGCTAAGTAAGATTAATTAATCAGCTAAGTAAGTTAACTAGTTAAATGGCTAAGTAAACTTAATGGTTAAGGAAACTTAATGGTTAAGGAAACTTAATGATTAAGTAAACTTAGTAGTTAAGACAACTTAACAGTAAAGTAAGCTAAGTAAGTTAATCAGCTAATTAAGTTAATTAAATAATCGGCTAAGTAAATTACTTAATTAGGAAAAATTAATTGGTTAAACAACTAAGTGAGATAATCCGTTAAAAAGCCAATTAAACTTGATAGCTAAAACAATTAAGTAAACTTCATAGATAAGTAAACTTAATAGGTAAGAAAACTTAATCAGTAAGAAAAACTTAATAAATAAAGGAAACTTAATAATGAAGAAAACTTCCTAGCTAAGAAAGGAACCAGCCTTACCTATAAATAGGAGCCTAGGATTTCATTCTTCCTTGCTCATTTCTTTTCTATTCTTCTCTCTATACGTTGGTGTTCTAACAAATAATCACCGATGCGATATTCTGTCCGATCGATTAGGGAACCAACTAACGAATGCCAAAGTGCTGTCTAAACAAGACTATACTTTGTGAATTTCGTTAAGATTCTGAAACGAATGCCAAAGTGTTACTTTGTGAATTTCGTTAAGTTTATGAAACGAATGCCAAAGTGTTACTTTGTGAATTACGTTAAGGTTCTAATCTCGTGACCGTCGTTAGGTTTGATGTGGTTTTACACTAATACGTATTCCACTCTGTTAAACTATATGTTTAACTACCAGAGAAGTCCGCACTCTACACTTACAATCAAATAAGATAACTAATCATCAGAAGATTCAGATTTATAAAGTTAATGCTTAGTTATCAGAAGGCATAGAATCAGGAGGCTTGTTTAATCAAAGACTATATGCTAACAAGGTGAGTCCATTCTCTTTTCTCACAGTTTGTGAGTCATTCTCTTTTTCTCAAAAATGTTTTACAATACCCAAATGTTTTCTAGTTATAATTACAGGGATTAAGTCTTTGTAATCTTCCATTACTGCCGGTATGTGGGGTTTTGTATACATTACTTGATACCCGTCACCATTGGACAACGGGTTAGCCAATGGGTGATCTGACCATAGTCACAGATACAGTCGAGTGACAAATACCGATTTGGGGTAATTGGTTGATAGAAACAATATAATCACCCTTAATACTGTATATTATAACAATGTGTCGTTTTGTACAAAAATGAATGAACTCACCAGTAATTCCTGCTGACCAAACCTTTTTAAAACGCGTTTCAGGTAATAACAGTAGATTGGAATAAGAGTGATGATACGGCACCGAAAGGCTTAAAGAAGTGGCTTATTTTATCAATTGAATTAAATTAAGAAAACATGGTTTCATATATTCGGGTTTATCCCTTATTAAAGCTACCTCTGTAAAACATGGGTTTTGTCCCATCTATTTAATAAATAAAATCCGGTGTTTTCTAAACTCTGATATTTTTCCTAACTCACGGTCCTGATGAATATTTCCGCTGCAATGTTTTTAAAATAACCACCGATACTGTTATGGGCCATTTTCTGAGTATATATATATCCTGACTAATATCCTGGTTTTGGTTGTTTACTTGTGATCAGGATACTGGATTAGGATATTGGTATCATCCTGGGCCATATCCTGGTGTTAACTAAATTAACCACGTGCAGGTTAGAGGCTGTGGGTTACTAACGGTCAGATGGACTTCTTCTCCTCAAGACTCGGGCGTATCTGTTATGTGAGAGACGTTGAACCCGAAAGACCAGGTCTACAACGTTCGAGTGGGGAATATTCGCCGGATCCCGGTTTATTAGGATAGTTTGTTGCATTTCTTTTACTATAAATAGATGGGGGCGGATCAGATTAATGCACGCAACTTTCACACACACTTTCGAACACTTTTGCTCTCTAGCTTTCAGCAGTCACTACACACAAACACTTGTAATCGAATTACATTGTAACACCTAGTTGATCCGCATCACATCCTGCACTGTATCCTGATATTTGAAGCAATAGAAGAACAAGGCAGCTGCGATTGTCAGCTCCCAAGGTTTTGTGCCGACGATCTAGATTGATCAAGGGCTTTCCTCGTACAACACGTGTCAACCTTTACTTTTTTGCTCATTGTTTGATCATAAATATAGTTTTATATCCTGAGCCGTATCCTGAAACTGTTTTTGCAATTAACTTAATTAACATATTTACGACACTCATTTCTAGCACACTACCTCACTTAACTAACTTGATCACTTAATTGCTTCGGTAATTTTTTACCAAAACAATTTGGCACCCACCGTGGGGCAAGTGGTGCTATTTTTGCTAAAAACTTTAGTAAAATCATTACTTGGCTTTCTATTGTCAAAACTTTTTGCTACATTGTTTTCAATGGCATCGAGATCAAACATGAGCTCTTCCACCATGTCTGCTACAACCTCTGCAACAATTAGTTCGGTGCTTCCACCTCCTCCTCCACGAATGCAAACTTCTTCACATGGAACTGAAAGTCATGTGGCTCGGGATGTCATCCCCGCTCCCACTACTCAGGGATCTGGTCCTGTTTTGGCTTCTAATGATGAAATTCTGAATTTGTTTGGTAGTGTACAGGAACAGATGAGGCAGCAGCAGGAAACTAATCGGATGCTGATGAGAGAGATACAACTCTTGAAATCCGGCCCAAGTAGACCTGCTGAAGAAACTGTCACTCCTTTGCAGCCTAGAGCTTTGAACTTCAGTTCTGCAGTTTACACTGAAGATAACCGGGGGAATATCATGCCAAGCCATTCTCAGAATCATATTCCTGAGATACCCTCCTCGGTCAGGATGTCAACTGTGAGGAGCTCAGGATGTGCTTCAGGATATGGCCAGAATCCTCAGACCGGTAACATGTCAAATAATAATACTCTTGCTACTAACAATAATGGGTCTTTGCAGGATGCAGGTATGACGTCAACATTTACTAGGGAGCTTCAGAAATTGAAGGACATGATATCCAGTGTACCTGGAGTGGTTCAGCCAATTCCGGAAGTATCCCAAGACAGCCACAGGATATCCCGCTTCGCATATCCCATCTGTGATGCTGAAATCCCAAAGAGATTTCAAACCCCCAACATGAAGCTCTATGATGGGACTACGGATCCTGAAGAGCATATTGTCCAGTATAGGGAAAGAATGGAGATTAACCCTATCCCTCCGGAGCTCAAGGAAGCATGCTTGTGCAAGGGATTCGGATCTACCCTAACAGGATCAGCCTTGAAATGGCTGTTAAATGTTTCTCCTCACTCAATTACTTCGTTTGCTCATTTGGTTTATTTATTTAATACTCAGTTTTCTTGCAGCCGGAGTTTTGAGAAACTAACCAGTGATCTTTACAGGATAACTCAAGGACCTCAGGAATCCTTGAGGGATTATGTGAACAAGTTTAGTCGGGAATCCTTGGATATCCCACATCTTGATGTTGCAACAGCTGTGCAGGCTTTTAAGATGGGGTTACAAAAGGTATCTTAGTTTTATCAGGATCTTGTAATGAATCCCTGCAGGAATCTGGACGAAGCTCGTAACAGGGCCTTGAGATATATTCGCTTGGAAGATGACAAAAAGATGCAAGAGAGAATGAATTCTACCTCAACCTATGAATCAACCAACAGGAAATCAGAATCCTCGTATAAACCATATCGCTCTAAGCCATATGGAAGAAATGATAACAAGAAAGTGAATGTTGTTGAAGACGAGGATCCTGAAGAATATCCTGAATTATCTGAATATTGCTTTTCTGTTAATATACCTGAGTTAATGTGTGCTATGCATGGTTTAGGAGACAAAGCTAGGTGGCCTCGAAAGAATCAACAAAAAGCTGATTGGAAGGATAAATCCAAATGGTGTGCCTTCCATGAAGACTTCGGACATGTGACTGAGGACTGCATTGCTCTAAGAAAAGAAATAAGCTACCTATTGAGCAAGGGATATCTGAAGGATTTGCTGGGAAGAAAGAAGAATAAAGGGCAGGATCCTGAGAAACGAGCAGCATCACCCCCAGCAGATGCCAAAATAATTAACTTTATTTCAGGAGGATCCGACATTTGCGGGACTTCATATTCTGCGGCCAAGAGACATGCAAAGGAGGCTAAGACTGAAAGGGGAGACAAACCAGCCAGGATGACTACCCTTACAACTGATAAAGTGATCACTTTCGACAGTGACGACAGGGATACTGTGCAGGATCCTCACCATGACGCCCTTGTAATTACATTATATGTTGCTAATCATTTTGTACGCAGGATATTAGTGGACAATGGTAGCTCTGTCAACATAATTCAGCTGGAAACATTGAAGAGGATGAATGTATCTCCAATGGACATTACTTCGAAGTCCACTGTGCTCGTTGGTTTCAGTGGAGAAGCTAGGAATACCGTAGGGGAGATAAAGTTGCCAGCATATGTTGAAGGGGTCAACTCGATACAACGCTTCTGTGTGATGGATTCCCTATCCTGCTATAACATCATACTAGGCAGGCCATGGATCCATGACATGAAGGCTGTGCCATCGACTTATCATCAATGCATAAAGATCCCTACCCCTTGGGGGGTCGTCAAAGTTGATAGTGATCAGCAGGAGGCGAAGGAATGCTACTCATCCTCAATGAAATCCTCAACCAAGCCTAATGCATCATAGCAATTAAAGATGCGGGCCCAGGATATCATGGAGGCTTCGGAGCAGGATGTAAAGAAAGTTATCCTGGATCAGGATAATCCGGATATCTCGGTGCTCGTAAGAACCAATATCCCTCAGGATATTGAAAATCAATTGACTAATTTTTTGAAATGCAGGATGTCAACATTTGCTTGAAAGCATAAGGATATGACATGTATTTCCAAGGATATTATAACACATAAACTCGGTATTGACAGGTCGTTCAAGCCTGTTCAGCAAAAAAGAAGGAAGTTTGCTCCTGAACGAAATACAATCATACAAGAGGAAGTTGAAAGATTGTTGAAGTCCAAAATGATCAGAGAAGTCAAGTTTCCAAGATGGCTGGCAAATGTAGTCGTGGTACAGAAGAAAAATGGGAAATGGAGAGTCTGTGTAGATTACACGGACTTGAACAAGGCTTGTCCTAAAGACCCATTTCCTCTTCCCCATATTGATGCAATGGTGGATGTTACTGCCGGGCATGAGATGTTAACCTTCATGGATGCATCCTCAGGATTTCAGCAGATTCAAATGGAGCCTTCGGACCAGGAGGATACTGCCTTCATGACACCAACAGGTATTTATTGTTATACTGCTATGCCCTTTGGTTTGAAAAATGCAGGTGCAACATATCAGAGATTGGTGAACATGATGTTCAAAGATAAGCTGGGGGACACAATGGAGGTATACATCGATGATATGGTGGTAAAATCTAAAAAGGCTGAGGATCACCTCCAGGATATTAAGGGAGCATTTGATATCCTGGATCAGTATAACATGAAACTAAATCCTGCTAAGTGCCATTTCGGAGTGGGGGCAGGAAAGTTTCTAGGATATATGGTTACCAAAAGAGGAATAGAGGTAAGCCCAGAGCAGATTAAAGCCATCCTGGATATCAAATCACCTTCAAATATGAAGGATGTTCAATGATTGACAGGGCGAGTTGCAGCATTGAACAGATTCATCTCAAGATCCTCCGAGAAATGCAAGGAATTTTATGATATCCTGAAGAAAAATAAGAAGTTCGAATGGGGAGCAAAGCATGAAGCAGCCTTACAGGATTTGAAGCAATATCTCTCAACTGCACCTCTATTGATGAAGCCTGAAAGTGGTGAACCATTATCCTTGTATCTTGCAGTATCAGGGAATGCAGTAAGTGTTGTCCTTGTAAAGGATCATGAAGGTCAGCAGTATCCTGTCTATTATGTTAGTAAAAGTTTATTAGATGCTGAAACTAGATATTCTCATCTAGAAAAATTGATATTAGCCCTAGTTATGGCGTCAACGAAACTTAGACATTATTTTGAGACACATAGGATTCATGTTAAAACCAATTATCCTGTTAAAAACGTGCTTAGGAAACCCGAGATGTCGGGTAGGATGGCTAAGTGGTCAGTAAAATTAAGTGCTTATGACTTAGTATATGAGCCTAGAAATGCCATAAAGTCTCAGGCTTTAGCCGACTTTGTGGCTGATTTCAGTAGTGATATTCAAAATGAAGTAGACTTAGAAGTACAGCAGCTAGGAGAAAACTTAGAATGCTGGACATTGTATACTGATGGTGCATCTAACGTAAGAGGTGTAGGTCTAGGTATACTACTAAAATCGCCACAGGGGGACATATTACCCCAGGCTATTAGGTGTGAATTTCCTGCTACTAATAATGAGGCAGAATATGAAGCTTTGATTGCAGGATTAGAGTTGGCTAAAAATATGAATATTAGATGTTTACAAGTATATGTTGATTCCCTGTTGATTACTAACCATTTCAATGGATCTTACGCAGTAAAATGAGAAAAGTTAGCTGAATATCTTGAAATTCTCAAAAAATTAGCAGGATACTTCGATATTTTTACACTTGAACAGGTACCAAGAGAGGAAAATACTGAAGCTGATGCCTTGGCAAATCTGGGATCATCGGTCAGGATACCGGAAGGAACCCGAATACCAATATTACATATCCTATATACTGCGACGAATCCTCAGGATAAGGAAGTAATAAGTATTCAGGATCCTGATGATGAGTATCCCGAGGAGGATCCTAAGTCATGGACGGCTCCAATCATGAGATATCTCAAGGAAGGACACATCCCAAAGAATGAGAATCCTAAAGCCTTTAGAATGAAGGTATCACGATTCACTATTATAAATGACGTTTTGTATAAGAAATCTCTTGCAGGACCATATCTGAGGTGCTTGGAGGATCCCGAAACCAAAGAAGTACTTCAGGATATACACGAAGTGGATTGTGGTAACCATACTGGGGGCAGGTCGTTATTCTCAAAAGTATTAAGGACAGGATATTATTGGCCAACGATGAGAAAAGATGCCACAAAATATGCTCGAAGATGTGACGCATGTCAAAGACATAGTAACATATTACATCAGCCTGCTGAACCACTGTATCCTATTGTTTCCCCTTGGCCGTTCATGAAATGGGGTATGGATATAGTGGGAAAGCTTTCGAAGGCTCCAGGAGGAAAGGTTTTCATGTTGGCAATGACGGATTATTTCTCCAAGTGGGTTGAAGCAAAAGCATTTGTTCAAGTTAGAGATCAAAAAGTGGTATCCTTCATAAAAAGGAATATCCTGACTAGGTTTGGAGTACCAGCTGAGATAATTTGTGACAATGGATCTCAATTCATAAGTAAAAGGACTACTGACTTTTGCAAGAGTTGGGGAATTAAAATGATCACGTCTACTCCGGTGCATCCTCAAGCAAATGGACAAGCAGAATCCTCGAACAAGATAATTGTCAACAACTTAAAAAAGAGACTAGGGGCTAAGAAAGGAAGATGGGCAGAAGAATTACCCTTTGTTTTGTGGGCTGATAGAACAACGGTGAAGAATGCAACTGGCCAAACCCCGTTTTCCTTGGTGTTTGGAGCAGAAGCGGTGATTCCGATAGAAATGGTGATACCTACAGCGAGATCCAACCTTAGGGATCCTGAGAAGAATCCTGAAGTCCTATGCCAGGAACTGGATACTGTTGATGAGACAAGAGACGCTGCAAGGCTAAGGATGGCAGCATATCAACAGAGGATATCTAAAGCATACAACAAGAATATAAGGACTAGAAGATTTCAGATTGGAGATTGGGTATTAAGAAAAGCTTTTCAGAATACTACTAATCCTGCTGATGGAAAGTTGGCTCCAAAGTGGGAAGGACGCTATGAGGTTGAATCAGAATCAGGAAAAGGAGCATACCGACTCAAGAATATGGAGGGAGGTATGCTACCGAGATCCTGGAATGCTATACATCTAAAGCTCTATTTTAAGTGAGTATGGAATCTGACTCTTTTATTAAATTTTAATATCATTTACTATTTTGAACCTGTTACTGACTTAAGCATCGGAGGGGTGTTAGCCAGGCTAACACCCACCTTAGTTTACAGTTGTTTTGCAGTATATTCTTCGGGATGTAGCACCAGGATACACACTCAGGATACTTCGGAAGATTAGAGGATTGGCCCCCTCTCTCACATCTAAGGGATCCTGATCCCTTCACAGGTTTAAAGGTATTCACCTTTCTTCTGAATTGGGTTTAAACACCCCGCCTGGAGCGCAAGTTATTCGGGAATAGTTCAAGGTGGCGGGACTAGTTCATGTAAAAGTGGCTGACAATTTCGTTACTATTGGCTATATCCTGAATCTTTAAGGTATATGAGGATTGATCACCCTCTCTCACGAAAGGGTATTTTCATACTCTCTAAGGTTTAAAGGTTTTCACCTTTCTAAGTCTTGGAGTTTATACACTCCCTCCTGTAGCGCACAAAAATTTGGGATTTCCCCCAGGATACGAAGGATTTATCTCCAGTATATTTTGGGTTTTACCCCTGTAACACAAAAATTGTCTATACAATTGGAACTATTGTTCAAAAATTTTCTAAGTGTTTAAGGACTTCATGCACAGGGGACATTCCATCTAAAGTCATTGTATGAAGCACAAAGAATCAAAGTTGAGCTAAGTGTATCGAACGGGGGACATCTTGGTAGGAGAAGCCACAAAAGGGGTTGGAGTTTAATACTAAGGCTACACTCAATTCCTGGTATGATCTTTCCTTTGTGAACCTTAAATGAATTTTTTAACTCTGATTAAGGATATATCTTTAGGATATTGTCTTCGGAATCTGTTTTTGGAATATGTTTCGGGATATTGAAATATTTGAATTGAAAATGAAAACCCTGATCTAACGAATGTTGTCGAAACAGGTCTTAGAGAATGGGTTATCTTTTATCCTTTAGAGGTTTTGTCTGAAATTAATTAAATTTTTAGAAATTCTATTTGAAAAAGGTTTTCATAATATATTACTAAGTATATTGATCAGGATATTTTGCAAAATTAACTAAGTAACGCATGGCAAAAATCTAAAAGACGACAACAAATAAGTCAAGAGGTAGTTATATTATTAACAAGTCAAAAGTTGTGCTTTTGGTTTTACCTCAAACCGAGGCCCATCCGCCAAAAGCACGATTAGTTTTTACCGTACCTACATAACGGTTGAAGGTTTTATCTCAAAATGAAACCTGACCACCTTCAACCGTTACGACATTCAAAACAGGTTATACTAACCGATGACCAAGGGCTTCATCCTGAAACCCAGGACCCATCCACCTTTGGTCATCATATTGTTCTAGTGCGGGAAATGTAAATTGTTCAACGACAGGAAAAGTAAATCGTTTGTACAAACCACAACCATGAAATTTAAAAAAATGGGCTCCGGCCTTGGCACGTATATCCATCATCGCCCACTTCGCCGCCTAAGGGGCAGCACCTTCTTGATCAGCAACTTCTTTCCCAGCATCTGCACCAGCATCCCCCTCAGGATTCTTCTTGGCATCATCACCAGCATTGGCCACTTCTTCTGCCACCTTAGAAGGCTCTTCACCAGCATGCTTTGCGGGATGAGCGACGGGATGACCTCCAAGATCCTGTAGTTTCGCTTCCCAAGCCTTTACATTCCAGGAGGGGCATTCGAAGCCCAAGCTCTTGGCCTCATAAGCCAACCTTAACCTGGCTTGGAGAAGGGAGATAACAACGGATGCTTTGAGACTGTCCCGATATGAACTCATATCCTGCTGGTATTGAAGAAGTGCGGCATCTAGTTTGGCTTGAGCATCCTCATTGGCTTTATGGAAGGCAGCTTGGTGTTCCTGGGTTATTGCCTTGTATTTGTCTTCATAATGCTGGGACTTGGCAGCCGCAATTGTTCCTTGATCAGCTATAGTGGCTTCAGCTTTTTCGAGCTTAATCTCCAGTATCTTATTAAGCCCACATGCGTCTTCATACAAGTGCATGAGACGTTCCAAGCCCTGCAGTTAAAGACATATGTATCAATGTAAAATGAGCAGGATAACGATTAACATGCAAGTTTAGGATATCGGAAGGGAATTTTTACCTTCTTGAGGAATGAAGTGGCTTCACTAAATCCATGATTCTCGAGAGAGAATGTCTCGGAGGCGGCTGGAGAATCCATTTCTTTTCTCTTCCGGGAGCTAGAGGCCCGGGTCCTGGATGCCGGAGGAGCTTTAGGAGCGGTAGTAGTCTTTGAAGTGGTAGGCTTTGGTGTGGCAGACGACTTCGGCTTAGATTCTTGTTTGACAGGTACAAGGCTGGAGTAACTATCCAACTCGTTAAGTTGGAAGCCTTCGAGGTTGACAACTGGTACTGCACAAGGGAAGATATTTTTAAACTCATCATACCTCTGAAAGATAATCGGTTTAATAAATAAAGATAATTACTGAGAATATGCTTACCAGACATCTCTGAACTTGATTTTTGGTTTGAATCTGTAAGAGACAGGGAGAAAGTTCTTTCACTGGCAAGAAGTCGGTAGATTTCTTTGATCCTGGACTCGGATTCCACACTGGGGGTGCTAAATCTCTGAAGTTCGCTGCATAAACACATCAGGATATAAGTCTGGGATATAGTTTAAGGATACATTTGGGGATATTCCTAAAACCCTAGATCCTACCCTTGGTTAACCATCTAACCGGCAGATCGAAACCCTTGTCAATAGAGTCTCTTTTCACGAAAAAGAACTTTCGCCGCCATCGGTCTTCGTTCTTGGTGGCCTTAAGGACTAAAGGGCTCTTGGAGGTAGAGAACAAAAGAAAACGGCTATCACCATGGGACCTCAACCGGTATGCTATGGGGAGGTCTTCAATACACAGGTCAGGGCAGTGGCGAGATTTGATTTGGTCTAGCACCATCAAAACTCGCCAGACCATTGGCATAGTTTGGGCATAACTAACGCCGGTGAGGTCGAAGAAACGAGAGATGAAGGGTGGAAATGGATACCGAAGTCCCAAAGAAAAGGGGTAGGCGAAAAAGCATACCCACTCGTCTGATGACACGTCTGATCGGACCTCCCGATCAAAAGGGCGAATGACTGTTCCAGTGGGAAAGGCGCCGGAATCCTTGAGGGCAGCGATATCGGCATTGTTAAAGCAGCAGATTTCTTTTTCTGGTTCTCGTATGAAGTTTTGACTTACGAGGGTTGGGACTGGTTCATCCGAACGAGATCTTGTCCGTGATGCCATGAAGGGTATCAAGCAAACTAAAAGAAATTCAGGAAAAAGAACAGAGGATGAAGGAAAGGATGATTACTTGAAAATCGCTTGAAGAGTAATGATAACAAGAAGAAATATCTCAGCTAATTATAGGCTGAATATAGGGGGTAAAGAGTAAATATTGCATTAAAAATGGCACAATGTCACCTCAACCATCGTTTCGTTTTAATTGCCTCGGTCTACGAGTTAGAATTTTTAAAATATATCCGTTGGATTGGTATACCAACAGATATATTTGGGGACAATTGTTATGGGCCATTTTCTGAGTATATATATATCCTGACTAATATCCTGCTTTTGGTTGTTTACTTGTGATAAGGATACTGGATTAGGATATTGGTATCATCCTGGGCCATATCCTGGTGTTAACTAAATTAACCACGTGCAGGTTAGAGGCTGTGGGTTACTAACGGTCAGATGGACTTCTTCTCCTCAAGACTCAGGCGTATCTGTTATGTGAGAGACGTTGAACCCGAAAGACCAGGTCTACAACGTTCGAGTGGGGAATATTCGCCGGATCCCGGTTTATTAGGATAGTTTGTTTCATTTCTTTTACTATAAATAGATGGGGGCGGATCAGATTAAGGCACGCAACTTTCACACACACTTTCGAACACTTTTGCTCTCTAGCTTTCAGCAGTCACTACACACAAACACTTGTAATCGAATTACATTGTAACACCTAGTTGATCCGCATCACATCCTGCACTGTATCCTGATATTTAAAGCAATAGAAGAACAAGGCAGCTGCGATTGTCAGCTCCCGAGGTTTTGTGCCGGCGATCTAGATTGATCAAGGGCTTTCCTCGTACAACATGTGTCAACCTTTACTTTTTTGCTCATTGTTTGATCATAAATATAGTTCTATATCCTGAGCAGTATCCTGAAACTGTTTTTTGCAATTAACTTGATTAACATATTTACGACACTCATTTCTAGCACACTACCTCACTTAACTAATTTGATCACTTAATTGCTTCGGTAATTTTTGACCAAAACAGGTACCACTTGACTGCTCGCGGCTCCCGTCCAGGGTGTGGTCGGGGGTCGTGACAACTGTCATGAAAGGGCAATAATATTGTGCTAATATAGAGTTTTTTTACTGAAGTGAAGCTGCTTTCAAAAATTAAATCAAAACTAATGCTGCTTGCCAACTTCAAATAATCCAAAACACTCTCTTTCAACCCATTTTGTTATCTTAAAGCTGAAATTCATTTTCTGAACACAAAGCTATTATTAATGGTGAAACTTTTAATTTGCTGCATTTCAAGATTTGGAAATCAATTATACAATTAACTTTTCGCCATTCTTATTGGCAATATATTCAAAATTTCTCCATTATCAATGGAGTCTGCAAAAGGTCTCCTGCAATTCAATGATTGGTCAGCTGCAATTCCATGCAAAAGTCTGCAATTCCCTGAAAAGTTCTGCAAAGCCTACAAGACCATAAAAAATCACCATTTTGAATGGCTATGGCATCAATTGTGAAATATTTTGGCAAGCAGCATTAGTTTTGATTTAATTTTTGAAAGCAACATCATTTCAGTAAAAAAAAACTCTCAAGAAGCCTACCAAAATAGTCAAATGTCATGTTTCTGGAACAAATTAGTAGAGAGATTAAAAATCTTTTAAGATAACGAGTTTTAAAACGACATCAAGTAAACATCTCATTGTAAAACCGGAATCACCACTCTAGGTGAGTAATTGTTGATTTCCAGTGGAGACGAGAGCAGCAAGACATTGAGTTGCATTCTGGTTTAATATGTAAACAAGTAGGATATAAATTATAAAGGAAGGTGAAACTAAAAAATGTTCCATAAAAAGAAAAACTTTTGAGCCAGATAAAAACTTGCATTTCACCATGGTCGTCACTTTGAAGAACTATACATACAACTGGATCGAAAAAAACTTCGTAAACTGCTTTTACCACATCGATAGGTGCATTCTAATATATCACAGTGAAAACCATTAAGTGGTAGAAATAAACTATAAAGTTTAAACGTTAAAAAGTGGTAAACCGTCATTTAAATTGTATTTATAACTTGCCTTGAGTAACATTGTCAAAAGATCCAATGAACCAACAACTAAGCCATCTGCCTGCTGCTGAGGCTGAGAAAACAACTCAACTCATGTAAGTAAAATAATTTAAAGAGTAAACTGCAATTTTACCCCCTGGGGTTTAGGCCAATTGGCACTCTAACCCCCCCCCCCCCTAACGAAATAATTGCAAGTTACCCCCCAACATTGTTGTTATATCGCAAGATTACCCCCTGCGAACAACTTATGTTAAAAGTCAACATAATTAAGTAACGGTCAAAGGGTATATAGGTCATTTCCACTATACTTTTGTATTTTACACATTATAACCCCCTATACATTTGAGACTCCTAGCACTCTTACCCCCTCACCTTCCCACACCGCTCCTCCACATCTCCAGCGATCTTCTTCTCCGGCGATCTTCATCTCGAAACCCTAACCTTTTTCCCTCAAATTTTCAGATCATACAAGGCGGTCCCTGGCTAAAGCTTGAAACATCTGTAGAAAATATAAAATATAAAATTTGCCAGTGCTTTACATCCTTACAAATAAACTGAAAACATAATTAACTAATCGCTCCATTGCTGCAAAAATCAGTAACACCATTCTCGTCACAAACCCAACAGAAAATCCATTACAAAAAGTATTTGCTGCCAATGTTACTCAGATTTAGAAACAAAATATGCTGTCGCTAATGTCTGTCCCACAAATTTGTTACCAATGTTACTCAGATCTACTATACAACACATGTATGAATTAATTGTAAATTGTTTCATGTGTTAAGTATACAAGAACTTAAGTTTCGTTGAAGATTCTTAGACACCATTATGGTAATTGTAATTCTCGATTCTTCTACTGTGTTTTTTTTTTTTTCCTTCTGATGTTCCTAGAGTTTTGGGAAACATATAATTTGACTTTTCCTTTTTGATTTTTGTCAAATGACCGGAAAATGAGTGTGGCGCCGGTGGTGGTGTATCGCCGGAAGTTGCAGGTTCGTCAGAATCTGATTAAAGTCGTCGGAGTTTGTGTTTAAGCTACCGGAATCGAGTGGATAGAGCTTTTAAATTTTTAATGGTTCTGGTTTGCGTTTAAAGCCTCAGGAGCCTTGACCTCAGATCTCTGTGAACTGGTGGTTGAGGTGGTGGAGGAGATGGGGTGGAGGTGAGTAGCGGCGATGGAGGTGGAGGTGGGTGGTGGCGGCTGATGGTGGTGGAGGTGGGTGATGGTTTGCAAGAACTATTTAACACCGGGGGTAATATTGCAGAGTACAACAAATCACAGAGGGTAATTAGAAAGGACAATTTAGTCATTTTACACCAGAGGGTAATATTACAGAGTAGAACAAACCATATGGGGTAATATGAAAGGGTAAGATAGTCATTTCACATCCCAGTTAACAGATCTGTTAACTTATTTGATGGCAGGAGGTAATTATGCGACATAACAACAACGTTGGGGGGTAAATTGTAATTATTTCGTTAGGGGGATCAGAGTGCCAATTGGCCTAAACCCCAAGGGTAAAATTGCAGTTTACTCTAATTTAAAACTAATTTAGTATGTTTACGAGGGAGTTTGAACAAACATACTTGTTGAGGATTGGCCCCACGTATGGCAAAACACGTGAAACAAGAGGATGAACACATCCAGGAGCATCTTTTATTGCCTATAATGAAAATGGAATTGCTAATGGCATATTGGCATCCCTTGTTTAACAAAGATAAATTGCAAAAATTAACCACTTTATTTAACCAAATTACCTCAAGAACATCAAGCGCGTCAATGCTTATGAATGGGTCCGAAACATGCAAAGCCCACATGTTAAGTATAATAGGAGAAATTACAGGCTCTATGGATACGATAAGCATGAAAATGAGATTATTTTCCAAACGAAAAAAAAAATCCACTCAGCTGATATATAATAATAATAACATTAAAACCAACCTGCCCTCACAGCTGCTTGCAGTGTTTCAAGAACAAGATGCATTGTTTCATCTGATGCCTACAGAGTGTTGCACGTTTAAAATATACTTATTTCATGTTTTAGTAATAAAAAACTAAAAAACAAAATGTCATTATTATTACCTGCTTAAGGAGTTCTGTAAGTGATGAAACAGAGCCATTATATGAGGCTGTTGTATTCCTCTATTTGTATCGGGTAGGAGTTGAGAAAGTGCTCGACATGCACCGACTTTTACAGGTGCAGGCCTGTAAATATAAAATTTAAACCATTAGTGGTAATTGAGAATGAATGAAAGGGCAGTTAAGTAAAGAATAACATAGGAGCTTACACATCTATGCCGATCGCTTGGATAGCAACATAGAGGAAATGATCAATGACACCATGGTTGATCTATAAGATGAAAGAAGTGTTGGTTCAGGTCCCACACTCTACACTCACACAAGTATGTATACGTAAACTTGCAGAGAAGAAAAGCTTCTGTATTATAATTGAAAGATGGGGTGTACATTACTAAAATAAACTCACTATTTATAATAAAATAATATCACATGCAAATAACTTAGTCCACGTTTCAATGAGATCTCCATGAAATCAGCAACAACTTGGAAACATTCACATCCACTACCGAGTCAAACTGGAGACCATGACTGGCCATCTGACCCATTAAAACTCAGCATATATCCGACTCGTGACCGTGACCCGTTTTACGAACCGTGACCCATTCATTGACTTTGACCCGATCAAGATTATACCCAACATTCACCCCCGTAATCTTGATCCGGTTCTTTCTACTTGCTCGATTCTTGCTTGCATTCGTTCTTGCATTCCATGCTAAAACCGGAATCGGTTTTCTTGCTTGATTCGAATCACTCTTGCATGCTTTATTCGAATCCGTTCTTTCCGACTTGCTATTCGAACACAACGTCCGATCTTGCTACTTGCTACGAACCACACGGGTCCGGTCTCTAGCTATCTTTCGGCTTTCTTTCTTTCTTCGGGCTGTCGATTTCATTCTTTCTTTCTAATCGACGCTCATTGTTTCTTCTTTCTAACCGATGCTTTCACTTTCTTTCTTACCGCACCGGTCTCTTTCTTACTTTCTTGCGAGGCCTTCTTTCTTCTTTCTTGTGGCGCCTCATCTTTCTTTCTTTTGGTTATCGATTATCTTTCTTCTTTCTTATCGACTCCCATTCTTTCTTTTTCTTTCTTCTTTCGTTGGTGGATGCAATTAATTGAGATGCTTCATGATACGATCCCCAGCAGGCCCAGTAGGCCCAATCCAGTGAAAGCCCAATCCAATAGTTAGAGACAGAGAGCAGTTAGAGACAGAGAGCAGTTATGGATGTGGGCTGAAATAGTGGAACGGTTGTTAATTCACTTCGTGGGTATTAGAAATAGGGTTTTCAGTTTATTAGGAGGTGTGGATGTTTTATGTTTTATTTCTCTGGTTCTATTCCAGTATTTGGAGAATTGCCATCTCGAATTGGCTAATTTGTATTTCACTTTCAGTAATTTAATCAGTCAGTTTTTAGTTCCAATCAACTGGTTCCATTGCCGGGAAAATCATGGCGCCACAAACCCGGAGTAACCCCGATCCAAATCCATCAAACCCAGACCCTATGGCTGCTCAACTAGCGGCAATAGCGTCTACCATGGAGTCCCTGCAGAATGATGTTGCTGCCCTCAAAACGCAAGGCCAAAAGAAAAACAAATCACGCACCGAGTTCAACCAATTTGATGATGAAGAGTCCTCTTGGGGCAGCAACCGTCGTTACCGTCCCTACAACAAAATCGAATTTCCCAAATTCAGCGAGGGTGATCCACGGGGGTGGACACTTAAGGCTGAGAAGTATTTCCGGTATTATAACATACCGGAGGAGGAGAAGGTGGATGTGGCCTCCATGCATTTGGAGGGGGATGCGTTAGACCTTTATTCCTGGTTATCTTCTGATCAGGAAATCGAATACTGGGAAGACCTTGTTCGCGCTCTACAGAAAAATTTTGGACCTGCGGAGTTTCAAAACCCAGACGAACACTTGTGTAGCATCCGATAAACCGGTACGGTGCAGGAATATCGCCAAGAATTTGCGAAGCGTTCTTCTCGAGTCACGAATTGGCCTGAGCACTGTCTTTTAGGGGTATTTCTAAACGGCCTCAAAGAGGACCTCAAAGCTGATGTTAGGATTCATAAACCCAGAACTGTTTACAAGGCTATGAGTATAGCTCTTGAGTTTGAATCCAAAGTTAGTTGTATTTCGTTCAAGACAGAATTGACTCCAGCAGCTTCTAACACAACAGCTTCTCACACAGCAACTTCTAACACACTGGTACCCGCTGCTTCAGCCCAAAAGGCAACAGAGACTCGTATTTCTGATGCAGAAAAACAGAATCGATATATTCGGGGGGAGTGCTTCCGATGTGGAGAGAAATACGGACAAGGTCACCGATGCAAAACGGGTACTTTCAAACTATTGGAGGCAGCAGATGGAACAGAGAAACAAACCGATTGCATAGTGGAGCAACTTGCCGATTCAGCCACTGAACTAGCCGAAATCAGTCTCCACGCCCTCTTTGGTAAGCCCAACCCGACTACTATGAAGTTGCAAGGTATTCTGGCGGATACTGAAATCATAATTCTGATAGATAGTGGATCTACACACAATTTCATTTCGGACACTCTTGTGCGAGAATTGAAACTTACCTCCTAGTTGGTCACCCCTTTTGGTGTCCAAATTGGCAACGGTGACATCATTCGCTGCAGTCGACTTTGCAAGAATGTCAATTTCCATATTGGGGATCTTCAAATCACCCAAGAATTCTACCCATTCTCGTTAGGAGGAGCAGATGTGGTACTAGGCGTCCAATGGCTAGCTTCCCTAGGTACAATCCAAGCTAACTGGAACAAGATGTTCCTTATATTCACCATTGATGGTCAGGAATTCAAGCTTCAAGGGGTACCACCAGACATAAAAAATTCTGCTACTTTCCATCATCTACAACTCGAACCAATTTGGAAGACTTCAAGTGAACTTGCTGCCCAAATGCTTCCTGCTAGGCGACTTGAGGACAAGTCTGTTCTCTGGGCAGGCTGTATTGATACGATCCCCAGCAGGCCCAGTAGGCCCAATCCAGTGAAAGCCCAATCCAATAGTTAGAGACAGAGAGCAGTTAGAGACAGAGAGCAGTTATGGATGTGGGCTGAAATAGTGGAACGGTTGTTAATTCACTTCGTGGGTATTAGAAATAGGGTTTTCAGTTTATTAGGAGGTGTGGATGTTTTATGTTTTATTTCTCTGGTTCTATTCCAGTATTTGGAGAATTGCCATCTCGAATTGGCTAATTTGTATTTCACTTTCAGTAATTTAATCAGTTAGTTTTTAGTTCCAATCACTTCATGTTCCTACTTTCTTCAATAAAATCTGCCGACTTTCGAGACGTGCTCTTTGCTGGATGTTCAATGCTTCAATTAATTATCCACCTGCTTGCTTGCTTTCTTATACATCTTTTTTTTAAATCCGACAAAGATGCCGTTGTCGTGACCTGCTGCTTCTTCCTTCGACGACACCACCGCCATACGTTTCTTTCGCTGGGGCTGTTCTGGCTTTCGATAACATACTTTCGCTGCCAATGCGGCTATCCCGGTTGATCACCGGTCACCGTGGCACGTTTAATGTCTTGAACAGCCTTGTATGACTGGTTTTCAGTCACCGAACTGATCACCATCTTCTCTGCTACTATTCTCGGTTAACCGGCTGACACAACCGACTGAACCTCCTGTGTGTCCTTTTTCTTTATTCAGCCGATTACACCATTACATGCTCTTGATCCATCTCTTTTTTTCATTCAGTTTCCTTGCTTCCGATCACCAAGTCACGATCGGTATTTCTTCCGATCACAACACTGAACAACCCTTCCTCTGCAGCTTCAAGGGGCTGCTCCCTCTTCTCCACAAACGACTCTCAAACCCGCACTCGTTTCTTGACCTTGCTCTGATACCAAATGTTGGTTCAGGTCCCACACTCTACACTCACACAAGTATGTATACGTAAACTTGCAGAGAAGAAAAGCTTCTGTATTATAATTGAAAGATGGGGTGTACATTACTAAAATAAACTCACTATTTATAATAAAATAATAACATCACATGCAAATAACTTAGTCCACGTTTCAATGAGATCTCCATGAAATCAGCAACAACTTGGAAACATTCACATCCACTACCGAGTCAAACTGGAGACCATGACTGGCCATCTGACCCATTAAAACTCAGCATATATCCGACTCGTGACCGTGACCCGTTTTACGAACCGTGACCCATTCACCGACTTTGACCCGATCAAGATTATACCCAACAAGAAGTATAAATGAGAATCTTCTAAAGAACATAAAAGAAAGGAGTATACAATAATCTTTATAGTTATTAGTTACCACCGATGAGAATTTAGCAATTGATTAAAACATACGAGCATAGAGAAAGGGAAATTCATGTACACCCGCAAAACAAATACCGACCACTTGAAACATCATAATATGAAAGAATGAAAGAGAATACAATATAATTAACCAAGATTGTACCGGTTGCCATGTCTTCAGTCAAAGTTTGCTCCAATAGGTTCCCCAAAGTGACTTCAGATGGCTCCGGAACCTGAGAATATATATTTAACAATATCTCATGATTTATTTATGAAAAACTCAAAGAAATCAATAGTTTTAAGTAGACACCACAAAGAAAGTACTAACCACAACTTCAAGCAATTGTTCTGACACAGAAGACAAAGCAAAAAGAGTAGCCTCCCTCATCTGAATTGTTTATGTCCATATAAGTTAGATTCCATCATACAATATTACAATATCCATAAATTTACTACATTCCCATAAAGAAAATAAGAATATCAAAACATATTTAAAATAGAAGACTAACCAGCACCACGCTTGTAACGCTCCGTGTTTTTGTACTTTCTTATTTTAGCAAGTCATGTCGTACTTTCCATTCTTAGACACTTGTACTCTCGTTGTAATCTATTTCGTTTCAATTTGTAATCCGAGACTATTGATCATAATGAAAACGAAGTTATTTTAATCACGTTCATGTATTCATGTTAGACTTGTGTGCAACTGTAATCAAAATACGCATTGTTTGAACGATATATTATCCAAGATTTTGATTTTTTATTATACCTTGACATTTAATACTCGTTAAACTGATAAGGCTCGTGAAATAACGAAATTCGAATCCAAATCCTTGAAACTCGAAAGCTACGTGAAATAAATAATCGTTGAAAGGTTCTCATCCTTAATATAATTCGTTTATAAATACATCTATTTATTTATTTATTTGTTTTTTTAATTAATTAAATTAATTAATAATACAATTAAAAGTTTTATTCTTTTTTTTTACTTTTATAAAAATAATCTAGATTAAAGAATTCACATCCAAGGAATCTAAATATGTGTGTGTTGTTTTATAAAAAAGTGGTTGTGAGTGGAGGAGATAGAAAATGTTACTGTTCATCTGTATATTTGGGAGGACACTGTTCACCCCCTATAATATTTTAATATAGGGTAAATTACACTTTTCGTCCTTTATGTTTGTAGCGGGTTGCAATGGATAACCTTTAACTTCAATAATTACAGTCACAGTCATTTATTTGTAAAACTCATTACACTACACGTCCTTTGGCCCTAACCAGGTTAAAATTCTCAGTTTAATATGACATGTGCAAGGCACATGAGGGCAATTTGGTCATTCTCTACCTGATCATTCAACTTAAATTATCTTTCATCTTTATATATCATTTCTTTTATAAACCTATGATCATTAATTGCATCATGTTTGTTGTTTCAGACCAGATTCTTCTTGTTCTTAACCATAACAATTTATAGCATGAAGATGATCCCGGATGTTAATCTTCAAACGCTTAAAAATTTTGTGGATGTCCAAAAAAAAATGTGAAGATCTTTTGACTTGTATTCCTTCTTTACCTGATTTGCACAAACTTCGTTCAGAGGTAAAAACTTATTTTCCTTTAAATTGGCATATCGTGGAGCTCCTTTGTAATTATTTGCCTGATCGGTTCTCACATAGCAACCATATAGATACTCGTGTTCTGGTAATATCTATTGCACCACCACTAACCTACCAGTACCAACCCAAGAGAATCTTTACAAAATACTTACTTTTCATGGGGTTTCTTCAACACCTAAACTTCAAACCCTTCATCCATCATCCAATTTGATTTTTGTTCAACAATATTACTTAAAACCTCATAAATTCCCCAATGGAGTTTAAAATCTAGGGTTTAACTTCATGCTTCAAATTTGTTCAAAAGAGACTATTCACCTACAAAACATTGAAAAAACCCCAAATTCGTTGAAAATTGTAGCCGAATGATTTGCCCATTCTGATTTTCACCACAAGGTGCGACATGGTTCAAAATCAAAACCCTAGGGCGGCTATGGTGCGCTGTGATGAGAGTAGAGGAGATCGACAAGAAGGCGCAATAGTGGTGGCCGGAGTGGTTGGCTCATCAGAGCAAGCATCTCGCCGACTGGTGGAGCCGACGAGAGAGATGTCGGTTGCTGGTGACATTTGTGTGGTGGTCGGAGTGGTTAGTTTGTGAGAGAAAGTAGATGAAGATGGTGGTGGTGATGGTATATGGTGGCAGGTGGCGGCGGTGGTGTTGGTAGGTTATGGCAATGATGGGTGTTATAAACAAGAGATGGTGTGTAATCAGTATGTTCGATGAATGTAAATGAGGGATCATGAGTGGAGATAAGAAATGAGTGGATAGAAAAAGGATACATTTATCTTGGTCAACAATTTTTTTAATATATTGTATTAAATGACTGTTTTGCCCTCACATGTATTGCACATGACCTTATTTAACTGAAAGTTTTAACTAGGTTAGGGTCAAAGGACCTAAGGTGTAACAGGTTTTGCAAACAAATGACTGTGACTGTAATTATTGAAGTTAAAGGTTATCCATTGCAACCCGCTACAAACATAAAGGACGAAAAGTGTAATTTATCCTTTAATATATTTTGAAAGTGGTTGTGAGTGGAGGAGAGAGAAAATGTGATGATAAAGGTATAAAAAAGTATTATTTAATTGAAAAGGAGAGATAAAATGTAGTGTTTTTTAGTGTAATTTAGGGTGAAAATATGGTAGGTTGGATGTGAATGCTCTAGTCTCGTTAGGGTTGAAGTTAGTTCAAAGGTTTGTATAACTTAACCAAGTCTAACCTAGTTAGTAATTTATAGTAACATAAACTAACCAAGTTAATTGATTTATTATGTAATCTATACTAAGGAGGAGGGGGTCACGATGAAAGTTTGAAAGTTTTGTCTAACTTTGCAACATGTTATCTCTTCTTCTTTGTTTTTGTAAAGACGGAAAGACTAGAAGGAGAAACCGTCGAACCATTAATTAATTCTTAATGGTCGCAACTTGCAATGCAATAATAGAAGAAACTGACGATTTTTAAAACAAAATTTAAGTCTCAATGATGTCAATTAAACCTCACTGATTACTGTGTGTAACTCAAACAAACATATCATTATATAATTTAATCAGCCAATCTTCATACTATACGAAGCCTTCACCACTATTTTCACCCTCACAAACTTCTGTCTCGACACCACCCTCACACAATGAAGAGGTATGGTCCCAATTCCATGTACACATGGTAGGGACCACACCCTTTTTTTATCCAACATGGCGCCTACATCAGCAAGCGTATCCAGAAGCTTCTAGAAGCATCCAGAAGCATCCAGAAGCTTCTGGAAGCTATCAAGGTGTCACTAAAAATGCTCCTCCAGACAAAATGGACAACACGTGTCACCAATGATCGGACACCATGTGGACCTGCAGCACGATTGTAGGACAGGTCGACAGCCGCTGGTACGGCTTCTTGAGAGTTTTTTACTGAAGTGATGGCGGCGCGCCACGTCACCCACTACTCTGAGTGTAGTAGAGGAGACCAAGAGGATATTCCACTTGGTCGGACAGCTGGCCCCCGGTGGCAGCTGGTAAGGCATCTCCTCCTTCCTTCATCCTTCGGCTATAAATAGAACCCTTCCTCATTCAGGTAGAACATTCTGCTCTCCTTATTTTTCACCTACAACACACACTATTTCTCCTCAAAGTAGTACTTATTCTCATGTCGGAGGGTGGTCACAAGGAGAACCCCCTATTCTCCTCCTTGTGGCGAGTCACCGGTGTTCTGTTTTGCAGGATTCCAGTCATTGGCGAGTAGAGAAAGAGATTGAACCCCACATACGAGACGACCCAGCTGGTTAGCCTAACTGTTAACCAGTGTTTCATCACACACTCTCACTGTTGAATCTTTGCCGGACATCGAAGCGCATCAGAGTTCACCGGAGAAACCCCGAAGCCCTCGGAGTAAACCGTTTCGCCGGAGTTACGTCAGGATCAAGTCGTCTTCGTTTCGGTATACACTTCTCATTTCGATCCTTATTAAGTTTCTGTTTATATATATATATATACACAAAGAATTACTGTTTAAGATACAAACGATTCGAAACAACGGACTCGGTTTAACTGTTCGGTATATTGTTTGACTAAATCGATTTGTCTTTTCTATTATTTTACAAGATGGAACTATAACAGGGTACAACAAGAACAAATAATACCATAAACTTGAGTTTTGGAAATGCCTTTACGGTTCTGTTTGTTCCTGTCGTTTTGTTTAATAAAGAGGATGGACATGTTAAGAAAGGTATAAGTAAATTAAAAACCTATCATCTTCCAATCCGAAGAGTTAGTCCAGTGGTTTGAGGTGTTGCCTGGGATTCAGGAGACGCGAGTTCGACCCCGCTCCGTGTCTTTCGCGGTTTCTTTTTATGCATTCATATAACTAAGAAGTGGGACAGTTTACTTATAATATAAACTAGTTAAATTCCCCCCACGTTGCGGCGGGTATCATTCGGTATAGGTTCGATTCATTACGACATCGATACGGTATAGCCACTTGGTATATCAAGCGAATGATAAAACCCAAAAAATAAAATCACGATATGACCAAAATAATATCAATATGTGTTTTACATCGGTCAAAAACCATAAATACGAATATCAGTACCGGTTCTGATAGTAAGGATACCGATACCATGTTATACAGTCGAAATCGCCAGGTCATCAATGTAGACATTATCTTAAATATTATATGAAAAAACTTAAAATAATAAAATAAAAAAAACTAAAAAAAACTATAATATGTATAATGAATTAAAATCATATATGTAACCAGGTTAGTCACGTAGCCAGTTGGTCGGGCTATGTGCCCGTGAACGTACGGCCTCAAGTTCGATCCGCGCTAAGGCCAATTCTGGTTGATTTTTTTTGTCGTCTTCGAGTAATTTTTGGGATGGTTTAATGCTTACTTATTTTTCTAATATCCTCAAAAGTTAGAAACAATTCTATTGTTTTTAATTAATAAACCACTAAGTTTTGAAAGTTAAAAATCCCTTTTATTTCTATTTCTTTTATAACTCTTTTAACACTTTCATTTATTTTTAACCATTAAATTTAATACCAACATAAATAATTTATTATAATTCCTTTATTTGCTTTAAACGGGTTAATAATAAAATATATTATAATATCTAATTAAGCTACTCGTAAACCATAAAATATTAGGAATATTATTTAACGAGATCGTATGTGGTATTTTAATATCTAAATTAAACTTTCTCGTTCGTTCTCTTGGATTTTTCCCAATCCTTACTTGTGCGATAATTCGAGGAATTTTCTTATGCAATCAATGTGAGTATACTCGATCCCATTTTCGTTTAAAACATTTTGGGTGCAACGTGCATTCTATATAAAAACACGTGACACATGAAACTTATTTATTCACACTCTATCCACAATTAGACATGAAAACATTGTTGATGCTTGTTAATCTCATATGCTATGTAAACTTTTTATGTCTATATGCTCATTAACTTTGTACAAGCATACCTTAACAATTATAGCGCTATAGGATTAACACACCGCCCTTGAGTCTTGGGGTATTGATAAGTAAAACATGTTAACCTCCCTTGAGTCTTGGGGAAAGGCAATTTGCGTTGGAAACTTTGATTTAACATATGGTGACACCGTTTCAGCATATTAGTAACTTGTATGATGTTATTCATGTTGGATATGAGCATTTAAACATTTTAATCTATTTATGCTATGTATTAAACTTGTATACTCGCCAACATTTTCGTTGACTTATTTTAATACATGTTGCAGGTTGATAGTTAAGATGTTGAAGCATCAAGCTAGGGTGAACATAGAAACACACCTTAGAAATAAACAATATTAAATCTTTGTTTTGTTTGATACAATTTGGTTTTGGATTTGAATTTTGTATGACAATTTAGTGATTTCTTGAAATTTGATTTAATATATATTGTCACAATTAGTGTTATGATACTTTGAGCGATTTGTTCGTCTCATCCCGATGTTTCCGCCATCGGTTGGGGTGTAACAGATTGGTATCAGAGCCATAACTATAGGGAATTAGGAAAAGTAAGAATGTTTTTACCTAGTCTATAGTTTAGGAGCTTATCCTTATGTGTTGTTTAAGACTACTTTCCTTCTATCTTATTTGATTCTCCCTATTCACTTTGGTCTTCTCATATACATGCCTTTCCTAAGGCTAACACAATATACACTTGGAGGCTTTGAATACACTCTTATAACACAATCGAAACGACTCATCAAAATAGGGGTGATTCCTATATTTGGTGACGACTTTCATTCAGCTATACCTTGTATTTTGCATGAAATTTACCCTTAAATTAGGAGTGATATCCAAATCTTGAAAGAAATTTTCACTTCATATTCTAGTGGACTCTTATCAATTGATAAGTACCAACCACACAAGGGTACGATGTTACCAAGTTAGAGGTGAAACTCACATCTTGATAACTAGTCTCACTCTTCGATTTTCAATCTCGCCAAAGTTTCGATTTTCCCAATCGATTAAGGACGTGTAGTAACTGGAAGGACAAATACCGTTAGTCGCTTCTTGATGAGAGTCTTTGTCTATTAGGCTAAAACATGTCTCCTTAATTTGAAAAGGACTTCGGTTTACTTTGGAATAGTCTCATGTTACGTTCCGTGACAAATCCACGTTTTACGTTAAAACTCTTTTATGCTATCTCAATTTTAATGTGTTTTATTTTTGAACGGTACTTTCATTTCAAGCTTGGAGACACGTTACACACTATCTTCGCAATCTGAAACAAATAATAATCTATCGTGAACGAAATTAATTTACGATGCTTTCATTATCTCTGTTATGCTACAATTATGTTATGTGAAACTAATTGAACCATTTATATGCTATGTGAAACTATATACTATGTGATGCATTCATGAAAACAATTTTCTTAAACAAAACATTATGATCAAAGTCTCATCTATTCTTTGTTTTAAATCTTTAGATGTCGTCATCTCGTCAACTTTCCAACTCATCCAAGAAATCTAAGACCGGCTCTCAGAAGAAGATGATGGCATTCATGGCCAATCAGATGCTCGTATTGTCCCCAAGATCGTCACTGAAATTCAAGCTTCAAACACTCCCAACTCCTCTGTTGACTCAAAAGTGGTCCAACCCAAGCCTGTAACCTTTAACTACAAGCACTTTGCCTCCTGCAACCCTAAACCTTTCACTGGCAAGGATGGGGTGACCGCTATGCTTGAATTGTTCGATAGCATAGAGGTTACGTTCATCAACAGCGAGTGCCTGAGGAACTCAAAACTCGTAGTGCTACTGGAGTTTTCCAAGCTAGGGCCTTGGAATGGTGGACCAACGTAAGAAACATTCGGTCGAATGAAGTAGCTTATGCACTGCCTTGAAAGGAAGTGAAGCAAATCATGATGGAGGAATTTGTCCTCCTCACGAACAGCAAAAGCTTGAGGAGGAATTTTGGGCCCTCAAGCAAATTGGTGACGACAACCTAGCCTATACCACCCGTTTTAAGCAGTTGAGTTTCATAGTACCACACCTTGTGTTGACCACTGATCGTATGATCAGGAAGTATATCAATGGGTTACCCCCTAGCATGCGTGACACCATTGAGGCGGCCAAACTTGACAATATCGAGGTTGTCTATCGTCTCGCTGCTAGCCTAAACAACAATCGCATTCGCGATAAACAAGCTGCTGCACCAGCCAACTCCTCAAAACCAACCCTGTAACGCCTCGTATTTCCGTATTTCCATGTTTTTAGAAAATACGTGTGCAGTTTTCTATTATTGGAACCACACTCGAAATCGGATCGAAAAACTGACTAGAAACGACAACCGGAGCATTTACGCAACCGACGAACGTGCGCGTCAAACGCAGACATCCAACATCACTTTGCATGTTTTTGAACCTAAAACAATGTTATTCGACACTTTATGAAGTTCGAGTGCAGAAAACAGGCTTCAGAAGCGGATCGGGGCGAAACGGGCTTGTGGACCTGGGGCCCAAGCCCATTTAACAACCTACTATAAATACCCACTTATAAAAAATTAAAACCCTAATATCCCATTGATTCTCTTTAGCCGCACATAACCAAGGTCCTTTTCACTTCTCTTCAACTACCTTTTTTTTACCGATAGCGTCGTGATAAAAAGAACCAACATAAGAAAATTATGAAACGACATGACAAGTTTAGTTAAAATTTGATTATATATACTTAATCACATAAAATCCCATTCCCACAAAAAGTGAGTTTTGAGCCTTTATTGAGCATACAAATACATATCTTTATAAATAGGGGTGCTTGGCTCATTTGCAAACCATCCCTTGGCACACCACCTCTCTCACACTTCACCCACCACCCACCACCATCATCCATTGTCCATCATAGAGTGTGTGAGTCATCTCGGGATCCAAGATTGATCGTAAGAGTTCTTGACAATCAAAGGCCATGTTTGCCTAAGTCTCGTACATCACTTGGTGAAGACAAGTGTCTAGTGTAATACTTTTTATTTTTAATCTTTTCGCACTTTTTACTTGGTTATGTATTAATGACTTTAATAACTAGTTTCTTATGTTGAAGGTGATTCTTCCTTATCGTTTGTCCGTGGTGTCTTGGCATTATTTTTACTGTCTATATAAAATAAAAGATTTTCACCATTCATATCTCCACGGTCTATATGGAGGTATGTTGGCTACCTGGTCGGGGGTTAAGGGAACAGTTTGGTAAGAGTCTTGCCTTGTTCAGTGTATAGATCCTGCAAGGACCTGGGTCAAATTTAGTAGGACCTCCTTCAATACCCACCGGTATTGGATGGCGGGGGTCCAAACTCTTTGATCCCCTCATATGTAAGCTACTATTAATACTTTAATCCGGCTACTTAGGACTGTATCCCTGCTGACTCAGACTACTTAACCGAGGGTAACGTCACCTCCAAAAGAGGGGCCTACCATAATATGCATTAATAACTTAATTAATTATCTTTCAATAATCCGACCCTTTAGGATAATATTCTTGCTGACTCAAACTACAGGGTTGAGGGTAACGTCACCTTCAAAAGAGGGACCTACTACAATAACTAAGATAATCTCTTAAAAAGTGCAAAAGTGCGGAAATAATCAAAGGTTACACTAAACACGAGTCGGAGCCAAGTGATTCATCTTGTCTATCTGTTTTTACTTTTATTTTATTTTTCAGCATTTTAGTTAGTTTTTATTTTTCTAGTTAAAAAACCTTTTTTCTAACTTTTGATTTGATTAGACGTTGAGGATAAACCGGTACTAAAAGCTCTTGTGTCCTTGGACGACCTCGGTATCTTACCAACACTATACTACGCTCACGATGGGTGCACTTGCCCATATGTGTGTTTGGTGTTAGTAAATACCGTGTTTTATAAATTTAAAACTTGACTAACGTGTAAAAAGGGCTTAAAATATACTTAAATACCTATCACACTTTACGCACATCAAGTTTTTGGCGTCGTTGCCGGGGACACAAGGATTTTAAGAAAGTTAGGAATCAACGGCCTAATCGTTTTTTTCTAATTTTTCAGTTTTTTTTAGGATTTTCGTAGTTTTTCAGCTTCTGCAGAACTCAGCACGGGCCGTGCCCGCTGAACATGCCCCGTGCCCAATCATTGGAACTGGCAATCCTGTTTTAAGTCAGACAGTAAGCTGAACACGGGCAGTGCCCACTCAACACGCCCCGTGCCCAAGTTTCAGTTACTGAAAACAGAACCGTAAGATCCCGACGGTTGGTAATTTCTGACACAAACATGAGTGATACTGATATTTTTTACTTTCGGCACTCTTATGGTACGTGGTGTCAAATATGTGGTGGTTCCCATAAAGAATTAGAATGTTATTTTCTAAGTTATAAGCCCCACTATATAGACCCATCGTTTTCCCGTAGCCTTAAGAGGGGCGAAAGTAAAAATAATCCCTATCTCTCCCTCGAATGCTCTCAACCTGATCTTCTAGGAGAAATGCTTCTTGATGAACTATTTCAATTGGAAGATCTAATTCTTAATTGGTTAAAAGAACTTAGGATAGATTTCAAAAATTTATCTCAAGACGACAACCAAGACGAATTGTTGGGATCGCATTCAAATAAAAACAACTTCGTTGTTCCCGATGTTACCTCTAACTCTAGCGAGGACTTGAGCGATAGTCGTCCCTGTGTCGATTGTGCCGTGAAGGACTCCCCATTGACTTCGTTCGATGCATACATAGACCTGAGCGATTCGGCATACACATTCTTTAACGAGAGCCCGGGAAAGGGTTGGACTTGTCCACCTACATATAGCCTAGGAATCACCCTCACCGACAACCTCTTGCGTTCTCGTCTTAATCTAGAGCAATTAAGGTATATTAGGCACTTTGGGTTTGTTCCATCCAGTAAGGAACCACCCGATATGGATAAATTCCTTAGAAATAGACAAACTCCATAAGACAGCTTCTAGACACGGGGCCGTGTCCTGGTCAACACGCCCCCGTGTCCACCCAAAGATTCCCGTCTGATTTTGTGTCAGAATACGGACAAAATGTGTCAGGATTCCACCTGCAAACGGGGCCGTGTCCAGCCGACACGGGGACGTGTGCAGCGTACTGTCGTTTTCTATAAATGCATCCAAGAATCCTGCACATTTGAACCATTCAAGGGACAGAGATTTGGGGAATCTTCTCACATACCATCCTAGGTATTTTCTAAAAGAAGTTTCTCAACAAACTTTTTTGTCCTTTCCTCTTTTATCCACTTTCATCTTCTTCAATTTTTCTTCATGCTTCCATTAAAACTTGAAATCTCCATAATTTCAAGCTTTATTGAGATGTTTGTTAGATTTTTATTCATGGAATCTTGTTAAAAATAAGTTTACAACATTGTTTTAAGTTGTTTCTGCTTAAAAACGTTTTAAAATAACAAAAACAAATTAAAACTCCATGATTCTTTGTTCCAAAAATCTGCAGACATCTGAACACGGGCTGTGTTCATTGAACACGGGGCCGTGTCCGAAGTACTGATCCCATAAAGTTGAACTTTTTTCGGTATGTTTTCTCAGAATGGCGAGCAGAACTAGAGAACATCTTCATCGCACTCCAGAAACAACCGACAAGGGAGAAGGTCATCAACGGTTGAAGATTCTCTTGTAAACTATGTTTACGCCTTAAGAGAAGCCATTGATGAGATGACGGGAGTGGAAGAAGCATTGGTCGACTGTATCAATCATTTGACGGTGGGACTAGAGGGATGTCTTCGAGAAGTTAACCTTTTGCACCAAAGGTTGAACATTCTCGCTTCTCCTCCTTTGGTTCCAATCATTACCCAAAGGGCATGGAATGTGGTTCCTGAAGTCATCATACCGGCCGAATGGTACGGCATACATCCGGAACCCCCTCGGGACGTACTACAAGGGGTTCCTATTGGTGTCAGTACCCCTCCACAAGATGTTGAGGAACATGAAGCTGCCTCCTTCCTCACAAGAGAGATAGAAGAATGGCTCTAGTAACATCTAGGGAACACCGCTCGGCTTGGAGTTCTACAAAAATTTCAGATACCGGAGAACTATTTCCGGAATTTTGGTTCTTATTGTAGAAGTAGAGCTCCTTAGGATGATTTTGAGTATCACTTGACCTATCTAATTTAGGACCCTTAAATTTTATTTTCTGCTTTGTTTTTAACTTTTTAGGATTATTATGTAATTCTCTCTATGACTTAATGAATGATGGTTTTAGCTAATTTGGTGTTTGGATGATGTTGTAATGAATAAAACACACTCGGGATGGTGAAGGATAACAAGGGAAACTTGAACCAGAACCCCATGCACGAAAACAGGGCCATCCGACGAAATTTTCTTCATTACAGCAAGTTCAGCACGGGCCGTGCCCGCCCAACACGGCCCCGTGCTGCACAGTCTGTAGAAAATGCCCAGTTCAGGTAACTGGACACGGGCCGTGTTCACCCAACACGCCCCCGTGCCCAGGCTTCTGTTTCTCTTTATTCATTTCTGTTACTGGCGATCTGAACACGGGGCCATGCGGGGACACCACGGGGCCGTGTCCAGACGCCCAGTAACACAAATTTTGCTTTTTCACACCTTTTTACACATTAAATCAACCTAAAAACTTATTTTTGGGACACATTGAGGACAGTGTGTAATTTAAGTGGGGGGGGGGATGCTAAAACTTTGAATCTTGCAAGTCCTAATCACAAGCCTTACACAAAACTCTATTGGAACCGCTAATCACCCCAATTTTTTTTCAAAAATTTTTCATTTTTTTACTTGTCTAGGTTTAACTTGGGAATTTCAAGTTCTAAAAAGGTTATATTTTTACAAATTTACAACCGATAGTGTCGTGATAAAAAGAACCAACATAAGAAAATTATAAAACGGCATGACAAGTATAGTTAAAATTTGATTATATATACTTGATCACATAAAAACCCATTCCCACAAAAAGTGAGTTTTGAGCCTTTATTGAGCATACAAATACATATCTTTAAACTAAATGCTCATTTTTCGTTTCTTGTGTGAATAGCCGCTTGGTTCTTACGACTCTAGAACTTGCCACGACGATACATTCCCGGTCCTTACCAACTTAAACCCAAGTAATTAAATGACGGAGGCATTAGGACTAACATTTTATTTCTACACCATTATTTTTCTTTTTTTGACCACCTACCCAAAATCCCCCTAGTTAACCCCTTTGAGCCAAAACCTTTTCATTTCTTAACCCAAAAACAAACACCCTTTCACCCACCAAAACCTTTTTTTATTTTTAACCCTTTGTTTTAGTAACAAGCTCGGTTTTTCGTATGACTTTTCAATATATATATATATATATATATATATATATATATATATATATATATATTTGTTGATGATGAAGCAAAAGAGAAATAAACAAACAAGTTCATCAAAAATAACTTTGTTTGAATAATGGCTTCATCAAAATAAAAATTGCAAAAATAAAAAGTCTTACGAAAACCGACGCTTTTTACGCCTTTCGCCCTTTTACTAACCACTAATCCAACCACCTACCTTTAACCCAAGCCTAACCCTTCACCCAAAAGTCCTCTTGATATTTACAAAGGTATATAGTTAAAAAGGAGGAGGATTGATCGCTTGGCAAGCCTATGGTAGGAATAAGTTCCATGCCGCTCTTGAGTGATTCACTAAAATGCATCTTCGGCCGAGTATTGAGTGATCCCCCGTGAGGTATGTGAACTTGTATATAAATGGAATTTTAAAAAGGCATGTTCTGCCCTAATAAGTAATTTATCTTATGTAATGTTTTAAATAAATCATGACGAATAGGATTGTAAATAAAAAAAATAATAAAACTTGATAAAGAATCTTGGAAATCCCGACACTCTATGACAAGCCCAAAAACCTTCTTTTCTACCCATTCCATTTGGGAGTGTAAAGCCACATTATAAAGAGTTTTGCTTGAGGACAAGCAAAGATTCAAGTGTGGGGGTATTTGATGTGCACAAAATGCAACATATAAATTACATCAGTTGTGGCATAAAACTAACCCTTTTTAGTACTAATGTTGGAAAAAGTGTGCTTTTGTCTTCCTTTTGTATTTTCAGGATTAAATGAGCTCAAATGAACAAAAGAAGCAAAAAGACAGCTAAATCTAACATAAATACAAGAAAAGGAACAAACGTGGCATGCCCGACCTCCCCGACAGCATCTTCCCAAGCAAAACAAGAAAACAGAAGGCTGAACACGCCCCGTGCTCAGTGAACACGGGGGCGTGCCCAAGTGCCAGCATAAAAGACAAAGCTATAGAAGCTTCTGTCCCCCACCACGGGGCCGTGCTCAGCGGACACGGGGCCGTGGTCAACTATAAGATTCGCAGAATCCAGGTAAATCTTGATAGTACAGATATGCTTCTGCACAAGGGGGCGTGGTTAACTAATGCAGACAAACTGCAATTAATGAAGGAAGAGAAGAGGATGGACACGGGGCCGTGCCCAATGGACACGGGGCCATGCCCGAGCTGCTGTTCAGGCTATAAATAGGGGTGCTTGGCTCATTTGCAAACCATCCCTTGGCACACCACCTCCCTCACACTTCACCCACCACCCACCACCCACCACCATCACAACACCATCATCCACCACCATCATCCATTGTCCATCATAGAGTGTGTGAGTCGTCTCGGGATCCAAGATTGATCGTAAGAGTTCTTGACAATCAAAGGCCATGTTTGCCTAAGTCTCTTACATCACTTGGTGAAGACAAGTGTCTAGTGTAATACTTTTTATTTTTAATCTTTTCGCACTTTTTACTTGGTTATGTATTATTGACTTTAATAACTAGTTTCTTATGTTGAAGGTGATTCTTCCTTATCGTTTGTCCGTGGTGTCTTGGCATTATTTTACTGTCTATATAAAATAAAAGATTTTCACCATTCATATGTCCACGGTCTATATGGAGGTATGTTGGCTACCTGGTCGGGGGTTAAGGGAACTGTTTGGTAAGAGTCTTTCCTTGTTCAGTGTATAGATCCTGCAAGGACCTGGGTCAAATTTAGTAGGACCTCCTTCAATACCCACCGGTATTGGATGGCGGGGGTCCAAACTCTTTGATCCCCTTATATGTAAGCTACTATTAATATTTTAATCCGGCTACTTAGGACTGTATTCCTGCTGACTCAGACTACTTAGCCGAGGGTAACGTCTCCTCCAAACGAGGGGCCTACCATAATATGCATTAATAACTTAATTAATTATCTTTCAATAATCCGACCCTTTAGGATTATATCCTTGCTGACTCAAACTACTGGGTTGAGGGTAACGTCACCTTCAAAATAGGGGCCCACTACAATAACTAAGATAATCTCTTAAAAAGTGCAAAAGTGCGGAAATAATCAAAGGTTACACTAAACACGAGTCGGAGCCAAGTGATTCATCTTGTCTATCTGTTTTTACTTTTATTTTATTTTTCAGCATTTTAGTTAGTTTTTATTTTTCTAGTTAAAAAACCTTTTTTCTAACTTTTGATTTGATTAGACGTTGAGGATAAACCGGTACTAAAAGCTCTTGTGTCCTTGGACGACCTCGGTATCTTACCAACACTATACTACGCTCACGATGGGTGCACTTGCCCATATGTGTGTTTGGTGTTAGTAAATATCGTGTTTTATAAATTTAAAACTTGACTAACGTGTAAAAATGGCTTAAAATATACTTAAATACCTATCACACTTTACGCACATCATTGTTTATGCTTGCTAGTTTCAACTTGTATATCCATACTATTTGTTATGCTTAGGTTGTTCATGTTGCTAGATTCTACTTGAATATAAATTGTCACGTTGGATTGAGATAAAATTTTGTACTTATACTTATAATCAAACTTGTATGCTCGCCAGTATTTTTGTACTGATCAATGCTTTTATTACATGTTGCAGGATTTGATGATGCAAGGAATCTAGTAGGATTGCCTAGAAACACATTTAAATTTTAATACTTGTGGCATTGTAATTTAATTTCAAACCTGTTGTATTTTGTTTCCAATCTGGTAATAAACCATTATCATGAAATGAAATGAAATTTATTTACCTGAATACTTGTTGTATATTATTTATTTCAAACTTGTGGTATTTCTAGTTCAAGCAATGTAAAATGTAATCATTAAATACTTGACACAAATAGCGTTATGAAGTCTCTTGCAATCTAGTTTTCGTCGCACTCCGATGTTTCCGCTATCGGTTGGGGTGTGACAGATTGGTATCAGAGCCATAACTATAGGGAATTAGGAACATTGCCATGCTTTTTACCTAGTCTATAGTTTAAGTACCAATACTCGACCATTCTTGTTTAATGCTCAAAACACTCAAATTCTTCCTACTTTGCTTCTTCCTATTTTTTTTGTCATAACTATACAATTCGTTCATCCTAAGACATTATACGCAAATTACACATTAAGGACTTGAAGACACTCATATTCCACAATCGAAACGACTCATCAAAATAGGGGTGATTCCCGCCTTTGGTGACGAATTTCAATCCATCTGACATCACACTTTGCACAAAATTTCACCATCAAGTCAGGAGTGACATCCATATCTTGATGGGAATTTTCATTTCATATTCTAGTGGACCCTTATCGACGACTCGAGATTATATCTTATTTCGTACAACAAACAACATTTTGGAGACGAAATTGTCAAGCTAGGATTGATATCCACACCTTGATGACTGGTTACATTCCTTGATTTTCAATCTCGCCAAAGTTTCGTATTTTCAATCAAATTAGGGACATGTATTAACCGGAAGGGTAAAATACCGTTAAATCGCCTGTCGACGAGAGTATTTTACCTATTAGGCCAAAGCGTGTCTCCCTAATTCGAAAGCACTTACAAGTCACTTTGGAATAGTCGAAGTTTCTAAACCCGAAACATTCCAATATTTTATCAAACCTCTTTTTTATGCTATCTCAATTTCTATGTGATTCAATACTTGTTATCTCGTTCATTTCAAAACCAATGTTATACTAGAATCGATTTATCATTCAACCATCCAATACATACATACTAATAGTTATACTTGATTCGGGATTACTGGGACATTCTTATGTGATAAACTTGTCATTAACTTTGATCGAAGCCATAACTTAACATGTATGGTGCTTGTGTAGCGCTATAGGAGTAGCGCCCACCCGTATTCTTAAGGTCATGTTAAGACATTTTGCGGTACACGATGGATTGACAATTAGTCATTAACTTTGATCAGGCCACAACTTAACATGTATAGTTGACGGGTGGTCCGTAGGACAACCCTTGAATGAGCTAAATATGTGCACATCTCATGCTTTATTCGGTGAATTGTGAGAATTTGATAACTACGGTGCGTTTGTATTTTTAGGTGCTAAAGCGCTTAAAGGATGGACATTACGATGCTTGGATGAAAGCTTGAAATGGGTGGAAGCAAGATTGGAAGGTTCACCTTGCAATGAAGAAAACTTGGAGAATCCATACACACAGCGTCGTAACCTACGGCTTCTGCCGTAGGTTACGGCTCCCCATATGTTGCCAATTGCATCGCCGTACAACAGACAAGGATCACCGTAAGGGACTGATAGGTGCCGTAGCCTACGGCTGGCACTGTAGGTTACGGCACCATGCTGACCGATTGTTGACCACTGCTTGCCGTAAGCTACGGCAGGCGCCGTAGCTTACGGCGCCGAATGGCTCCATGATGTAACTTATGCATTAATTGACATTTGTTGGGGTTTTTATGGTATCTCATGAGATGTTTTTGGTTACACAATCATTGGGAACGAATTTGGAGCATCCTTGGAGACCTGGAGCTTGAAGAACACTTTCTTAATCATTAGTTTATTGTCTTTGATCTTTATGAACGATAATACTTTTGTGATGATGTTGTTTCAAGCCATGAGTGGCTAAGTACTCTATGATCATCTTTGGTGGAAGGTTTTGTAAGACTTTATGCTTGAATTTCATATTTCTAGAATAACAATTCATTTCTTTATTGAATTGCTTGTTATGGTATGTGATTGATTGCTAGTAAATTGTTGACTCTTGTGCTAGACTAATTAGAAACCATACGTTTTTGGTGCCGTAGGTAATCGAGATATCATGGGTATAGTTAGGCTTGGGTAAGGGTTGATTGATCATCGGGTAACGACCTCACGTTCTAGGAATCTGAGTACTTAGTTCCCTTTCATCACTGTAACTAATCATATATGAACTATGTCTATGTAGTTCTTTCTAGTGGAATGATAACATAATTGTCAAAGCGAAACCGGAAACTGAAGATGATCATTTGACTCTAATTTGTTTACATCCAAAACTTTCTCTTGCAATTTAATTAGTTAATTTAGTTTTAAAACCAATCCAATCAAATCAACTCTTGCATTTTACTTTATTTGCATTTAGTTTAATTTAGTTCACTTAGATACTTATTCAAATAACACATATTCCACAAACTCCCTGTGTTCGATACCCACTTACCGCAAGCTAATTAGTTGTATTTGGATTAAATTTGATTGAGACTTCAACCTCACGTCAAATTTTGGCGCCGTTGCCGGGGAGTAGTGCGCAACGTGTGTTATTTTTGATCTTTTTAGGTTTGTTATTTTTTCTGGTTTACGCTGGGTGTGTTAGTGTGCAGGTATTTAGAGGTGCATGCGTACTAGAAGCTCTCACAAGCTATCACCATTGGCATTTGATCCAGAGATTGAACAAACTTTGAGAGGAAACATAATTTTGCTAAGAGAAAACAGAATCAACGGTTCACCAACAACACCAACTACACCAATCACACCAATTCGATACATGGATCCACCACCACCACCACCCACCACGGGTGAACTTATACCACCTTTCATACCATCCTCCACTCAACCTTCACCAAACACTACTGTTATGGGCGAAATTCTGAGCTCATATCCTGGATAATATCTTAAATTATATCTTGCTTATCTGATATATGTTCATATCCGGGACACTGATTCAGGATATTGGTAACATCCTGGATGGTATCCTGAGGATTAC
Organism: Helianthus tuberosus; assembly: GCA_030545235.1. Classification (NCBI taxonomy): domain Eukaryota; kingdom Viridiplantae; phylum Streptophyta; class Magnoliopsida; order Asterales; family Asteraceae; genus Helianthus; species Helianthus tuberosus. Next base: position 80,876,866 of record CM060447.1, on the reverse strand, counting down.
TAATGAATTGTATGCAGGAGTACGAGTCCAGGTTCCCAACGTTCACAAAGACCTTTTCTCCGGAAGACTCAGTCCAAGTCGTTCGAATGAAGACGTTGAAGCCGCTTTACTCGGTCCACAACGTTAATAATGGAATATTCGGGAGCATCCCATATTTATAGGAATTTTAGTTTGTATTTCGTAACTATAAATAGATGGATAAATCAGATCAATAGGACACAACAACCACACTCGCTACTCTCTCACACTCACTCTCTCGCAACTTTCACTTTCACAAAAAGCATTGTAACACTTAGCGATCTGATCAATATCCTGCACTGTATCCTGACGTTTAAAGCAATAAGAAGAACAAGACAACTGTGATTGTCAGCTCCCGAGGTTTTATACCGGCGATCTAGATTGATCAAGGGCTTTCCTCGTATATCTGGTGTCACCCCTTTTACTTTTTGCTCATAGTTTGATCATAGATATAGCTCAATATCCTGAGCCGTATCCTGAAAACTGTTTTCGTAAACAACATAACCAACATATTTCCAACACACTTTTTAGCACACTACCTCACTTAACTAATCTGATCACTTAATTGCTTCGGTAATTTTTGACCAAAACAATTTGGTGCCCACCGTGGGGGAAGTGGTGCTATCTTTACTAAAAATCTTTGTTAAATCGTTAATCGGTTTTCTATTTTCAAAACTTTTTGCCACATTATTTACAATGGCCTCAAGATCAAACATGAGCTCCTCCACCGTGTCTGCTACAACTTCTGCTACTACTGGTTCGGTGCTTCCACCACCTCCTCCAAGGATGCAAGCTTCTTCACAACCTCAGGATATTATCCCTACTCGGAGTATTCAAGGATCTGCTCCCGTTTTGGCTTCTAATGATGAAATTCTAACCTTATTTGGAAGTGTGCAGGAGCAAATGAGGCAGCAATAGGAAACGAACCAAACGCTGATGAGAGAAATACAACTCTTGAAATCTAGCTCGAGCAGACCCGTTGAGGATATCGTCACTCCTTTACAACCCAGAGCTTTGAACTTTAGTTCGGCTGTATATATTGAGGATAACAGGGGAAATATTGTGCCTAGCCATCCTCAGAACCATACTCCTGAAATACCCTCCTCGGTCACCATGTCGACTGTGAGGAGCTCAGGATATGCTTCAGGATATGGCCGGAATCCTCAGACTGGTAACGTGTCAAATAATAATATTCTTGCTACTAATACTAATGGATCCTTGCAGGATGCAGGTATGACGTCAACATTTACTAGGGAGCTTCAGAAATTGAAGGACATGATATCCAGTGTACCTGGGGTGGTCCAGCCAATTCCGGAAGTGTCCCAAGACAGCCACATGATATCCCGCTTTGCATATCCTATCTGTGATGCTGAAATCCCAAAGAGATTTCAAACTCCCAACATGAAATTGTATGATGGAACTACGGATCCTGAAGAGCATATTGCCCGGTATAGGGAAAGAATGGAGATCAACCCTATCCCTCCAGATCTTAAGGAAGCATGCCTATGCAAGGGTTTTGGTTCTACCTTAACAGGATCGGCCTTGAAATGCCTCTTGAATGTTCCTCCTCATTCGATTACATCATTTGCTCACCTAGTGAATTTGTTTTATAGTCAATTTTCTTGTAGTCGAAGTTTTGAAAAACTAACAAGTGATCTCTACAGGATAACTCAAGGACCTCAGGAATCTTTAAGAGATTATGTGAACAAGTTTAGCCGAGAATCCTTAGACATTCCACATCTTGATGTAGCGACAGCTGTGCAGGCTTTCAAGATGGGCTGCAAAAAGATTCTCAATTTTACCAAGATCTTGTGATGAACCCATGTAGGAACTTGGATGAAGCTCAAAACTGGGCCCTAAGATATATTCGACTGGAGGATGACAAAAAGATGCAAGAGAGGATGAACTCATCCACCACTTATGAGTTAACTAATAGGAAGTCAGAATCCTCATTTAAACCATATCGCTCTAAGCCGTATGGCAGAAATGACAACAAGAAAGTGAATGTTGTAGAAGACGAGGATCCTGAAGAATATCCTAAATTATCTGAATATTGCTTTTCTGTTAACATACCTGAATTAATGTATGCTATGCAGGGTTTGGGAGACAAAGCTAGGTGGCCTCGAAAGAATCAATAAAAAGCTGATTGGAAGGATAAGTCCAAATGGTGTGCCTTCCATGAAGATTTCGGACATGTAACTGAGGATTGCATTGCACTAAGAAAAGAAATAAGTTATCTTCTAAGCAAGTGGTATCTGAAGGATCTCCTAGGAAGAAAGAAGAATAAGGGTCAGGATACTGAGAAGGATCCTGAACGAGCAGCATCACCTCCTGCGGATGCCAAGATAATCAACTTTATTTCAGGAGGATCCGACATTTGTGGGACTTCGTATTCTGCGGCCAAGAGACATGCAAAGGAGGCTAAGGCCGAAAGGGGAGACAAACCAGCCAGGATGACTACCCTCACGACTGATAAAGTGATCACTTTCGACAGTGATGATAGGGATACTGTCCAGGATCCTCACCATGATGCTTTGGTAATAACATTATATGTAGCTAACCATTTTGTACGCAGGATATTGGTGGACAATGGAAGCTCCGTCAACATAATCCAACTAGAAACTTTGAAGAGAATGAATGTATCTCCAATGGATATCACTTCGAAATCCACCGTGCTTGTTGGGTTCAGCGGAGAGGCTAGGAACACAGTGGGAGAGATAAAGTTACCAGTATATGTTGAAGGGGTCAACTCGATACAACGTTTCTATGTGATGGACTCCTTATCCTGCTATAACATCATACTGGGCAGACCATGGATCCATGATATGAAGGCTGTACCATCAACTTATCATCAATGCATCAAGATTCCTACCCCTTGGGGGGTTATCAAGGTTGATAGTGATCAGCAGGAGGCGAAAGAATTTTACTCATCCTCAATGAAATCCTCAACCAAGCCTAATATAGCATAGCAATTAAAGATGCGGGCCCAGGATATCATGGAGGCTTCAGAGCAGGATATGAAGAAAATTATCCTGGATCAGGACAATCCTGATATCTCGGTGCTCGTAGGAACCAATATCCCCCAGGATATTGAAGAACAGTTAACTAACTTTTTGAAATGCAGGATGTCAACATTTGCATGGAAGTATGAGGATATGACAGGCATATCCAAAGACATTATCACTCACAAGCTTGGAATTGACAAGTCGTTCAAGCCTATTCAGCAAAAGAGAAGGAAGTTTGCTCCTGAACGAAATACAATTATCCAAGAGGAAGTTGAAAGATTGTTGAAGTCCAAAATGATCAGAGAAGTCAAGTTTCCAAGATGGCTAGCAAATGTAGTCGTGGTACAGAAGAAAAATGTGAAATGAAGAGTCTGTGTAGATTACACAGACTTGAATAAGGCTTGTCCAAAAGACCCATTTCCTCTTCCTCATATTGATGCAATGGTGGATGCTACTGCTGGCCATGAGATGTTAACCTTCATGGATGCATCCTCAGGATTTCAGCATATTCAAATGGAGCCTTCAGACCAGGAGGATACTGCCTTAATGACACCAACAGGTATTTATTGTTATACTGCTATGCCTTTTGTTCTGAAAAATGCAGGTGCAACATACCAGAGATTGGTGAACATGATGTTCAAAGATAAGTTGGGGGACACAATGGAGGTATACATCGATGATATGGTGGTAAAATCTAAAAAGGCTGAGGATCACCTCCAGGATATTAAGGGAGCATTTGATATCCTGGATCAGTATAACATGAAACTAAATCCTGCTAAGTTCCATTTCGGAGTGGGGGCAGGAAAGTTTCTAGGATATATGGTAACCAAAAGAGGAATAGAGGCAAGCCCGGAGCAGATTAAAGCCATCTTGGATATCAAATCACCTTCAAATATGAAGGATGTTCAACGGTTAACAGGGTGAGTTGCAGCATTGAACAGATTTATCTCAAGATCCTCCGAGAAATGCAAGGAATTTTATGATATCCTGAAGAATAACAAGAAGTTCGAATGGGGAGAGAAGCATGAAGCAGCCTTGCAGGATTTGAAGCAGTATCTTTCAACTGCACCTCTATTGATGAAGCCTGAGAATGGTGAACCACTGTCCCTATACCTTGCAGTATCGGGGAAAGCTGTAAGTGTCGTCCTTATAAAGGATCATGAAGGTCAGCAATATCCTGTCTATTATGTTAGTAAAAGTTTGTTAGATGCTGAAACTAGATATTAACATTTAGAAAAGTTAATATTGGCTCTAGTTATGGCATCAACAAAGCTTAGACATTATTTTGAGACACATAGGATTCATGTTAAAACCAATTATCCTGTTAAAAATGTACTTAGGAAACCCGAAATGTCAGGCAGGATGGCCAAGTGGTCAGTGAAGTTGAGTGCTTATGACTTAGTGTATGAACCTAGGAATGCCATAAAGTCGCAGGCTCTAGCTGACTTTGTGGCTGATTTCAGTAGTGACATCCAGGATGAGGTAGACCTAGAAGTTCAACAATTAGGAGAATCCTCAGGATCCTGGACATTGTACACTGATGGAGCATCTAATGTTAGAGGAGTAGGATTGGGAATACTACTAAAATAGCCACAGGGGGACATATTACCCCAGGCTATTAGGTGTGAATTTCTTGCTACTAATAACGAAGCAGAATATGAGGCTTTAATTGCAGGATTAGAACTGGCTAAAAATATGAATATTAAGAATTTGCAAGTATATGTGGATTCCTTGTTAATTACTAATCATTTTAATGGATCCTATGCAGCTAAAGGTGAGAAGTTAATTGAATATCTTGATATTATCAAAAAATTAGCAGGATATTTCGATGTTTTTACACTTAAATAGGTACCAAGGGAAGATAATGCTGAAGCAGATGCCTTAGCAAATCTGGGATCATCGGTCAGGATACCAGAAGGGACCCAAATACCAATATTGCATATCTTGTATCCTGCAACGAATCCTCAGGATAAAGAAGTAGTAAGTATTCAGGATCCTGGAGCTGAGTATCCTGAGGAGGATCCTAAATCCTGGACGGCTCCAATCATAAGATATCTCAAGGAAGGACACATCCCTAAAGACGAAAATCCCAAGGCATTTAGGATGAAGGTATCACGATTCACTATTATAAATAATGTTTTGTACAAGAAATCTCTTGCATGTCACACCCCGATATTTCCACGTATTACCGGTGGGGGAGTACCGTGACGTAGTTGATATCATCATAGTCAAACAACACAATTTAATGCACAGCGGAAGAAAAGATAAAATATATTACAAACCGATATAAGGTAATATCCAAGTATTACAAACGGATTGTAAAAGATCCACAGGCGGATCAAAAGATAAAAAGAAACTTTGTTCAACAGACTTTAAAGCATCCAAGCTTGCGAGACTCTTATTGATGCTAAGGAGAGGCCAGCCTATTACGAGTAGTACCTGCACTTAACCTTTTTGGGAAAATACGTCAGTTTACACTGGTAAATACAATTAACTGACTCATTTTGAAAAGGTTTAGAAAATTGATTTGAATGCACGTGGCACAAAACATTTTATAACTTGGGATAATTATTTGAATATAATCTTGTAAAAGAATTACATGTTTCTTATGCGTTCAGTAGCCCAGTTTGTGCCGGGTTAAAGATCAATAGACACACCACATTATTTTTTTAGGCATTGACGGGTGTACGCCTACACCCCGTGCTCAAGTCGTGGCCATTTCGTAATATGATGCCAAGGATATCCGGGACATGGTCATTAACCCCCCAAAGGCTTTAAGCAAACAAAACATTTCCAAACGGAGCATTTCAATGATTTAACCTCTATTCGATTAAAGATTCAACGCCCGACCAAGCGGTATTTTATATACCATACCCCAAGCCCGTATAGGGAAAATAAGTTAAAAGTATTTACCTGAGCTAAATATAAATTCAATCCCAGCCGTATCAAATCAGCAAGTACAGATAGCTTTTACTGGGCTCCTATATCTGGAACGAAGGTTTTTAATAACCTATTAGATTCCTAACGGGTCTTAATTAAGCCTATGCTTAGACCGGTTAGTTTTAAAAAGGAAGACACGGTTAATGCATGATAAAGCGAAGACTGGTTTGGAATGTGGTTTTGACCCGACAAGCTTGTATGCTTGTTTAATATGGGTAACTTAGACACATTCTGGATTTTGAGACAATAAGGATATGGTTTGACCCGTTTCGGCTAATATATGCAAACTAGTTACATAAGCCGATCCGAAGGCGAAAAGTGCGTAACGAGTAACCAAATGAGTCATATGCAAGTTTCCTAAGTTAATATGCATTTAATATGTTGTGACATCAGTAAGATATCTTCTATTATGCCCAAAACGGATTTAAACTCAATTTACGCCCCGTAGGGGTATTTTGGTCATTTTAAAGGTTATAAAAGAGTTTAATTATTAACCTGAGTTACAGGTCTGATATAATTAGTAAAAATACTTAATTTAATAAGTTATGACAGTAGGGTATTGCATATATGTGAATTTATCGATTATAACCAAACTATGCACCGTAGGGGCATTTTGGTAATTTCACATAAGCTTAAAAGGTCAAAATCAGAAATCTGAGTTTAAAACTTTTGCTTACTGTTAGAGTACAATTATTTACTAAAAATATCAGTAGGCATCAAACCTTATATGTTTAAAAATAGTTTTAATGCATACTATGCGTTTAAAACGCTTAAAAAGGCGATTTGGAGCCATTCCCGGGTTTTCAAAGGAATGCTGATATTTTTATTATTCCAGAAGGCTCAAAATATTTTATTTATCATATTAGATCAGTAGAAAAAGGTTTGGTATTAAAAGGATTTGTAAAACTCATTTTATAGCCCAAAAGGGCAATTACCGAATCAAGCTTAGAACTCTATGTTATGCTCAGCCTAAAATTAAATAAAAATCTTCAAAAATCCCAAAATATTATTTTACATCAGTGGGTAAAAAGTTTGGTATTAAAATTGGGTTTAGATAAGATATACGCTAATTATGCCGTTTAATTAATAAAAAGCTTTTCATTTACGCTAATGAGCATAACTCCTAATCTGGACCTCAAACTGATGTCAAATTTTAGGTACAAGTTTATAAATCAATAGTGAAGGTTTCTATTCTTTCACTTTTTCAGAAATCACATTTTAAGGTGGAAAGGGCATAATAGTCAACATTTAAGCATTTAACGGAAACATGCATATGAATCGGATAACTAATGAAATAAGTTGTATAATCTCAGAGGGTTATACTTATAGGTAACTTGGTCCTAATGAAGCTCTAATGCAATTCTAAACTATGCTCAAACGGGTCAGAACTGAAAGTCAAAGCAGAAGTCAAACTATGCGACTTTCGGTCCCGAACCGAGCCTAAACTGAAAATTGTCGGGTTGAACATGCTTAGACACGTTTTTACATTAATTACCAAGTTATATTAATGATAAAACAGGTTGCACAGCTTCTACATTGCTAATTATGCATTAATTTGAAAATAAGCTTTCTGTTGACTTTTTCTAAATAAGTTTGACCCGACAATTGACCTAGTTATAGTGGGAATCAGAGGATGCCCTTTTAAGGGTTTATTACCCACATAATTACCAACTCATAGGTACTTTCAATTCGAGATTTGACTGGACAAATTGTGATTAATCACGAAGTCAAACCTTAATTACGACGGTTTGACTTTAGGCCATTTAAACCAATAAAACTGAATTAATAGCGTTTAAGGAAGCTTACAAGGGTCTAATGGACAGAAAATAACTCAGAGGAGGTTCCATTTTGCTCTGGACCCTTTTGAACTTGAGAGAGAGCCAAAAGCAAGAATGAGTATGAGAAATGGAGAAAAACATGGCCTATTTATAGTTTTGGAGAGCTCACGGATGATCGACAAGTGTTGGGGAGAGATAATCAGATCACAACAAGTGTAGACTGGTTTTAAAAACCAATGGGCAGCCCCTAGATTGATATTTGAGGATATGGAAGCCAGCTTTGAACAAAAACAGCAAGAAACATGCTGTTTGCAGCTGTTCTGCATCTGTGCATATCTACACGGCCCGCGTAAGGGACTTGTGTGGGCTACGCGGCCCGCCTGGCCTGCATAGTTCAGCAACTAACTTTCAGAATTGCTGTTTTAGCCCCTGTACTTGCTTAAATGCCATAACTGATACATTCGAGGGTCATTACACCATTTTTAAGGCTCTACAATAATGCATGAACATAGGGGACACAAAACATGCCCAAAAATATGCCGGATGTCGGTTCGTTTGGCCGTACGGTCACGTTGTATGTCTAATTACGACGAAACACGATCGGACGCGAAAACGATCCAAATTACGCAACGAATGAAATTTTATCATGGCGATCACTAAAATAAAATATTTTAATGCTCACATAAATTTTTGGGTGTCCGGAGATATCCAGAATGTAAGATATTGGCGAAAATGCAAACTTGTGCACTTTTTGACACTTTTAGTCCCTGCATGACTTAAAAGTTTATTTTTGTGCACCAAACACCTCTATACCTATATCTAAGCTATATAAAGGATAAATAGGGTATGTTTAACTCATGGTCATATTCCGAAAGGTCCGATACCCTACGAATCGACATACTTTTGCAGTTTGACGCAATTATTCCTTTAATTGTGCAAAGTAGCGCGAAATGTCATTTACTGACATCCAAGCCTTCCATGACCCATAATGGGCATTCCCAAGCATATACTTAAATATTACTACACTCCTGTTCGCTTAAATGGTCACCGAAAGGCGTAGATTCAAAAGTTGACGCTTTAGGTCCCTCTATTGCGCAAACTTGCGCATCTCATCATTTAATAGCATTGAAGCCTCATATAATTCATATTAGACATTATCTAAAGTATTATTAAACATAACGATGCTTTGGGTTCGCTAAAAGGTCATTCAGAGGTATAATTAAACATATTGACACTTTCAGTCCCTCTAACTTGCAAAGTTGCGCGTAACTTTACTTATAGACATAAAAACTTTAGACGGCCAATGTTTGGCATTCCCGAGAGTATAATCAAATATCATGAAGCTCCCGGTTTGTTAAAAGGTCACTCAGAATTAAGAATTAACATGTTGACGCTTTTAACCCTTCATTGCGCAAACTTTCAATTAATTATGCAAACGGCTACACTCGATCGACAAGTGGCTCATTTGTGAATATAAATCTCGTGAGAGGTTATTTAGAAACTTATTTTAGGTATACAAACACTTCCAGTCCTTTCATAATCATGGTTTTCGATTTTTCAAAAAATTAGTCCCTTAAATTTACTATTTGACTTCACTAGGGTTTATTACACGTGTCAATACATCATTGGGTGTGATTTTACGAGGTGTTACATCCTCACCTCCTTAAAAGAAATCTCGACCTCAAGATTTGCTAAATTGCTGGAAGTTCTTTTTGTCACATAATGGATTTAACTTCTTATAGCATATCTGGAGCCTCTCCAAGCTCCCAAGTTGACCTTTATACCTGTCGATCCTTCATCGATACAGGTTCCTTATCATCTCACGAATCTGCATATCTTTATGTGATAATACTTCTCAACTTATTGGTAAAACACATCCTTAAATCATTAGTGTGTAATGTATTACGAGCTCTGCCAAGCTCCTTAAATAGGTTTTAGCTCATAAGCTATTTTTGATCTTGATACATTCGATTCCTTCGAATGATTTTATATATACAGAGCTTAACTAGTATGATAATTAACGAATTGACACACCCTTCCAGGGTGATATCTTTTGTTGAACCTTATTCTTTATCCAGAACTCAGGGGGTTCGCGGCTTTCATTAGTCCTTGATTTTCTGCCGAATACTGGCAACTTACAGATGATTATGGATTTGTTTGATCTTATTCGTTGTTTCCAAGGCAACTTTCAGATCCTGATAACTGGACTTACCAATCTTTTGTCTAACAATAATTTGTTTATCATTCCATCTATACAAGGTCTCCAAGGGAGCAGCCTTGATACTTATATGACAACTATTATAAAAAGCTTATTTTAAGGTGAGATGGTTATTCCAACTACTGCTTAAAATTAATCTTAAGGAATAGCTAATCCTTGTCGTTAGTCGAACAAATCGACGATCCTGGGCAGCTGATGGCAAATTCTTAATTGTTGCCTAATTAGGGTTGCGGTAATCAATGCATAAGCAAAATGAACCGTCTTTCTAAATGAACTATACCGAATTCTCAGGGTATTAAGTTAGGCTATATGAATCCTCTATTTTAAAACTTACTTAATTAGGGTTTTGGTTCCTCCAATGATGGTACTAGCCGTCTTGGAGATTTCTTAATAATATCGCCCTAAATGGGATATAAATCTTAACTCTACTTGCCTCAGGAGGGAAACAGGGTAATCTTAAGAGGATATAATCAATATACAAGGAGGTTACAGAGATTTTTCCATATCTCAGGCTCCAGTTCATCCATCATTGCTGGTGTCAAATAAGTGACACATTTATGTTATAAGTCCACGAATTCCTTAATCGGGGACATTTACTTGGACAATTCTATTCTGGATATCTTCTTTGAATACCATTAGTTGACTTTATTACCATATGACCATCGGGATATCTTTGTGGTCCCATGCATTAAACCTCCATACTGATCAGGCATGGAAGCAATCTATGGAACATATTAAGATACACCAATCCTCATATGGTGCTTTTATCATACCGTCTGGTATTCGCAATCGATAGAGATTAAAGAGATATTGACTGTATATGCTGACGCACTTCCTCTAAAGAGAGGATACTTCAAAAATTCTACGACTGGAGGTTTCTAATAGGGATAGAAGAAATGGTTCTTATGATTTTGCCTGTAAGTTTTACCTTACACTTAACATCTGGGGTTCTTACGGGAAAAAATTTCTAAAAGTTTGCTAAACTTATGGTCTTATGAGAGACTTAGCAGCACCTGAAACCAAACGTAACTCCTAGCAATAAAATCACAATAAAGGATTTATCTGGTGTCATTAATGTGAGCTGCCTCTAATCCTTCATTAGGAGGGTTAAACGCCTCCATTCTTAATCCTTTTAAACTTAGCTGCGAAATCTTTGACAAATTTTAGGGCAGTCTTAGCCTTGACTGGTTATTTCTTAATCTATAAAATGTGAGTAACTGAGGTAGATCTGTTATGGGTCATTTTCTGAGCATACATATCTTGATCAATATCCTGCTTTTAATTGTTTATTTGTGATCAGAACACTGGACGAGGATATTGCTAACATGTTGGGCGATATCCTGAGGAATATTGAATTAACCACGTGCAGGTTAAAGGCTGGGGTTCGCTAACAGTCAGATGGACTTCTTCTCCTCAAGACTCGGGCATGTTTGTTATAGGAGAGACGTTGAACCCGAAAGACTAGGTCCACAACGTTCGAGTGAGGAATATTCGTTGGATCCCGGTTATTTAGGATAGTTTGTTATATTTGTTTTACTATAAATAGATGGGGGCGGATCAGATTAAGGCACTCAACTTTCTCATTTTCAAACACTTTCTCTCTAGCTCACTGCAAACACTACACACAACACTTGTATTCGAATTACATTGTAACACATAGTTGATCCGCACCACATCCTGCACTGTATCCTGATATTTGAAGCAATAGAAGAACAAGGCAGCTGCGATTGTCAGCTCCCGAGGTTTTATGCCGGCGATCTAGATTGATCAAGGGCTTTCCTCGTACATCACGTGTCAACCTTTACTTTTCTGCTCATTGTTTGATCATAGATACAGCTCTATATCTTGAGCCGTATCCTGAAACTGTTTTTATAACTAACTTAGTTAACATATTTTTCATACATAATTTTAGCACACTACCTCACTTAACTAATTTAATCACTAAATTGCTTCGGTAATTTTTGACCAAAACAATTTGGCGCCCACCGTGGGGCAAGTGGTGCTACCTTTACTAAAAATCTTTGTGAAATCGTTAATCGGTTTTCTATTTTCAAAACTTTTTGCCACATTGTTTACAATGGCCTCAAGATCAAACATGAGCTCCTCCACTATGTCTGCTGCAACCTCCGCTACTACCAGTTCGGTGCTTCCACCACCTCCTCCAAGGATGCCATTTTCTTCACAACCTCAAGATGTTATCCCTACTCGGAGTGTTCTGGGATCTGCTCCCGTTTTAGCCTCTAATGATGAAATTCTAACTTTATTTGGAAGTGTGCAGGAACAAATGAGGCAGCAACAGGAAACTAACCAAATGCTGTTTAGAGAAATACAACTCTTAAAAGCTAGCTCGAGTAGACCTGCTGAAGAAACTGTCACTCCTATACAGCCCAGGGCTTTGAACTTCAGTTCCGCAGTTTACACTGAGGATAACAGGGGGAATATCATCCCAAGCCATTCTCAGAATCATACCCCTGAGATACCCTCTTCGGTCAGGATGTCCACTGTGAGGAGTTCAGGATATGGCCAAAATCCTCAGACCGGTAATGTGTCAAATAATAATGTTCTTGCTACTAACAACAATGGCTCTTTGCAGGATGCAGGTATGACGTCAACATTTACCAGGGAGCTCCAGAAATTGAAGGACATGATATCCAGTGTACCTGGAGTGGTCCAGCCAATTCCAGAAGTATCCCAAGACAGCCACAGGATATCCCGCTTTGCATATCCTATCTGTGATGCTGAAATCCCAAAAAGATTTCAGACTCCCAATATGAAGCTGTATGATTGGACTACGGATCCTGAAGAGCATATTGCCCAGTATAGGGAAAGAATGGAGATCAACCCTATCCCTCCGGAGCTCAAGGAAGCATGCTTGTGCAAGGGTTTTGGATCTACCCTGACAGGATCAGCCTTAAAATGGCTATTAAATGTTCCTCCTCACTCAATTACTTCGTTTGCTCATTTGGTTAATTTATTTAATAGTCAGTTTTCTTGCAGCCGGAGTTTTGAGAAACTAACCAGTGATCTTTACAAGATAACTCAAGGGCCTCAGGAATCCTTGAGGGATTATGTGAACAAATTCAGTCGAGAATCCTTGGATATCCCACATCTTGATGTTGCAACAGCTGTGCAAGCTTTTAAGATAGGGTTACAAAAGGATTCTTAGTTTTACCAAGATCTTGTAATGAATCCCTGCAGGAATCTCGACGAAGCTCGTAACAGGGCTTTGAGATATATCCGTTTGGAATATGACAAGAAGATGCAGGAGAGGATGAATTCTACCTCAACCTATGAATCAACTAACAGGAAATCAAAATCCTCATATAAGCCATATCGCTCCAAGCCATATGGCAGAAATGATAACAAGAAAGTGAATGCTGTTGAAGACGATGATCCTGAAGAATATCCTGACTTATCTGAATACTTCTTTTCTGTTAATATACCTGAGTTAATGTATGATATGTAGGGTTTAGGGGACAAAGCTAGGTGGCCTCAAAAGAACCAGCAGAAAGCTAATTGGAAGGATAAATCCAAATGGTGTGCCTTCCATGAAGACTTCGGACATAAGTTACCTGTTAAGCAAAGGGTATCTGTAGGACTTGCTGGGAAGAAAGAAGAATAAAGGGCAGGATCCCAAGAAGGATCCTGAACGAGCAGCATCACCCCCAGCAGATGCCAAGATAATTAACTTTATTTCAGGAGGATCTGACATTTGTGGGACTTCGTATTCGGCGGCTAAGAGACATGCAAAGGAAGCTAAGAGTGAAAGGGGAGACAAACCAGTCAGGATGACTACCCTCACAACTGATAAAGTGATCACTTTCGATAGTGATGATAGGGATACTGTTCAGGATCCTCACCATGATGCTTTGGTAATAACATTATATGTGGCTAACCATTTTGTACGCAGGATATTGGTGGACAACGGTAGTTCTGTCAATATAATTCAGCTTGAAACATTGAAAAGGATGAATGTATCTCCGATGGACATTACTTCGAAGTCCACTGTGCTCGTTGGTTTCAGTGGAGAAGCTAGAAATATTGTAGGAGAGATAAAGTTACCAGTATACGTTGAAGGGGTCAACTCGATACAACGCTTCTGTGTGATAGACTCCTTATCCTGCTATAACATCATACTAGGCAGGCCATGGATCCATGACATGAAGGTTGTGCCTTCGACATATCACCAATGCATCAAGATTCCAACCCCTTGGGGGGTCGTCAAAGTTGATAGTGATCAGCAGGAGGCGAAGGAATGCTACACATCCTCAATGAAATCCTCGACCAAGCCTAATCCAGCATAGCAATTAAAGATGCGGGCCCAGGATACCTTGGAAGCTTCGGAGCAGGATGTGAAGAAAGTTATCCTGGATCAGGATAATCCTGATATCTCGGTGCTCGTAGGAACCAATATCCCTCGGGATATTGAAAAACAATTAACTGACGTAGGAACCAATATCCCTCGGGATATTGAAAAACAATTAACTGACTTTTTGAAGTGCAGGATGTCAACGTTTGCATGGAGGCATGAGGATATGACAAGTATATCCAAAGACATTATTACTCACAAGCTTGGAATTGACAGGTCATTCAAGCCTATTCAGCAAAAAAGAAGGAAGTTTGCTCCTGAGCGGAATATAATCATCCAAGAGGAAGTTGAAAGATTGTTAAAGTCCAAAATGATCAGAGAAGTCAAGTTCCCAAGATGGTTGGCGAATGTGGTCGTAGTGCAGAAGAAAAATGGGAAATGGAGAGTCTGTGTAGATTACACAGACTTGAATAAGGCTTGTCCTAAAGACCCATTCCCCCTTCCTCATATCGATGCAATGGTGGATGCTACTGCTGGGCATGAAATGTTAACGTTCATGGACGCATCCTCAGGATTGTAGCAGATTCAAATAGAGCATTCGGACCAGGAGGATACTGCTTTCATGACACTAACAGGTATTTATTGCTATACTGCTATGCCTTTCGGTTTGAAAAATGCAGGTGCAACATACCAGAGATTGGTGAACATGATGTTCAAAGATAAGCTGGGGGACACCATGGAGGTGTATATCGACGATATGGTGGTGAAATCTAAAAAGGCTGAGGATCACCTCCAGGATATCAAGGGAGCATTTGATATTCTGGATCAGTATAACATGAAGCTGAATCCTGCTAAGTGCCATTTCGGAGTGGGGGCAGGAAAGTTTCTAGGATATATGGTGACGAAAAGGGGGATAGAGGCAAGCCCAGAGCAGATTAAAGCTATCCTGGATATAAAATCACCCTCGAATATGAAGGACGTTCAACGGTTAACAGGCCGAGTAGCAGCTTTGAACAAATTTATTTCAAGATCCTCGGAAAAATGCAAGGAATTCTATGATATCCTCAAAAAGAATAAGAAATTTGAATGGGGAGCAAAGCATGAAGCAGTCTGGCAGGATTTGAAGCGATATCTCTCGACTGCACCTCTATTGATGAAACCTGAAAATGGTGAACCACTATCCCTATACCTCGCTGTATCAGGGAATGCTGTAA
The DNA here is from genome assembly GCA_030545235.1 of Helianthus tuberosus. Lineage (NCBI taxonomy): Eukaryota > Viridiplantae > Streptophyta > Magnoliopsida > Asterales > Asteraceae > Helianthus > Helianthus tuberosus. The sequence goes on along the minus strand of CM060447.1, from coordinate 80,861,384 downwards.
GTGCCGTTCTTATAAAGGACCATGAAGGTCAGCAATATCCTGTTTATTATGTTAGTAAAAGTTTGTTAGATGCTGAAACTAGGTATTCTCATTTAGAAAAATTGATATTAGCTCTAGTTATGGTATCGACAAAGCTTAGACATTATTTTGAGACACATAGGATCCATGTTAAAACAAATTATCCTGTCAAAAATGTGCTTAGGAAACCAGAGATGTCAGGCAGGATGGCCAAGTGGTCAGTAAAGTTAAGTGCTTATGATTTAGTATATGAACCTAGAAATGCCATAAAGTCTCAGGCTTTAGCTGACTTTGTGGCTGATTTCAGTAGTGACATTCAGGATGAGGTAGACCTAGAAGTTCAACAGTTAGGAGAATCCTCAGGATCCTGGACATTATATACTGATGGTGCATCTAATGTAAGAGGAGTAGGATTGGGAATACTACTAAAATCGCCACAGGGGGACATATTACCCCAGGCTATTAGGTGTGAATTCCCTGCTACTAATAATGAGGCAGAATATGAGGCTTTAATTGCAGGATTAGAGTTGGCTAAGAATATGAGTATCAAGAATTTGCAAGTATATGTTGACTCCTTGTTAATTACTAACCATTTTAATGGATCCTATGCAGTTAAGGGTGAGAAGTTAATCGAATATCTCGATATTCTCAAAAAATTAGCAGGATATTTCGATGTTTTTACACTTGAACAGGTACCAAGGGAGGATAATGCTGAAGCAGATGCCTTAGCAAATTTGGGATCATCGATCAGGATACCAGAAGGGACCCAAATACCAATATTACATGTAGGGGTGAGCAAAAGAAAAAACCCGACCCTACCCGACAATTACCCGACCCGACCCGAGAACCGATCAAACATAAAATACAGAACCGATTCACTACCCTAAATATAGGGTCGGTTCCGGTCCATAGGTCAAAGTCGGGTTTCACCATGAAAAGAACCGAGAACCGACCCGACCCGATTTTATATGAAAAATTGGAACCGATCTAAATACCTAGGTACTTGGGTTCGGGTCGGGTTAGGTATATTTTCGGTTCGGTTCTCGGTTATTTTCGGTCCGGACCTAAACTTGCTCACCCCTAATTACATGTCTTATATCCTGCAACGAATCCTCAGGATAAAGAAGTAGCGGCTATTCAGGATCCTGGAGCAGAGTACCCTGAAAAGGATCCTAAATCCTGGACGGCTCCAATCGTGAGATATCTCAAGGAAGGACACATCCCCGAAAATGAAAATCCTAAGGCATTTAGGATGAAGGTATCACGATTCACTATTATAAATAATGTTTTATACAAGAAATCTCTCGCAAGACCGTATTTGAGGTGTTTAGAGGATCCTGAAGCCAAAGAAGTACTTCAGGATATACATGAAGGGGATTGTGGTAACCATACTGGGGGCAGGTCATTATTCTCAAAAGTATTAAGGACAGGATATTATTGGCCGACAATGAGAAAAGATGCCGCAGAATATGCTCGAAGATGTGATGCATGTCAAAGACATAGTAACATATTACATCAGCTTGCTGAACCGCTGTATCCTATTGTTTCCCCTTGGCCATTTATGAAGTGGGGTATGGATATAGTGGGAAAGCTTCCAAAGGCTCCAGGAGGGAAGGTTTTTATGTTGGCAATGACAGATTGTTTCTCCAAATGGGTTGAAACCGAGGCATTTGTCCAAGTCAGGGATCAAGAAGTAGTATCCTTCATAAAGAGAAATATCCTGACCAGATTCGGAGTACCAGCCGAGATAATATGTGACAATGGTTCTCAGTTTATAAGCAAGAGAACTACTGACTTTTGCAAGAGTTGGGGAATCAAAATGATAACATCTACTCCGGTACATCCTTAAGCGAATGGACAAGCAGAATCCTCAAACAAGATAATTGTCAATAACTTAAAGAAGAGACTTGGAGCCAAAAAAGGAAGATGGGCAGAAGAATTACCCTTTGTTTTATGGGCTGATAGGACAACGGTAAAGAATGCAACAGGCCAAACCCCATTTTCCTTGGTATTTGGAGCAGAAGCAATGATTCCAACGGAAATGGCGATACCTACTGCAAGATCTATCCTACGGGATCCTGAACAGAATCCTGAAGCCTTATGTCAGGATTTGGATACTATAGATGAAAAAAGGGATGCAGCAAGGCTAAGGATGGCAGCATATCAACAAAGAATATCCAGAGCATATAACAAGAATATAAGGACTAGGAGATTTCGAGTTGGTGATTGGGTGCTAAGAAAGGCTTTTCAAAATACCACTAATCCTGCCGATGGCAAGCTAGCTCCAAAATGGGAAGGACCATATGAAGTTGAGTCAGAAGCAGGGAAAGGAGCATATAGACTCAAGAATATGGAAGGGGATATGCTACCAAGATCCTGGATTGCAATACACTTAAAGCTCTATTTTAAGTAAGAATAGAATGTAATTTCTATCTCAAGATGGTATGAATTCTATCTCTTTTAAATATGTTTGATTTGATTTGTTCTTTGAAACCCAATACTAACTTAAGCATCGGAGGGGTGTTAGCCAAGCTAACACCCACCTTAGTTTAAGGATGTTTTGCAGTATATGATCCAGGATATAGCTCCAGGATGCTCACTCAGGATACTTCGGAAGATTAAAGGATTGGCCCCCTCTCTCACGTATAAGGGATCCCGATGCCTTCACAGGTTTAAAGGTATTCACCTTTCTTCCGAATTGGGTTTAAACACCCCGCCTGGAGCGCAAGTTATTCGGGAATAGTTCAAGGTGGCGGGACCAGTCCATGTAAAAGTGGCTGACAATTTCGTTACTATTGGCTATATCCTGAATCCTAAAGGTATATGAGGATTGATCACCCTCTCTCACAAAAGGGTATTTTCATACTCTCTAAGGTTTAAAGGTTTTCACCTTTCTAAGTCTTGGAGTTTATACACTCCCGCTTGTAGCGCACGAAAATTTGGGATTTTCCCCAGGATACAAGGGATTCATCCCCAATATATTTTTTGGGTTTTACCCTGTAACATGAAGAATTGTCTACACAATGGGAACTGATTTCTAAGTATTTGAAGGCATTGTACACAGGGGACATTCCCACTGAAGCAATGGTGTAAAGCTCAAAGGATAAGGCTCGGACCTAATACACTAAGTGTCTCAGACAGGGGACATCTTCGTTGGAAGAGTTGTAAAGGGATTGAAGTTTGAGAATAGGGTTGTACCCTATTCCTGGTATGATCTTTCCTTTGTAAACATTATACTATGTTTGACAAAAGGTCAAACATCCTGGTTAGGATAAATTCTCGGGATATATTCTCGGAATATATTTTCAAAAAACTTCTCGGGATATTTGATTAAAATATTTTGAAACTGATACTAGTTGGCATCTTTGATCATTCAAGTATTATCAAAACAGGTTTTGGAAAAGTGGACTGTCTTTCACTCTTTAAAAAGCTTTCTACAAAGTTGAACGAATTTTTAGAAGTCCTATCTAATAAAAGTTTTCATAATATATCTCTGAGCATATTGATCAGAATATTTTTGGAAGACAGTTGTACAAAATTTTGCAAAGCTAAAATATACATTAAGGAATGCATAACGAAAATTAAGAGGCAACAACAAATAAGTCAAAAGCAAGTTATATTATTAACATGTCAAAAGTTGTGCTTTTGGTTTCACCTCAAACCGAGGCCCATCCACCAAAAGCACGATTAGTTTTTACCATATCTACGTAATGGTTGAAGGTTTTATCTCAAAACGAAACCTGTCCACCTTCAACCGTTACGACACTCAAAATAGGTTATACTAACGGATGACCAAGGGCTTCATCCTGAAAACCCAGGACCCATCCACCTTTGGTCATCATATTGTTCTAATGCAGGAAATATAAATTGTTCAAAAACAGGAAAAGTAAATTGTTTACACAACCACAACCATGAAATTTAAAAAGTGGGCTCCGGCCTTGGCACGTATATCCATCATCGCCCACTTCGCCGCCTAAGAAGCGGCACCTTCTTGATCAGCAACCTCTTTCCCAGCATTTGCACCAGCATCAGCCTCAGGATTCTTCTCGGCATCATCACCAGCATTGGCCACTTCCTCTGCCGCCTTGGAAGGCTCTTCACCAGCATGCTTTGCAGGATGAGCGACGGGATGACCTCCAAGATCCTGTAGTTTCACTTCCCAAGCCTTTACATTCCAGGAGGGGCATTCAAAGCCCAAATCCTTGGCCTCGTAAGCCATCCTTAACCTGGCTTGGAGAAGAGAGATGACCACGGATGCTTTGAGACTGTCCCGATATGAACTCATATCCTGCTGGTATTGGAGAAGGGCGGCATCTAGTTTGGCTTGCGCATCCTCATTGGCTTTGTGGAGGGCAGCTTGGTGTTCTTGGGTCATTGCCTTGTATTTGTCCTCATAATGCTGGGACTTGGCAGCTGCAATTGTTCCTTGATCAGCTATGGTGGCTTCAGCTTTTTCGAGCCTGATCTCCAGCATCTTATTAAGCCCGCAGGTGTCTTCATACAGATGCATGAGACGTTCCAAGCCCTGCAGTTAAAGATACAGGTATCAGTGTAAAATGAACAGGATAATGACTAACATGCATGTTCAGGATATTGAAAGGGAATTTTTACCTGCTTGAGGAATGAAGTAGCTTCATTAAACCCATGATTCTCAAGAGAGAATGTCTCAGAGGCGGCTGGAGAATCCATTTCTTTCCTCTTCCGGGAACTAGAGGCCCGGGTCCTGGATGCCGGAGGAGCTTTAGTAGTCTTTGAAGTGGGGGGCTTCGGTGTGGCAGATGGCTTCGGCTTAGGTTCTTGTTTGACAGGTACAAGGCTGGAGTAGCTATCCAACTCGTCAAGTTGGAAGCCTTCGAGGTTAAAGGTTCTTTCACCCTCTGGAAGCTTGTAGATCTCTTTTATTCTTCCTTCTGATTCAGCACTAGGGGGAGCTAGTTCCTTGAAGTTTGCTGCAAGAAAGAAAATAAACACATCAGGATATTGGTTCAGGATGGAGGTTCGGGATATGATTGGGGATATTCCTAAAACCCTAAATCCTACCAGAAGTCAACCATCTTTTAGGAAGGTCAAAACCCTTATCAATGGAGTCTCTTTTCACAAAAAAGAATTTTCTTGTCCACTTATCCTGGTTCTTGGTAGCTTTGAGGATGAGAGGATCTTTGGAAATGGAGAATAGAAGGAATCGACTGGAACCATGAGATCTTAAGCGATAAGCCTTTGGCAAATCCTCGATACACAGGTTGGGCATATGGCGAGCCTTAATTCCTTCCAAGGTGACTAATATGCGCTAAACCATGGGCATGGTTTGGGCAAAGCTCAGGCCAGTAAGTTCGAAGAAACGAGAAATAAAAGGTGAAAATGGGTATTGAAGTCCTATAGAGAAAGGGTAGGCAAAGAAGCAGACCCATTCGTCGGAACAAAAATCCGATCGGACCTCTCGGTCGAATGGACGGAAGATTGTCCCGGCGGGAAAGGCACCGGAAGCTCGTAGGGCCGCGATGTCAGAATTATCGAAAGAACACACCTCTTTTGAAGGTTTCTGAAGCAAATTCTGTTTGTGGAAGGTGGAAATAGAATCCGCCATTTGTGATCTAGTACGGGTAGCCATGAAGGATCACAATCGGAAGAACAGGAGATATAAAGAAGGAAAATAGAAAAGAGAGAGAGAAAAGTACCTGATATTTGGTTGAAGATAAAGTTAAATCGTAATGAGACGACCCTCGGTTAATAAAGGCTAAATGTAGGGGGTAAAGAGTAAAAAACGCCTTGGAAGTTGCACATTGTCATTTCAAGGGTCTCATCATATTGATTGCCTTAATTGGTGAGATAAAACTTTTAAAATATATCCGTTGGATTGGTATACCAACAAATATATTTGGGGACAATTGTTATGGGTCATTTTCTGAGCATACATATCTTGATCAATATCCTGCTTTTAATTGTTTATTTGTGATCAGGATACTGGACGGGGATATTGCTAACATGTTGGGCGATATCCTGAGGAATATTGAATTAACCACGTGCAGGTTAAAGGCTGGGGTTCGCTAACGGTCAGATGGACTTCTTCTCCTCAAGACTCGGGCATGTTTGTTATGGGAGAGACGTTGAACCCGAAAGACTAGGTCCACAACGTTCGAGTGAGGAATATTCGTTGGATCCCGGTTATTTAGGATAGTTTGTTATATTTGTTTTACTATAAATAGATGGGGGCGGATCAGATTAAGGCACTCAACTTTCTCATTTTCAAACACTTTCTCTCTAGCTCACTGCAAACACTACACACAACACTTGTATTCGAATTACATTGTAACACATAGTTGATCCGCACCACATCCTGCACTGTATCCTGATATTTGAAGCAATAGAAGAACAAGGCAGCTGCGATTGTCAGCTCCCGAGGTTTTATGCCGGCGATCTAGATTGATCAAGGGCTTTCCTCGTACATCACGTGTCAACCTTTACTTTTCTGCTCATTGTTTGATCATAGATACAACTCTATATCTTGAGCCGTATCCTGAAACTGTTTTTATAACTAACTTAGTTAACATATTTTTCATACATAATTTTAGCACACTACCTCACTTAACTAATTTGATCACTAAATTGCTTCGGTAATTTTTGACCAAAACAAGATCCATAATGGATTTATAATGAGCAGGCTTTGAAACCTTAATGTGCCCTCTTATTGCCGATGCTTACCACTAATAATCATTTGTATTAAGCTTAGATTTTTGGGTAAATTGAATAGAGCACTATTTCAGCCACTGAATTAAAATTTATGACATACTGTCGACAGTCTAGAACTTTTATGGCGAGAGTCAGAAAATTCTCATTCCATCTTTTTTTCCATTTTGTGATGTGGATAATAGGTTTTTCTAATAAGGTCCTTAAAACTTGGACCATCACATAATGAAAAAAAAATCTTTCTTGTGGACTTCATTAATGTCCTCACTAACCAAGGGTATTGCCATCGAATGACTGTGACGCACACCTCACTTTGTGTTTTCCAGCATAACCGCTGATATACCTAATGGTTTTTACTTCATCCAACAATTTCTTGTAATTAATGGCCCCTTTTTACTATTGGAGTCTCTTGTCTTCCAAGAGATGAAGTACTTTTAAGTACATCCTAAAAAGAATGGGGCTTCTTGCCATATATGCTTTTGTTGGGGTTTATTCTTCACATTTGAAGTACGAATATAGCTTCTCTCATGAGCAGCGACATGTGTTTTAAAGCAAACAACATTCAGCTTCTTGAACCTTTTTAGATATTTTCTCATAGCCTTGCTAATAGCTGTGTTAATTACAGTTTTGGAGATTAACTCCATTAACATTGAGATTCACATTTGATGCACCATTAACATTTTTCGCATTTCTAGCATCGCGACTGTTGTTGTCTCTTTTGAGTTTTCCATACTCAAGGTTTTGGTGTTAAATACCAAATCCAACAAGTGCTTAGGCAATCCATACCCGGTGTCTCCTCGAATTATCAAAGGCTCGCCATAAGGAGTCTTGATAACTACTTGCTTCTTATTACCCACAAGATGGGCTTGGTTCTAAGACGACCAATCCAATCTTATCACTATATCGAGTTCCTCTATTTTAATGGAAACAAGGACATCGGAAAAGAATCGTTCCTAATGGATATAAAACATCCATCTAATATTGCTGAAGCAGTCTCTGAGGTACTACCGACCAATTTCTACTTTATACGTAACGCTTAGAGTTTTAACAGACAGATTTAATGATTTACAAAATCCTTTGTCTACGAAAGACTTATCTGAACCTAAATTAAATAATACTCTAGTACGAGCGTTATTGATAAAGAAGATATCTGTTGTGACATTGTCATCCTGAATAGCCTCTTGAGCATCCATTTGAGAGCTTCCAGCTTTGGTCTTCTTAGCCTCTCCAGGCTTCTTGGTTTTATTTGGGCAATTTGTTTTGACGTGCCCTAATTCATTGTAACCATAGCAGGTTGCGTCCTTTATGTCTTGGCACTCCAAAGTCTGGTGCCCTTTCTTATTACAAATTCCACAAGGCCTAGCTTGTGATTCTAAAGTGCACTTCCCTTTTCCTTTAGCCGCCTTCTTTGGGCAACGGGTCTTTATGTGCCCCTTCTCGCCACAACCCTAACATGTGGCGTCCTTCAGGTCTTTGCATTCATGGGTCTCGTGATCCATCTCTTTACAGATGACACATCCCCTGGTCTGTTCATAGAAACATTTATTGAAGTGCTTTTTCTTACAGGTTTTACATTTGGGTTTTGCCTCATTTGGCTTGGACTGGTTTGAACCGGCCTTACCCTTTTTGTAACCCTTATTTGGGGTATTATCGCACTTTCGCTTATGATCCTTTAATGCTCGGTCCACGGCGTTGTTTACGGCTGTATCTATCATAGCCTGTAACTTGGTGCCTGTTAAGTTCAGTCTTGTATCATTATTCTGATCAACTGGATGATTGTGAGCTTCAGAGGAGTCAGCCATGGTGAAGCTTTGAAGGCCACAGACCAAGTAGTAATAATTTGCTGAATTGTCGAACTTGATGATTAGATAGCCATGGTGTAAATCAACCATATAGGCCAATAGATAGTATTAAATTTATTTGATTATGTTTTGCCTAGGTTTTTTAAATAAACCATCTTTGGCGTTTAAACGGGATATAATCCTTCATATTTATTAGACAGGGGACATAAGTCACGACTGTCAATGTCGTACAGACATATTATATAGCACAAGGGCTTATTCCCAAGGACTTTTTGATGGCACAGAGGCCTTGTCACTAGGGAAATTTTAAAACATAATCAATGATTCCTTTGGATCGGAAAATTTCATAGTTCATTGTCTTGACAAGAAGTTATGAAATAAAACTATCTTTTTTTCATGTATACATCCTTGCCCGTAGGTATACATCCCAGGTGGATGTTTAGATGTGTACATCATGTTCGACGTTTATTTAGCCATGATTCCTATTGATCATTTAGGCTAAATAAGGGGTTTGAAAGTTCCTATTATAAAGATGACAAGTGTGATTTTATCGCATCACTGTTGTCGGGAGTGTTAACACGTTTTCAGGTGTTAATAAGGATTTGAATCTCTTTTAAACAGGTTTTACCATCTTAGCCGGGTCTTTAATGACATTCAAGCTAGGTTATACCTTTTAAGATTCTTTTTAATACATATACTGCCAGAAAAGGAATAATATTTATTTTATTCAGGATTTTCATCATAATTATCCTAAATTTATTTAAACTATAACTATGGCACAAAAAGGCCAAGTCACTAGGGCAACTTTAAATTATAAACCATGATTTTGTAGAATCAGGTATTTAGGCTTTGAACGTTGTTCATTGCCTTTTCTTGACAGGGAGTTGTAGGCTACGACTGTCTTTTTTTTTCTTATATGACAATGAATATGGCCCGTAAGTATTACATCCTTAATGGATGCTTAATTCACCAAATAAGGAAGGATTTCGGGAGAATCCAGTATAAGGATGAATTATGTGATTAAATCACATCTGCCAGGAATGTTAACATGTTTACAGGTGTAAACAAGGATTTGGATCTTTAGAATAGATTTATGTGAAATCACTAAAATTTATAACCCATGGTTTTTAATAACCATTTTAGTTAATTTGATAAATATATAATTGTTCAGGATCCTTATCATAAATCCTAAATTATAAGTTAATAATAGCACAAAAGGCCTAGTCACGTAGACAAGTTTAATTTATAAGCCCAGATTTAATGGAATCGAGGCATTAAGGTTTGAATCAAAGTTCATTACCTTTTCTCAACAGGGAGTTGTAGGCTACCACTGTCTTTAGTCTCAGAGGACGTTAATTATAGCCTGTAGGCACTTCATCCTTAAGGGATGATTATTTAAATAAGGGAATTTAGAATAATCCTTTTTTTTTTTATTAAGAATGACTTATGTGATTTTATCGAATCACATTTTTGTCAAGCATGTTAATTATGCTTTCAAATGTTAACAAGGTTTTGAATCTTTCAGATAGGTTTTACCATCTTGGCCATGTCTGCAATTGACATTTAGGCTAGGTTTTACCTTTAAGATTCTTTTAATATTTAACGCAGAACAATCCTAAATTGAGATGTAAACAAGGATCAGAATCTAATTGTGGAACTACCATCTTGGCCCTGTCTTAAAACGACACATGAGCTAGGTCTTGCCTTTTTTAGATATTGCCATCTTATTATAATGGTAGATCTTATAATAGGAACGTTATTTTAAATCTAACCGGTCCATTAAAATTTAAACAAGTACATGGTTGCCCTAAATGGGACTTCTAACTGAAATGACTCGCCCATACAGGGGCTAATCAGAAAGATAACAAAGGAATCAAATAAAGGACAAAAACAAATCAGGAGTGGTCCTAAGTTCATTGTCTAGACTCAAGAATGTGCACTATGTAACTGAGATTAAACACAAAAGGCTAGTGTTTAATTCACTCAGTGTTGGCTCTGATACCAACCTGTCACACCCCGATATTTCCACGTATTAACGGTGGGGGAGTACCGTGACGTAGTTGATATCATCATAGTCAAACAACACAATTTAATGCACAGCGGAAGCAAAGATAAAATATATTACAAACCGATATAAGGTAATATCCAAGTATTACAAACGGATTGTAAAAGATCCACAGGCGGATAAAAAGATAAAAAGAAACTTTGTTCAACAGACTTTAAAGCATCCAAGCTTGCTGTCACACCCCGATATTTCCACGTACTACCGGTGGGCCCGGTGGGGAGTATCGTGACGTAGTTGATATCATCATAGTCAAAAAACACAAATTTAAATACACAGCGGAAGCAAGAGATAAATATATTTCAAACCGATATGAAGTAATATTCAATATTACAACGGAATGTAAGATGGATCCACAGGCGGATCAATAAAAAGAAACATAGTTCATCAGACTTTAGGCATCCAAGCTTGCGAGACTCTTATTGATGCTAAGGAGAAGCCAACCTATTATGAGTAGTACCTGCACTTAGTCTTTTTGGGAAAATACGTCAGTTTACACTGGTAAATACAATTTAACCGACTCATTTTAAAAAGGTTTGAAAATTTATTTGAATGCACGTGGCACAAAACATTTTATAACTTGGGATAATTATGTAATATAATCTTGTAAGGGATTTACATGTTACTTATGCGTTCTGTAGCCCGATCCGTAGACCGGGTTAAAGATTAATAGACACACCACAATATTGAGTTATGCACTGAAAGGTGTACGCCTACACCCCGTGCTCAGGTCGTGGCCATCTCGAAAGATGATGCTAAGTATATCCGGGACATGGTCATTAACCCCCCAAAGGCTTTAAGCAAACAAAACACATTCAAAACATAGCATATCAATAAATTTAACCTCTATTCGATTAAAGAATTCAATGCCGGACCAAGCGGTGTTTTATATACCGTACCCTAAGCCCGTATAGGGAAAATAAGTTAAAAGTATTTACCTGAGCTAAATATAAATTCAATCCCAGCCGTATACCACCAAGCAAGTACATATAGCTTTTACTGGGCTCCTAAATCTGGAACGAAGGTTTTTAATAACCTATTAGATTCCTAACGGGTCTTTAATTAAGCCTAAGCTTAGACCGGTTAACTTTCAAAAGGAAGACACGGTTCAAACGCATGATAAAGCGAAGACCAGTTTAGAATGTGGTTTTGACCCGAAAAGCTTGCATGCTTGTTTAATATGGGTAACTTAAACACATTCTGGATTTTGAGACAAAAACAATATGGTTTGACCCATTTCGGCTAATATATGCAACTAGTTACATACGCCGATCCGAACGCGGAAAGTGCGTAATGAGTAACCAAATGAGTCATATAAAAGTTTCCTAAGTTAATATTCCCTAAATATGTTGTGATATCAGTAGGATACCTTCCATTATGCCCAAAATGAGTTTAAGACCAATTTATGCCCCGTAGGGGTATTTTGGTCATTTTAAAGATTATAAGAGAGTTTAAATATCATTCTGAGTTACAGGTCTGATTAAATCAGTAATTATACTTAATTTAATAAGTCATATCAGTAGGGCATCATATATATGTGAAATGTATTAATTTTAACCATACTATGCACCGTAGGGGCATTTTGGTAATTCCACATAGGCTTAAAAAGGGCAAAACAGAGAATCTGAGTTTAAAACTTTTTCTTACTGTTAAAATATTGAAATTTACTGAAAATATCAGTAGGCATCAACCCTTATGTATTTAAACTAGTTTCGATACATACTATGCGTTAAAAACGCTTAAAAAGGCGATTTGGAGCTATTTCCGGGTTTTGTATAGAAAGCTGATATTTTTATTATTCCAAAAGGCTCAAAATATTTTATTTATCATATTAGATCAGTAGAAAAAGGTTTGGGGTCAAAAGGATTTGTAAAACTCAATTTATAGCCCAAAAGGGCAAAACCGGCAATTACCGAATCAAGCCTAGAACCCTATGTTATGCTCAGCCTAAAAATAAATAAAAATCTTTAAAAATCCCAAAATATTATTTTATATCAGTAGGTAAAACGTTTGGTATCAAAAATTGGGTTTAGATATGATATACGCTAATTACGCCATTTAATTAATAAAAAGCTTTCTAATTACGCTATTGAGCATAACTCCTAATCTAGACCTCAAACTGATGTCAAAGTTTAGGGACAAGTTTATAAATCAGTAATAAAGATTATTGTCCTCTCACATTTTCAAAATTCTCGTTTTAGGGTCAAAAGGGCATAACGGTCAACATTTAAGCATTTAACGGAAACAAGCATGAACTAGGATTTCTATGGAACCAAGTTGTATAACCACGAAGGGTTATACTAACCTATAACCTGGTCCTAAAGGAATCCTAAGGCATATCTAAACTAAGCTAAATTGGGTCAGAACTGAAAGTCAAAGCAAAAGTCAACTTTTGCGACTATCGGTTCCGAGCCGGGCCTATACTTAGAATTGTCAGGTTGAATCATGCTTAGGCATGTTCAACTAATATTTACCAAGTTATTAAAGTGAGAAAACTGATTTTATATTAATAGTTATGTATTTTATTTAAAACTAATCCGTTTGACTTTTATTTGACCCGACAATTTAACTAAGTAAACGTGGTAATTAGTAGACGCCCTTTTAAGGGTTAATCACCTACCTAATTACGGTCACGTAGCCATGTTCGGTTTGAACAATGGCTCAACCGTTTAAAAGTCAAAGCGTTTATCACAACGCTTGACTTTTCGGCTAAAAACGCTAAATAACTAAACTTAAGTACGATTGAACACTTACAATGGGTCCAAAGGGCTGAAGGAGGTTCTCAAGAAACTCAAGATCCTCCAAGAATTCAGAGAATAAGCAGATTAGAAGGGAAAGGTGTGAAAAACAAATGAACTCACCTCCTTTATATAGTTTTCGGGACCTTACGAGATCGCGACAAGTGTCGGGAAGTTAAGATCAGATCATGACAAGTGTAGACCGGTTTTAACATACTATGGGCAGCCCCTAGTATCGATTTTGTGAGTTAGGAACCAGTTTGCACATGAAAACAGCAAGGAACAGGCTGTTACTAGCTGTTTTCTGCATCTGACCATGTCTCGCGGCCCGCGTAAAGGTCTGTGTAACCTTACGCGGCCCGCCTACCAGCCCAGCACAGCAACAGCATTTAAAATATTGACAGAAATGGTCCCTGTGAGTCTTTAAGGTCATTTAAGGCACGTTTAAGGCCCGTTAACCTCAATTTAAGGCTCCATCATGAAGTTTAAACATAGGGGACATGAAACATGCTCAAAAACATGTCGGATGTCGGTTCGTTTGGCCGTACGGTCACGTTGTGCGTCGAATTACGACGAAACACGAACGGACGCTAAAAACGGTCCAAATCACGCGACGAGTGGAATTTTATCAAGGATATCACTAAAATAAAATATTTTAGTGCTTACATAAATTTTTGGGTGTCCGGGGATATTCAGATTGTGAGATATGCGCGAAAATTCAAACTTGTGCACTTTTTGACACTTTTAGTCCCTGGTGGACTTGAAAGTTTATTTTTGCGCACCAAACACCTCTAAGCCTATATCTAAGCTATATAAAGAATAAATAGGGTATGTTTAACTCATGTTCATATTCCAGAAGGTTCGATACCCTACGAATCGGCATACTTTTGCCATTTGACGTAAATAGTCCTTTAATTGCGCAAAGTAGCGTGAAATGCTGTTTAATGATATCCAAGCCTTCCATGGCCCATATCTATCCTTCCCAAGAATATACTTAAATATTACTATGCTTTCGTTCGCTTAGATGGTCACCGAAAGGCGCAGATTCAAAAGTTGACGCTTTAGGTCCCTCTATTGCGCATACTTGCGCATCTCATCATTTAATAGCATTGAAGCCTCACCTAATCCATATTAGGCATTCTTCGAAGTATTATTAAACATCACGATACTTCGGTTTTGCTAAAAGGTCATTTAGATGTATAATTAAACATATCGACACTTTTAGCCCCTCTAACTTGCATAGTTGCGCGTAATTTTACTTATAGGCATAAAAACTTTAGTCGGCCAATATTTGGCATTCCCGAGAGTATAATTAAATATTATGAAGCTCCCGGTTTGTTAAAAGGTCACTCAGAGGTAAGAATTAACATGTTGACGCTTTTAACCCTTTATTGCGCAAACTTTCATTTAATTATGCAAACGGCTACACTTAACCATCAAGTGGCACATTTGTGAATATAAATATCGTGAGAGGTTATTTAGAAACTTATTTTAGGTATGCTAACACTTCCAGTCCTTTAATAATCAAAGTTTTCAATTTTTCAAAAAATTAGTCCCTCAATTTCAATGTTTGACTTCATCAGGGTTCATTACACGTGTCAATACATCATTGGACGTGATTTTACGAGGTGTTACATCCTCACCCCCTTAAAAGAAATCTCGACCTCGAGATTTGCTAAAATGCTGGAAGTACTTTTTGTCACATGACGGACTTAACTTCTATAGCATATCTGGAGTCTCTCCAAACTCCCAAAGTGACCTTTATATTTGGTACATGTATCCTTTTGGAGCTTCTTAACCTGTCGATCCTTAATCGATATAGGTTGCTCATCATATCATAAATCTGCATATCAATATGTGATAATGCTTCTTGACTTATTGGTGAAAACACAGCCTTAAGTCATTAGTGTGCAATGTATTGCGAGCTCCGCCAAGCTCCGTAAATAGGTTGTAGCTTATAAGCTATTTGATCTTGGTACATTCTATTCCCTTGAATGATTCCATATATTCAGAGTTCAACTAGTCTGATAATTAACAATTTGGCACACCCTTCCAGGGTGATATCTTTTGTTGAACCTTCTTCCTCAACAGGAATTCAAGAGGGTTGATATTCTTATTAATCCTTGACTTTCTGCCGAATACTGGCATCTTACTGATGATTATGGGTTTGTTTGATCTTACCCGTCAAGGCAACTTTCAGAACCTGATAATTGGACTTAAAAATCTTCTGTCTACTAAATAGATGTTTAACATTCCATCTATACAAGGTCTCCAAAAGAACAGCCTTGATACTTATATATCAACTATTATAGAAAAGCTTAATTTAAGGTGAGATGGTTATTCCAACCATTGCTTAAAACTAATCTTAAGGGATAGTTAATCCTCACAGTCAGTCGAACAAATCGACGATCCTGGGCAGCTGATGGTAATTCTTAATTGTTGCCTAACTTGGGTTGCGGTAATCAATGCATAAGCAAAATGAACCGTCTTTCTTAATTAACAAAAGCGAATTCTTAGAATATAGGGTTAGGCTATATGAATTCTTTATTTTAAAAAAAACTTACTTAATCAGGGTTCTGATTCTTCCAATGATGGCACTAGCCGTCTTGGAGATTTCATAATAATACAACCCTAAATGGGATACAAATCTTAACTTTACTTGCCTCTCAGGAGGTAAACAGGGTAATCTTAGAAGATAATAATCAAGATACGAGGAGGTTACAGAGATTTTCCAAATCTCAGGCTCCAGTTCATCTATCATATTCTATGTCAGATAAGTGACACATTTATGTTACGAGTCCACGAATTCCTTAATCGGGAACATTTATTTGGAAAGTTCCATTCTGGATATCTTCTTTGAATACCGTTAGCTGATTTTAGTACCATATGACCATCGGAATATCTTTGTGGTCCCATGCATTAAACATCCATACTGATCAGGCATGGAAGCAATCTATGGAACATATTAAGATACACCAATCCTCATATGGCGTTTTTATCATGCCACCTGGTATTCGTAATCGATAGAGATTAAAAAGATATCAACTATACATGCTGACGCACTTCCTCTAGAGAGAGGATACTTTCTAAATTCTACGATTGGAGGTTTCTGACAGGAACAGAAGAAATGGTTCTTATGATTTCGCCTGTAAGTTTTACCTTACACTTAATATCTAGGGTTCTTACAGAAAAATTTCTAAAAGTTTGCTAAGCTTATGGTCTTATGAGAGATTTAACAGCACCTCTAATCATTCATCAGGATGGTCAAACGCCTCCATTCTTAATCCTTTTAAACTTAGCTGTAAAATCTTTGGCAAATTTTAGGGCAGTCTCAGCTTTGACTGGTTATTTCTTAATCTATATAACGTGAGTAGCTGAGGTAGATCCATAATGGATTTATAATAAGTAGGCTTTGAAACTTTAATGTGCCCTCTTATTGCCGTTGCTAACCACCAATAATTATTTGCATTAAGCCTAGATTTTGGGTAATTTGAATTAGAGCATTATCTTAGCCAACGAATTAAAATTTGCGACATACAGTCGACAGTCTAGAACTTTTTTGGTGAAAGTCAGAAAATTCTTATTCCATCTTTTTCCATTTCGTGAAGCGGATAATAGGTTTTTCTAATAAGGTCTTTAAAACTTGGACCATCCCATAGTGTATAAGAGGATCTTTCTTGTGGACTCCATTAATGTCCTCACTAATCAAGGGTATTGCCTTTGAATGACTGTGACCTCACCGTGTCCTTTCCAGCATAACTGCTGACATACCTAATGGTTTCTACTTCATCCACAATTTCCTGCAATCGATGGCCCCTTTTTACTATTGAAGTCTCTTGACTTCCAAGAGACGAAGTACTTTTAAGTACACCCTAAAAGGAATGGGCTCCTTGCCACATATGATTTTGTTTGGGTTATTCATCACATTTGAATTATGAATAAAGCTCTTCTTATGAGTAGCGACGTGAGTTTTTAGAGTAAGTAGCATCCGGCTTCTTGAACCTTTTCATGACTTTTCTCATAGCCTTTCTAACAGCTGCGCTAATTACAGTTCTGGAGATTAACTCTATTAACATTGAGGTTCACATTTGATGCATCATTAACATTTGTCGCATCTCTAGCATTGCGACTGTTGTTTGTCTCTTCTGAGTTTTCCATACTCGAAGCTTTGGTATTAAATACCAAATTCAGCAAGTACATAGACAATCCATACCATATGTCTCCTTGAATTGTCAAAGGCTCACCATAAGGAGTCTTGATAACTATTTGCTTCTTATTACCTAAAGTATGGGCTTGGTTACAGGATGACCAACCCATTTCTATTATTATATCGAGTCCCTTTATTTTAACGGAAACAAAGACAGCGGAAAAGAATAGTTCCTAATGGATATAAAACGTCCATCTAATGTTGCTGAAGCAGTCTCTGAGGTACCTTCGGCTAATTCTACTTTATACTTAACGCTTAGAGTTTTAACAGGCAGATTTAATGATTTACCAAAATCTATTGTCTACGAAAGACTTATCTGAACCTGAATCAAATAATACTCTAGCATGAGCGTTATTGATAAGGAAAGTACCTGTTGTGACATTGTCATCCTGAATAGCCTCTTGAGCGTCCATTTGAGAGCTTCCAGCTTTGGTCTTCTTAGCCTCCCCAGGCTTCTTGGTTTTATTTGGGCAATTTGTCTTGATGTGCCCTATTTCATTGCAACCATAGCAGGTTGCGTCCTTTATGCCTTGGAACTCCAAGGTCTTGTGCCCTTCTTTATTACAAATCCCACAAGGCCTAGCTTGTGACTCCAAAGTGCATTTCTCTTTAGTTGTCTTCTTTGGGCATCGGGTCTTTATGTGCCCTTTCTCGCCGCAACCATTGCATGTGGCGTCCTTCAAGTCCTTGCACTCAAGGGTCTTGTGATCCTTTTCTTTACAAATGCCACATCCCCCGGTCTGTTCATAGAAGCATTTTCCGAAGTGCTTCTTCTTGCAGGTTTTACATTTGGGTTTTGCCTCCTTTGGCTTGGACGGGTTATAGTTTGAACCGGTCTTACCCTTTTTACAACCTTTATCTGGGGTATTATCACACTTTCGCTTTTGATCCTTTAACACACGGTCCACAGCGTTGTTTACGGCTGTATCTATCATAGCCTGTAACTCGGTGCCCGTTAAGTTCAGTCTTGCATCATTATTCTGATCAACAGGATGATTGTGAGCTTCAGAGGAGTCAGCCATGGTGAAGCTTTGAAGGCTACAGACCGAGCAGTAATAATTTATTTAATTATATAGTGAATTGTCGAGTTTGATGATTAAATAGCCATGGTGCAAATAAACCATATAGGCCAATAGATAGTATTTAATTTATTTGATTATGTTTTGCCTAGGTTTTTAAATAAACCATCTTTGGCGTTTAGACGGAATATAATCCTTCATATTTATTAGACAGGGGACATAAGTCACGACTTTCAATGTCGTACCGACATTTTATATATAGCACAAGGGCTTGTTCCAAAGGACTTTTTGATGGCACAGAGGCCTTGTCACTAGGGAAATTTTAAAACATAATCAATGATCCTTTGGGTCGGATAAATTTCATAGTTCATTGCCTTTTGGCAGGAAGTTATGAAAGAAAACTATCTTTGTCATAATTACATCTTTGCCCGTAGGTATACACCTTAAATGGATGTTTTGATGTATACATCATGTTCGACATTTATTAGCCATGATTCTTCTTGATCATTTAGGTTGAATAGGGGGCTTGGAAAATTCCTAATATAAGGATGACAAGTGTGATTTTATCGCATCACAGTTGTCGGGAGTGTTAACATGTTTTCAGATGTTAACAAGAATCTGAATCTCTTTTTAAGCAGGTTTTACCATCTTAGCCAGGTCTTTAATGACATTCGAGCTAGGTTATACCTTTTAAGATTCTTTTTTAATACATATACTGGCAGAAAAGGAATGATATTTATTTTATTATAATTACCCTAAATTTAATTAAAATATAACTATGGCACAAAAGGCCAAGTCACAAGGGCAACTTTAAATTATAAACCATGATTTTGTACAATCAAGGTATTTAGGCTTGAACGTTGTTCATTGCCTTTTTCTTGACAGGGAGTTGTAGGCTACGACTGTCTTTTGTCTTACATGACAATGAGTATAGCCCGTAGGCATTATATCCTTAGTTATAGTTTATTAATAGCTCAACAGCCTAGTCACATGGACATATTTAATTTATAAACCAGGATTTCACAAAATCAAGGTATTAAGGCTTGAATCAAAGTTCATTGCCCTTTTTAACAGGGGGTTGTAGACCACCACTGTCTTTAGTCTCAAAGGCCATTAAGTATAGCCCGTAGGCACTTCACCCTTAATGGATAATTATATAAATAAGAATGGAATTGGAACAATCCAATTTAAAGATGACTTAAGTGATTTTATCGAATCACATTTGCCAGGAATGTTAATATGTTACAGATGTTAACAAGGATGTGAATCTCTTGAATAGGTCCCACCATCTTGGCCTCGTCATATAGGCTAGGTTTACCTTTAAGATTTCTTTTTAATAATTAACGCAGAATAATCCTAACTCGGGATTTTAATAAGGATCTGAACCTAAATTGAGGAACTGCCATCTTGGCCGGGTCTTAATAATGACACGAGGCTAGGTCTTGTCCTTTTTAGATTTTGCCATTTTATTATAATGGTAGATCTTATAAAAGAAATGTTATTTTTATTTATTTCATATATTATATTCATATATAATGATATAAATGAAATTTAGATAAAACATCCCAATGATTTTAAAAGAGGTATAGGATTGCCCTAAGCGGGACTTGAATGAAACGTTGTCCATGAAGGGACTGAAAGATAAGTATGCCCTTATAAGGACTTACTAAGGAAACGGACTTCAGCAAAAAAGGAGTTTCTTCTTCATTTCACTTCTGAATGCTATCTCCTTGGTGGCACGTTAATCCTTGTCGCAGTACGAAGCTCGGCCTTCCCTAGGCCTCGAATGGGGAGAATTTCCATTATGGCTTCATTGCTTGGCGACTTATCAAAATATATAATTGAAAGTAATAATCCTCCGAATAGAGACGAGAGTATTCCTATGTTAAGTCTAGACTCAGAAGGTCAAAGAATGTGCTACTGTGTCATTGAGATTAAACACAAAAGACTAGTGTTTAATTCACTCAATGTTGGCTCTGATACCAACCTGTCACACCCCGATATTTCCACGTACTACCGGTGGGCCCGGTGGGGAGTATCGTGACGTAGTTGATATCATCATAGTCAAACAACACAAATTTAAATACACAGCGGAAGCAAGAGATAAATATATTTCAAACCGATATAAAGTAATATTCAATATTACAACGGAATGTAAGATGGATCCACAGGCGGATCAATAAAAAGAAACATAGTTCATCAGACTTTAGGCATCCAAGCTTGCGAGACTCTTATTGATGCTAAGGAGAAGCCAGCCTATTACGAGTAGTACCTGCACTTAGTCTTTTTGGGAAAATACGTCAGTTTACACTGGTAAATACAATTTAACTGACTCATTTTAAAAAGGTTTGAAAATTTATTTGAATGCACGTGGCACAAAACATTTTATAACTTGGGATAATTATGTAATATAATCTTGTAAGGGATTTACATGTTACTTATGCGTTCAGTAGCCCGATCCGTAGACCGGGTTAAAGATTAATAGACACACCACAATATTGAGTTATGCACTGAAAGTTGTACGCCTACACCCCGTGCTCAGGTCGTGGCCATCTCGTAAGATGATGCCAAGGATATCCGGGACATGGTCATTAACCCCCCAAAGGCTTTAAGCAAACAAAACACATTCAAAACATAGCATATCAATAAATTTAACCTCTATTCGATTAAAGAATTCAATGCTGGACCAAGCGGTGTTTTATATACCGTACCCCAAGCCCGTATAGGGAAAATAAGTTAAAAGTATTTACCTGAGCTAAATATAAATTCAATCCCAGCCGTATACCACCAAGCAAGTATAGATAGCTTTTACTGGGCTCCTAAATCTGGAACGAAGGTTTTTAATAACCTATTAGATTCCTAAAGGGTCTTTAATTAAGCCTAAGCTTAGACCGGTTAACTTTCAAAAGGAAGACACGGTTCAAACGCATGACAAAGCGAAGACCGGTTTAGAATGTGGTTTTGACCCGACAAGATTGCATGCTTGTTTAATATGGGTAACTTAAACACATTCTGGATGTTGAGACAAAAACGATATGGTTTGACCCGTTTCGGCTAATATATGCAACTAGTTACATACGCCGATCCGAACGCGGAAAGTGCGTAATGAGTAACCAAATGAGTCATATACAAGTTTCCTAAGTTAATATGCCCTAAATATGTTGTGATATCAGTAGGATACCTTCCATTATGCCCAAAACGAGTTTAAGACCAATTTATGCCCCGTAGGGGTATTTTGGTCATTTTAAAGATTATAAGAGAGTTTAAATATCATTCTGAGTTACAGGTCTGATTAAATCAGTAATTATACTTAATTTAATAAGTCATATCATTAGGGCATCATATATATGTGAAATGTATTAATTTTAACCATACTATGCACCGTAGGGGCATTTTGGTAAATCCACATAGGCTTAAAAAGGGCAAAACAGAGAATCTGAGTTTAATACTTTTTCTTACTGTTAAAATATTGAAATTTACTGAAAATATCAGTAGGCATCAACCCTTATGTATTTAAACTAGTTTCGATACATACTATGCGTTAAAAACGCTTAAAAAGGCGATTTGGAGCCATTTCCGGGTTTTGTATAGAAAGCTGATATTTTTATTATTCCAAAAGGCTCAAAATATTTTATTTATCATATTAGATCAGTAGAAAAAGGTTTGGGGTCAAAAGGATTTGTAAAACTCATTTTATAGCCCAAAAGGGCAAAACCGGCAATTACCGAATCAAGCCTAGAACCCTATGTTATGCTCAGCCTAAAAATAAATAAAAATCTTTAAAAATCCTAAAATATTATTTTATATCATTAGGTAAAAAGTTTGGTATAAAAAATTGGGTTTAGATAGGATATACGCTAATTACGCCATTTAATTAATAAAAAGCTTTATAATTACGCTATTGAGCATAACTCCTAATCTAGACCTCAAACTGATGTCAAATTTTAGGGACAAGTTTATAAATCAGTAATAAAGATTATTGTCCTCTCACATTTTCAAAATTCTCGTTTTAGGGTCAAAAGGGCATAACGGTCAACATTTAGGCATTTAACGGAAACAAGCATGAACTAGGATTTCTATGGAACCAAGTTGTATAACCTCGAAGGGTTATACTAACCTATAACCTGGTCCTAAAGGAATCCTAAGGCATATCTAAACTAAGCTAAATCGGGTCAGAACTGAAAGTCAAAGCAAAAGTCAACTTTTGCGACTATCGGTTCCGAGCCGGGCCTATACTTAGAATTGTCGGGTTGAATCATGCTTAGGCATGTTCAAATAATATTTACCAAGTTATTAAAGTGAGAAAACTGATTTTATATTAATAGTTATGTATTTTATTTAAAACTAACCCGTTTGACTTTTATTTGACCCGACAATTTAACTAAGTAAACGTGGTAATTAGTAGGCGCCCTTTTAAGGGTTAATCACCTACCTAATTACGGTCACGTAGCCATGTTCGGTATGAACAATGGCTCAACCGTTTAAAAGTCAAAGCGTTTATCACAACGCTTGACTTTTCGGCTAAAAACGCTAAATAACTAAACTTAAGTACGATTGAACACTTACAATGGGTCCAAAGGGCTGAAGGAGGTTCTCAAGAATAAATAGGGTATGTTTAACTCCTGGTCATATTCCGGAAGGTTCGATACCCTACGAATCGGCATACTTTTGCCATTTGACGTAAATAGTCCTTTAATTGCACAAAGTAGCGTGAAATGCTGTTTAATGATATCCAAGCCTTCCATGGCCCATATTTATCCTTCCCAAGCATATACTTAAATATTACTACGCTTTCGTTCGCTTAGATGGTCACCGAAAGGCGCAGATTCAAAAGTTGACGCTTTAGGTCCCTCTATTGCGCATACTTGCGCATCTCATCATTTAATAGCATTGAAGCCTCCCCTAATCCATATTAGGCATTCTTGGAAGTATTATTAAACATCACGATACTTCGGGTTCGCTAAAAGGTCATTTAGATGTATAATTAAACATATTGACACTTTTAGCCCCTCTAACCTGCATAGTTGCGCGTAATTTTACTTATAGGCATAAAAACTTTAGTCGGCCAATATTTGGCATTCCCGAGAGTATAATTAAATATTATGAAGCTCCCGGTTTGTTAAAAGGTCACTCAGAGGTAAGAATTAACATGTTGACGCTTTTAACCCTTTATTGCGCAAACTTTTATTTAATTACGCAAACGGCTACACTTAACCATCAAGTGGCACAATTGTGAATATAAATATCGTGAGAGGTTATTTAGAAACTTATTTTAGGTATGCTAACACTTCCAGTCCTTTAATAATCAAAGTTTTCGATTTTTCGAAAAATTAGTCCCTCAATTTCAATGTTTGACTTCATCAGGGTTCATTACACGTGTCAATACATCATTGGACGTGATTTTACGAGGTGTTACACTTGCGAGACTCTTATTGATGCTAAGGAGAGGCCAGCCTATTACGAGTAGTACCTGCACTTAACCTTTTTGGGAAAATACGTCAGTTTACACTGGTAAATACAATTAACTGACTCATTTTGAAAAGGTTTAGAAAATTGATTTGAATGCACGTGGCACAAAACATTTTATAACTTGGGATAATTATTTGAATATAATCTTGTAAAAGAATTACATGTGTCTTATGCGTTCAGTAGCCCGGTTTGTGTCGGGTTAAAGATCAATAGACACACCACATTATTTGTTTAGGCACTGACGGGTGTACGCCTACACCCCGTGCTCAGGTCGTGGCCATTTCGTAAAATGATGCCAAGGATATCCGGGACATGGTCATTAACCCGCCAAAGGCTTTAAGCAAACAAAACATTTCCAAACGGAGCATTTCAATGATTTAACCTCTATTCGATTAAAGATTCAATGCCCGACCAAGCGGTATTTTATATACCATACCCCAAGCCCGTATAGGGAAAATAAGTTAAAAGTATTTACCTGAGCTAAATATAAATTCAATCCCAGCCGTATCAAATCGGCAAGTACAGATAGCTTTTACTGGGCTCCTATATCTGGAACGAAGGTTTTTAATAACCTATTAGATTCCTATCGGGTCTTAATTAAGCCTATGCTTAGACCGGTTAGTTTTAAAAAGGAAGACACGGTTCACGCATGATAAAGCGAAGACCGGTTTGGAATGTGGTTTTGACCCGACAAGCTTGTATGCTTGTTTAATATGGGTAACTTAGACACATTCTGGATTTTGAGACAATAAGGATATGGTTTGACCTGTTTCGGCTAATATATGCAAACTAGTTACATAAGCCGATCCGAAGGCGAAAAGTGCGTAACGAGTAACCAAATGAGTCATATGCAAGTTTCCTAAGTTAATATGCATTTAATATGTTGTGACATCAGTAAGATATCTTCTATTATGCCCAAAACGGATTTAAACTCAATTTACGCCCCGTAGGGGTATTTTGGTCATTTTAAAGGTTATAAAAGAGTTTAATTATTAACCTGAGTTACAGGTCTGATATAATTAGTAAAAATACTTAATTTAATAAGTTATAACAGTAGGGTATTGCATATATGTGAATTTACGATTATAACCAAACTATGAACCGTAGGGGCATTTTGGTAATTTCACGTAAGCTTAAAAGGTCAAAATCAGAAATCTGAGTTTAAAACTTTTGCTTACTGTTAGAGTACAGTTATTTACTAAAAATATCAGTAGGCATCAAACCTTATATGTTTAAAAATAGTTTTAATGCATACTATGCGTTTAAAACGCTTAAAAAGGCGATTTGGAGCCATTTCCGGGTTTTCAAAGGAAAGCTGATATTTTTATTATTCCAGAAAGCTCAAAATATTTTATTTATCATATTAGATTAGTAGAAAAAGGTTTGGTATTAAAAGGATTTGTAAAACTCATTTTATAGCCCAAAAGGGCAATTACCGAATCAAGCTTAGAACTCTATGTTATGCTCAGCCTAAAATTAAATAAAAATCTTCAAAAATCCCAAAATATTATTTTACATCAGTGGGTAAAAATTTTGGTATTAAAATTGGGTTTAGATAGGATATACGCTAATTATGCCGTTTAATTAATAAAAAGCTTTTCATTTACGCTAATGAGCATAACTCCTAATCTGGACCTCAAACTGATGTCAAATTTTAGGTACAAGTTTATAAATCAATAGTGAAGGTTTCTATTCTTTCACTTTTTCAAAAATCACATTTTAAGGTGGAAAGGGCATAATAGTCAACATTTAAGCATTTAACGGAAACATGCATATGAATCGGATAACTAATGAACCAAGTTGTATAATCTCAGGGGGTTATACTTATAGGTAACTTGGTCCTAATGAAGCTCTAATGCAATTCTAAACTATGCTCAAATGGCTCAGATCTGAAAGTCAAAGCAGAAGTCAAACTATGCGACTTTCGGTCCTGAACCGAGCCTAAACTGAAAATTGTCGGGTTGAACATGCTTAGACACGTTTTTACATTAATTACCAAGTTATATTAATGATAAAACAGGTTGCACAGCTTCTACATTGCTAATTATGCATTAATTTGAAAATAAGCTTTCTGTTGACTTTTTCTAAATAAGTTTGACCCGACAATTGACCTAGTTAGAGTGGGAATCAGAGGGTGCCCTTTTAAGGGTTTATTACCCACATAATTACCAACTCATAGGTACTTTCAATTCGAGATTTGACTGGACAAATTTTGATTAAACACGAAGTCAAACCTTAATTACGACGGTTTGACTTTAGGCCATTTAAACCAATAAAACTGAATTAAGAGCGTTTAAGGAAGCTTACAAGGGTCTAATGGACATAAAATAACTCAGAGGAGGTTCCATTTTGCTCAGGACCCTTTTGAACTTGAGAGAGAGCCAAAAGCAAGAATGAGTATGAGAAATGGAGAAAAACATGGCCTATTTATAGTTTTGGAGAGCTCACGGATGATCGACAAGTGTTGGGGAGAGATAATCAGATCACAACAAGTGTAGACTGGTTTTAAAAACCAATGGGCAACCCCTAGATTGATATTTAAGGATATGGAAGCCAGCTTTGAACAAAAACAACAAGAAACAGGCTGTTTGCAGCTGTTCTGCATCTGTGCAGATCTACACGGCCCACGTAAGGGACCTGTGTGGGCTACGCAGCCCGCCTGGCCTGCATAGTTCAGCAACTAACTTTCAGAATTGCTGTTTTAGCCCCTGAACTTGCTTAAATGCCATAACTGATACATTCGAGGGTCGTTACACCATTTTTAAGGCTCTACAATAATTCATGAACATAGGGGACACAAAACATGCCAAAAAATATGCCGGATGTCGGTTTGTTTGGCCGTACGGTCACGTTGTATGTCTAATTACGACGAAACACGACCGGACGCGAAAACGATCCAAATTACGCAACGAATGAAATTTTATCATGGCGATCAATAAAATAAAATATTTTAATGCTCACATAAATTTTTGGGTGTCCGGAGATATCCAGAATGTAAGACATGGGCGAAAATACAAACTTGTGCACTTTTTGACACTTTTAGTCCCTGCATGACTTAAAAGTTTATTTTTGCTCACCAAACACCTCTATGCCTATATCTAAGCTATATAAAGGATAAATAGGGTATGTTTAACTCATGGTCATATTCCGAAAGGTCCGATACCCTACGAATCGACATACTTTTGCAGTTTGACGCAATTAGTCCTTTAATTGCGCAAAGTAGCGCGAAATGTCGTTTACTGACATCAAAGCCTTCCATGACCCATAATGGGCATTCCCAAGCATATACTTAAATATTACTACACTCCTGTTCGCTTAAATGGTCACCGAAAGGCGTAGATTCAAAAGTTGACGCTTTGGGTCCCTCTATTGCGCAAACTTGCGCATCTCATCATTTAATAGCATTTAAGCCTCATATAATTCATATTAGACATTCTCTAAAGTATTATTAAACATCACGATGCTTTGGGTTCCCTAAAAGGTCATTCAGAGGTATAATTAAACATATTGACACTTTCAGTTCCTCTAACTTGCAAAGTTGCGCGTAACTTTACTTATAGACATAAAAACTTTAGACGGCCAATGTTTAGCATTCCTGAGAGTATAATCAAATATCATGAAGCTCCCGGTTTGTTAAAAGGTCACTCAGAGGTAAGAATTAACATCTTGACGCTTTTAACCCTTCATTGAGCAAACTTTCAATTAATTATGCAAACGGCTACACTCGATCGACAAGTGGCTCATTTGTGAATATAAATCTCGTGAGAGGTTATTTAGAAACTTATTTTAGGTATACAAACACTTCCA
Source organism: Helianthus tuberosus (assembly GCA_030545235.1). Lineage (NCBI taxonomy): Eukaryota > Viridiplantae > Streptophyta > Magnoliopsida > Asterales > Asteraceae > Helianthus > Helianthus tuberosus. The sequence goes on along the minus strand of CM060447.1, from coordinate 80,833,578 downwards.
GTCCTTTCATAATCAAGGTTTTTGATTTTTCAAAAAATTAGTCCCTTAAATTTACTATTTGACTTCACTAGGGTTTATTACACGTGTCAATACATCATTGGGTGTGATTTTACGAGGTGTTACATTGCAGGACCATATTTGAGATGCTTGGAAGATCCTGAAGCCAAAGAAGTACTTCAGGATATACATGAAGGGGATTGCGGTAACCACACTGGGGGCAGGTCGTTATTCTCAAAGGTACTGAGAAGAGGATACTATTGGCCGACAATGAAGAAAGATGCTGCAGAATATGCTCGAAGATGTGATGCATGTCAAAGACACAGTAATATACTACATCAACCAGCTGAACCACTATATCCTATATCTTCCCCTTGGCCGTTCATGAAATGGGGGATGGACATAGTAGGGAAATTACCAAAAGCTCCAGGAGGAAAAGTCTTTATGCTGGCAATGACTGATTATTTCTCAAAGTGGGTTGAAGCTGAAGCATTTGTTCAAGTTAGAGACCAAGAAGTAGTATCCTTCATAAAGAGGAATATCCTGACCAGGTTTGGAGTACCAGCTGAAATCATTTGTGACAATGGATCCTAGTTTATAAGCAAGAGGACTACAGACTTTTGCAAGAGTTGGGGAATCAAAATGATCACATCCACTCCGGTACATCCTCAAGCAAATGGACAAGCTGAATCCTCAAACAAGATAATTGTCAATAACTTAAAGAAGAGACTAGGGGCTAAAAAAGGAAGATGGGCAGAAGAATTACCCTTTGTTTTGTGGGGTGATAGAACAACGGTAAAAAATGCAACTGGCCAAACTCCGTTTTCCTTGGTATTTGGAGCAGAAGCAGTGATCCCAACGGAAATGGTGATACCTACGGCAAGATCTATCCTCCGGGATCCTGAGCAGAATCCTGAAGCTTTGTGTCAAGTTTTTGACACTGTAGACGAAACGAGAGATGAAGCAAGGCTAAGGATGGCGGCATATCAACAAAGGATATCCAGAGCATATAACAAGAATATAAGGACTAGGAGGTTCCAAGTTGGAGATTGGGTATTAAGAAAGGCTTTTCAGAATACTACTAATCCTGCTGATGGAAAGCTGGCTCCAAAATGGGAAGGACCATATGAGGTTGAATCAGAATCAGGAAAAGGAGCATACCGACTTAGGAGTATGGAGGGGGATATGCTACCAAGATCCTGGAATGCTATACACTTAAAGCTCTATTTCAAGTAAGAATAGAATTTAATTTCTATCTCAGGATGGTATGTATTCTATCTCTCTTAAATATATTTGAATTCGTTTATTATCTTGAACCCAATACTGACTTAGGCGTCGGAGTGGTGTTAGCCAAGCTAACACCCACCTTAGTTTAAGGTTGTTTTGCAGAATATGCATCAGGATACAACTCCAGGATATAAGTTCAGGATATCTCGAGGGATTAGAGGATTGGCCCCCTCTCTCGCGGTTAAGGGATCCTGATCCCTTCAAAGGTTTAAAGGTATTCACCTTTCTCTCGAATTGGGTTTGAACATCCAGCCTGGAGCGCAAGTTATCTAGGGATAGTTCAAGGTAACGGGACCAGTTCATGTAAAAGTGGCTGACAATTTCGTTACTATTGGCTATATCCTGGATCCTGAAGGTATATGAGGATTGATCACCCTCTCTCACGAAAGGGTATTTTCGTACCCTCTAAGGTTTAAAGGTTTTCACATTTCTAAGTTTTGGAGTTTATACACTCTCGCCTGTAGCGCATGGATATCAGGGTTTATCCCTAGGATGTTAAGGGTTTATCCCCAGGATATCAGGGTTTATCCCCAGGATATCAAGGTTCATCCCTGGATATTAAGGGTTTACCCCAGGATATTCAAGGTTTATGCCGTAAAACTAAAGTATGGCTATGTTAAACCCAGGGGATATACGTCATACAATTTAAAGGATAGATTTAAACTTATGCACTGGGGACATCCCTGTGATTGAAGGTTGGAATTGACTCTCTGGGAGTATTTGGTATGATCTCACCTTTTTATAACTTAAGTTTTATAAATTACGAGGCAGTACCCTGAGTAGGATATCTCTCAGGATATTCTTACAATGTGTTCCCAAGATTGTCCAAATTTAACTATTTTCATAAGTAAAATTTAAGCACTAAGATAGTAACAACGGGAATAAAAGAAAGTTATATTATTAATGTACCAAAAGATGTGCTCTTGGTTTCACCTCAAACCGAGGTCCATCCACCAAGAGCACGGATAGTCCTATACCATATTTACTAAACAGTTGAAGGTTTTGTCTCAAACCGAGACCTATCCACCTCCAACTGTTATATTGTTCAAAAGAAAAGACATATTAACGTTGATGACCAAGGGCTTCGTCCTGAAACTCAGGATCCCTCCACCTCTGGCCATCATATTGTTCAAATGCAGGAAAGTTAAAATGCAGGAAAAGTAAATTATTTTGGGGTTACAAACCAACGATCAAATTTAAAAAAGTAGGCTCCGGCCTTGGCACATACATCCATCATCACCCACCTGAATGCCCTCACACAGCGGCATCTTCTCCATCTTTCTCCATCTTCTCAGCCTCAGCATCCTAAGCAGCATCCTCGCCAGCATCCGTCCCAGCATCCTTCTTATCTCCAGCCTTGTCCACCACCTCTGCTGATTTAGAGGATTCGCCAGCTTCAGCAGGAAGGGGCACAGCCTTGCCTCCAAGCTCCTTCAGCTTTGCCACCCAGGATTCAACCGGCCAGGATTGGCACTCAAGGCCTGTCTCCTTGGCCTCATAAGCCATCTTAATACGAGCTTGTAGCAGAGAGACGATGGTAGAGGCTTTGATTCCTTCCCGGAAAGAAACCATGGCCTGTTCATGCTCCATTTGAACGGTGGCCAGTTTAATCTCAGCATCCTAGGTGACCTTCTTCAGCTTGTCCTCATAGTGTCGGGTCTTCACTTCAGCAATGGCCCCTTGGTCAGCAACAGTGGTTTCGAGCTGTTTGATCCTGGCTTCTTGAAACACGTTCGTGCTGCAAGCATCAGTGTAAAGGTAGAGCAAATGCTGGAGGCCCTGCACGTCAAATTTCAGGTATAAGTCAAAATATATTAACCAGGATATCCTGTCAGGATATCCTATCAGGATGTGTGTGCAGGATATAGTCGCAGGATATTACCTTGTTGAGGAAGGATGTCATCGGCTCCAAGGAGTCAGAAAAGCTGAGTTCTTCATAAGAGAACCCTTTAGAGCCTGGGGCACTAACTTCAGAACATTTCCTCTTTTTTGCGGTGGAAGCACGAGTCCTCGGATTAGCCTTAGGAGCCGGGAGCGGCTTGGAGCTAGTGGCAGCAGGGGTCTCTTTCTTGACCATGACTGGAGTTGGGTAACTGTCAAGCTCGTCAAGATTCAGGAGGATTAACTTTGCTGGAGTCTGCATACAGGGAGTAAAATTCTTTCCTAAATATGCCAAATAAAAACATGTATGCAGGATATTATGCAGGATCCTTACCAGATATGTTTACGCTGGAAAGAGGGCTTGGAGATGGTGGAGACGGATTAAAACTTCTTTCAGCCTCTGAGAGGAGTCTGATAGCGTCAATTCTCTTCTGTGAATCGGCTAGAGGAGGTGCAAGCTTCTAGAAATCAGTTGTGTACAAAACAATAAAAAGAAGTTGATCAGCTCAGGATATGAAACAGAATATAAGGCAGGATTATCCTTAAACCCTAAATCCTACCCTTTCTCAACCACTTCACCGGATATTCCATTCCACCAGGGATGGAGTCACTTTTTACAAATAAGAACTTGGATTGCCGTTTCTCCTCGTTCCTGGTGGCACGAAGTATCAGCGGATCACCGGAGGTGGAATAAAACAAAAATCTACAAGATCCATGGCATCTAAGCCGATATCCTAGGGGGAGGTCGTGAACGGAAAGCTCAGGAATGTGATTCCTCTTGATCTGATCAAGAACATACAAGACTCGCCAGAGCATCGGCATTGTTTGGCTAAAACAGATTTTTGTAATTTTGAAAAACTCGGTGATAAAGTCTGGAAAGGGAAACTGTAATCCTATGGTAAAGGGAAAGGCACTAAAGCACAACCACTCGTCGGAAACCATGTCTGACCGGATTTCCCGGTCAAACGGCCGGAATACCGTCCCCTCCGGGAAGATACCGGAGGATTTGAGAGCCGACAACTGGGCACTGTCAAAGGTGCATATTTCCTTCTCCGGTTCTTGTAGAAGATTCTGTTGGATGAATGAAGGAGCGGAGTCGCCGGAGCTTGATCGTGTTTGCCTTGTCATATTCTCGCCAGGATATTGAACAGAATGTGAGAAGAAGATGAAGATCAGAGAGAAAATGTTTACCTTTTTCCTTATCAGTAATAGTTAAAAAAGGATGAGGATGAGAAGTTATAGGGAGGTAATGAGTAAATATAGGTTGTGCAGTTACAAGCGGTCACATCATGGGTCTAATCTCTTAATTGCCTCGTTCTTCATAAAAAATATAACCGTTAGTGCCAGGATACTAAACGGTAACATTTTTTGGGGACAATTGTTATGGGCGAAATTCTGAGCTCATATCCTGGATAATATCTTAAATTATATCTTGCTTATCTGATATATGTTCATATCCGGGACGCTGATTCAGGATATTGGTAACATCCTGGATGGTATCCTGAGGATTACTAATGAATTGTATGCAGGAGTACGAGTCCAGGTTCCCAACGTTCACAAAGACCCTTTCTCCGAAAGACTCGGTCCAAGTCGTTCGAATGAAGACGTTGAAGCCGCTTTACTCGGTCCACAACGTTAATAATGGAATATTCGGGAGCATCCCATATTTATAGGAATTTTAGTTTGTATTTCGTAACTATAAATAGATGGATAAATCAGATTAATAGGACACAACAACCACACTCGCTACTCTCTCACACTCACTCTCTCGCAACTTTCACTTTCACAAAAAGCATTGTAACACTTAGCGATCTGATCAATATCCTGCACTGTATCCTGACGTTTAAAGCAATAAGAAGAACAAGGCAGCTGCGATTGTCAGCTCCCGAGGTTTTATGCCGGCGATCTAGATTGATCAAGGGCTTTCCTCGTATATCTGGTGTAACCCCTTTTACTTTTTGCTCATAGTTTGATCATAGATACAACTCAATATCCTGAGCCGTATCCTGAAAACTGTTTTCATAAACAACATAACCAGCATATTTCCAACACACTTTTTAGCACACTACCTCACTTAACTAATTTGTTCACTTAATTGCTTCGGTAATTTTTGACCAAAACAACTACCATGCCAAACACCACTACCAACCCTATTTCACCTCATGATGTAACACCAACTAACATCACCCAACCCATTATCACTCAAGAAGAGCCTACACTCACTTTCAATCCTTCTACTACAATTCCACCACTCACTCATTTCTTCCCAGTTTCAGGACAATCATCCTCAACCTATACATTACCACAAGGGTCAACTGTCGTTCATGCTACTTCTACATTTAGATCGTCGAACCAGTCGGGTTTGCAATATACGACTCTTCCATTTGGGCAATCATCAGGTATAGGAGGAAATGGATATGAGGAAGGATATGAAGATTTTGAGGGTTATGAGGAAGAAGGATATGCATATATGGGTGATGGGGAACAAGGAGAACTTACTTACGTTAAAGGGCAAACTCAAAGAATGCCAAGTGTTGGTGGGTTTCAACAACAGCAAATTATACCTCAACATATTCGGCCAAGGCCACAAGGGCCACAAGTGCAACGTCCTATACCATTGCAACAAAGTCGTCCACAATTCCAAAGGCCAATTCAACACCAACCAATGCCACGACAACAATTTCAACCACATGTACCACAAGGGCCTATGCAAAGGCCAATGGGTCCTATTCGACCAAGGGTTCGGTTGGGTGTGCCAAGAAGGCATCTTAGAGAACATGCGAGAGGCATTGAAGCGCATTTTAGGCCGGTAATCACTCACAATCCTTCACCGGTAATTATTCCTCACAATGATCAAGGGAGGACCTTTGAAGTGAGAACCAATTCATTGCAAAGTTTGCCGAAGTATAAGGGTCTAGCAACGGAGGAACCTTATTTTCACTTGGAAGCTTATGACTCGATTTGCAACACATTTGGGAGTCAAGGATTTTCGACCGACGATGTCAAATTGGTATTATTCCAATTTTCTCTAGAAGAGAAGGCAAAGAAGTGGTTTTACACTCTACCTTCAGCATCTATCTACACATGGGCGGAGATGCAACAAATATTTTTAGATGAATTTTACACCGCTCAAAAGACTAATGATGCTTGGAAGGGGTTGAGGAGTTTTCATCAACAACAAGGTGAGATGTTTCATGAGGCATTTGAGCGTTTCAATATGATGATCAAGAATTGCCCTCACCATGGGATTGAACTTTGGGAATTGATGAACGCTTTTCATGAGGGGTTGAGTGCCGAAGATGCTCGCGACTTAATGTCTATTACCGGTGGCACTTTTGGTACGAACTATGAGCAAGACGATTGGGAGTTCTTGGAGCAAATTGCAATCACTTCAAAGAGGAAAGCTCAAGCATCAAGGAGAGCACGACCGTCCATTACCCGAACTCAAGTGCATGCGGTTGACGACGGTAATGTTCAAACCTCTAATCAAATTTATGATTTTTGTGCTATTTGCAATTAAATAGGTCATGCGGCTGAAAATTGCCAAGGAGTGGAAGGACAATATGAAGAAGTTCATGCGGTACAAGGTCAAGGAGGGGGTGGTAGAAACTATAACATGAATTCTAACACTTATCATCCCGGGTTGAGGAACCACCCAAATTTTTGGTATGGGAACCCTTCAAATCAAGCTAACCCGAACTTTTAAGGTAGCCAAGGAAACTTTGGTTCGCGCCAACCTTATAACAATCAGAGTGGATATAGAGGTGGGAACAACCAAGGGTATCAAAGGCAATATCAAACGGGTCAAGAACAAGGGGGGTCTTCGAGTGGAAATGAGATGATGGATATGTTGAAGAGCATGCAAGCGGAGATGCAAAAGAGAAACCAAATGGATGATGCTCGTGTACAAAAAGATGAGGCTTGTGATAAAGCAATTCAAATTTTGACCACCCAAATGGGTCAACTCGCAACTGAAGTGTCGGACTTGAAGAAAAGCAAAGGTCAATTACCAAGCGACACTAAGGTAAACCCGTCTCATAATACTTCTAGAGGTAACACTGTCAATATTTATCATGTAAGTGTTTTGAGAAGTGGGAAAGAGTATAAAACCAATCCTTCACCGGATTTGGTTGATGGGGTGGTTGAAGACATAACGGGTCAAGATAGTGAGGAAGAAAATGAACCAACTATTATTTCTTCTAAAAAACCCAATTTTGAAAAAAACCCGAAATTAATAAAGAAAAAGAAAAGAAAAATGAGGGTGAGGGATCTAGTCAAGTACCATTTCCCTCGGCTTTATTAGATCCGGGTAAGAAAATTTTTATTTCAAAACGGGGTCCTCAAAAGGAAGAAATGTGGGAGGTTTTCAAACAAGTTAAAATCAATCTTCCTTTACTTGAAGCAATAAAACAGGTACCCGCTTACGCCAAGTTCCTAAAAGAATTATGTACTCAAAAGAGGCAACAAAAAGTACCTAAACTGGTTGACTTGACGGAGCGGGTAAGCGCGGTTTTGAAAGGAGATCTTCCTCCTAAGCTACAAGATCCGGGAACGCCTCTTATAAACATTCAAGTGGGAAATTTTCAAACCGCAAGGGCGTTATTGGATCTTGGAGCCGGAGTAAGTATCTTACCGGGGGGTTATATGACCAATATGATTTTGGTCCATTGAAACGGGTTGAGACAACAGTGGTATTAGCCTATTTGTCTCATAAACTCCCTCGGGGTATTGTACGGGATGTGATAGTTAAAGTTGATGAGTTTTACTATCCCGTGGATTTTCTTGTGCTAGATTACTCATCCGCGGACCCAATTCAACAACAAAATGTTATTTTGGGTCGGCCATTTTTGAACACCGCACATGCCGTTATTGATTGTCGATATGGTACGGTCGACATGACATTCGGTAATAGAAAAATGAGATTAAATGTTTTTACTAACGGTACTAACGTTTATGGTGATGAGTGTTTTCTAGCAGATTTCATAGATGGATATGACCCAAAGGAGTTCGAGGAAGAGATTTTGGTTCTTGTATTTGTGATGTGTCTTTGCAGGTGCATGCATATGAGTTGGAAAAGGAAGAGAAGGAGCAAGAGGCTCTTGCGGTGAGAGAAGGAAGACCGCCATGGACCCACTAAACGGAAGCTTTACCGGTGGGAATCGATTTGGGTACAAAACCTTCGTTGGAGTGTCCACCAAGTGTGGAATTGAAAGAGCTACCGAAACATTTAAAGTATGTATTCTAGGGGGAGAATGACACCTTACCGGTGATCATTGCTTCTAATTTGGCGGTAGCTCAAGAAGAGGATTTGATACGGGTTTTGAAGGATAATAAGGCGGCAATTGGATGGACGACAGCCGACTTGAAAGGTATTAGTCCATCCATTGTAATGCATAAAATCATTACAAGTGAAGATGCGAAGCCAACCCGTAAAACGCAAAGAAGGTTGAACCCGAACTTGAGAGAAGTAGTCAAGAAGGAAGTTATCAAGTGGTTGGATGCGGGGATCATTTATCCCATTTCGGACAGTGCGTGGGTAAGTCCGACTCAGGTAGTACCTAAAAAATCCAGCATCCAGGTAATAAAAGATGAGCAAGGTGAGCAAATCGCCACTCGCCCGGTCACCGGGTGGCGAGTTTGCATTGATTATAGAAAGTTAAATGCTACTACCTCCAAAGACCATTTCCGTTACCCTTCATTGACCAAATAATTGAAAAACTTTCGGGTCAAAAATACTATTGTTTTTTGGATGGGTACTCGGGATATAACCAAATTGCTATTCACCTGGACGACCAACACAAGACCATGTTTACATGTCCATATGGTACATTTGCTTTTCGGCGAATGCCATTTGGACTATGTAACGCCCCGACCACATTTCAAAGATGTATGATTAGCATATTTTCAGACATGGTCGGGGAATCTCTTGAAGTGTTTATGGATGATTTTTCCATCTTTGGTCCAAGTTTTGATTCTTGTCTTGACGAATTAGAAAAATTTTTAAAAAGGTGTGTTGAGACAAACTTGGTGCTAAGTTGAAAAAGAGCCATTTTATGGTTCAAGAGGGTATTGTGTTGGGGCACGTGATATCGGACCGGGGAATGGAGTTAGATAAAGCAGAAATTCGGGTAATTTCATCTCTACCCCCACCAAAGAATGTTAAGGGGGTGAGGTCATTTTTGGGACATGCTGGGTTTTATAGAAGATTCATTAAGGGTTTTAGTGTAATTACAAAACCTTTATGTAATTTATTATTGAAAGATGTTCCATTTGATTTTACTGACGAATGTTTGCAAGCGTTTCATGTGTTGAAGGAACAGTTGGTGAAGGCTCCTATCTTGCAACCACCAGATTGGTCGAAGCCGTTCGAAATTATGTGTGATGCTAGCGACACGACCATTGGAGCGGTTTTGGTTAAAAGGGTCGATAAGAAGCCGATGGTAATTTATTATGCAAGTAAAACTTTGTCCGAGGCGCAACTGAATTACACCACAACCGAGAAAGAATTATTAGCGGTGGTGTATGCCTTGGACAAGTTTAAAGCTTACATTTGGGGGAGCAAGGTGAATGTGTATTCGGATCATAGTGCAGTCCGATACTTAATGGAAAAGAAGGATGCAAAACCCCGGTTGATTCGTTGGCTGCTTTTGTTGCAAGAGTTCGATCTAGAGATTCGGGACAAAAAGGGGTGTGAAAATGTTGTTGCGGATCATTTGTCCCAGATCCCATTGGAAGGTGTTGATGATCCGAGTGAAATTAATGAACGGTTTCCCGATGAGCAATTGTTAGCCGTTTCTACTTTTGTTGCACCTTGGTATGCCCACTACGTGAACTATTTGGCCAAGGGTGCAATTCTGAATCATTGGACAAAGAAGAGGCGACAACAATTCCTAAGTCAAGTGAAACAATATATTTGGGATGAACCGGATTTGTTCAAAATTGGACCCGATCAAGTGATAAGAAGGTGTGTCCCCGAAACTGAAGTACTAGAGATTTTGACTCATGCTCATTCGTCGGCATGTGGAGGGCATTTTAGTGGGAACAAGACGGGTTATCGGGTGTTATCATGTGGGTTTTATTGGCCCACGATTTTCAAAGATTCTTGTGAGTTTGCCCGGAATTGTATTAATTGTCAAAAGGTGGGAAGCATATCGAAGCGGGATGAAATGCCTTTACAACCAATTTTGGTGGTTGAGGTGTTTGATGTTTGGGGGATAGATTTTATGGGTCCGTTTCCCAACTCGAACGGGTTCTTGTATATATTGGTTGCGGTAGATTATGTGACGAAGTGGATAGAAGCCATTGCTACAAGGACCAATGATCATTCCGTGGTGTGTAAGTTTGTGCAATCCAACATTTTCGCTCGATTTGGTGTGCCAAGGGTGATAATAAGTGATGGCGGTTCACATTTCAAGAACTTCAATTTCAGGAAATTGTTAAAAAGATACAATGTGAACCACCGTGTGGCTACACCATACCATCCGCAAACAAGTGGACAAGTTGAAGTGTCTAACCGTCAAATTAAAGAGATTCTCATGAAGACGGTAAGAACGGATCGAAAAGATTGGTCAAGTAAACTTGATGATGCGTTGTGGGCATATCAGACGGCCTACAAAACACCAATCGGTACCACCCCTTATCGGATGGTGTATGGGAAGGGGTGCCATCTACCAATGGAGTTAGCACATCGAGCACATTGGGCCATCAAAACTGTTAATGCGGATTATGATGAAGCAGGTCGAGTAAGGAAGTTGCAATTGAATGAGATCGAGGAGATTAGAGATGAATCCTATAAATGTGCTTCCGCATACAAAGACAAACTGAAGAAAGTTCATGACGCAAAGATAAGAAAAAAGAACTTCGAAGTGGGTCAAAAGGTGTGGTTGTATAATTCAAGGTTGAAGATGTTCGCGGGAAAACTCAAGAGCAAGTGGATGGGTCCTTACATCATCAGAAGAGTGGGAAGATTTGGTGATGTCGATATAGAAGACGAACAAACAAATAGACAACAAACGGTGAACGGGCATCGGCTCAAACCGTATTTGGAAGGTAACGACATCAACAATCTTGAGCTTGACAAAGTGGGTTACTTTCTACGCCCATTGGATGATGAAGAAACTTGAAAGAGGCCCAGGTTTGATGTTTTGTACATATTTAGTTTAGTTTGTTTTGGTTGGAATAAAGTCCCGTTCGAAACTTGTGTTTGAAACAAGTGTGGGGAAATCCGTACGAATTTCCCGAACACAGTGTTGAGGACAACACGGGTTTTTAACGGGGGGTAGGGTTAATTTTCATGTGTTCAAAATTTAGAAAAACCATAAAAAGTATTAAATTAATTAAAGCTAAAAAAAATTTAAGTTGTAAAGTAATAAAAAGGACCGAACCCAGAGTGCCAGATGCCGCCGTAAGCTACGGTGGGCTGGCGTAGCTTACGGCGGCGAGTCATCAAAAAAGAGCCCTACGCCAGACAGCTACTGTCTTACGGCATGCATTTTTCACCCAGTGGTCGCCGTAACCTACGGCAAGGTGCCGTAGGCTACGGTACGGTGCTGAAACATATGGGGCCCTTATCGTCGGTCATGTATATAAAAAAACCAAAAAATCATAAAGTAATAACAATAATATAATTAAAAAGGCAAACTATAACCCCATCCACACAAATCGTTCATTTACCCCAACCACAAATCATCTTCCTTCTTCTCCATCTTCTTTGGAACCCTAGTTCTTCACACCTTCAAAACTCCATAACTCTTTCATATTTGGTCCGATTTTGGTGATTCTTTAGTCCATTTTGGGTGAAATTTCACAAGGATTCTAGAGTTATACTTGTATCTTGAAGATTCCTTTGTTTTGGGGTCGGATTTGAGAATAGGGGGTGCCGAAATGTTGGGGTTTTTTTTGTGGGTTCTTGTGTGAACTTCAAGAGTTTGTCATTCTCATCTTCTACAACACCAAGGTATGCAATTTCACTTCATTTTTTTTGACGTACATTGAGGTTTGTAAGTTTTCATTATAGTTTTTGCTTACACACTTGCTTGTATGAGATAGATGATAGGATTTTGTGAACCTTTAAGTGTTATGGGTATAAATGTATTAGATGTTTGGCGAAAATTTTTGGAAAAATTCTGAATTGTAGAGACATCATGCCAAATTTTTGTTTGAAATGATGAATCTTTGGTGTTTTTGTACATTAATACCTGTAACATAAAGCAAGTGTGGGGAAGATTTTGGAAAGGAACTAACTTGAAATGTTTTGTGTGGTTTATGAATGTGTGTAGGCATGGTGAAAAAAAAGGGTAAAGCGGTTACAAGTTCGTCTAACCAACCTCAAGGGGAAGAGGAACAAACAAAGAGAAGAAGGTTGGCTCGGATTGGTGATCCGGATTCGGAGGAGGATGCACCTCCAAGGGGGCCCAAGCCGGATTGGACATCCGGTTCATTACTAGACCAACCCGTGGAATAGAGAGAGAATTTGTTTCACGAACAAATGAACAAGTTGAAGCAAAGAGCTGAGGCATTTATTTGTGAAAAGGAGATCCGGGAAGCTGATTTTGGGCCGTTCGGGATAATGGCAAAGTTTAAAGCATTGGGTTGGGGGGCAGCGTTGAGGTGTTATGATGGATGGCTACACTCGAATATCCCCCGTTTAAGGCCCCACAAAAGATGAAATTGGTTGGAAAATGTAACGGGGTAAGGGTCGAGATGTCTTATGATTCATTGCGCCGAATAGCGATGTTTGACGACCTATCATCCGGTGAATATATCTACCACAAGCCTCAAAGATCTCTACTTCGAGCCTGAAAAGCACCCTCAATGGCAAAACATGTTGGATTATCTCTTTCTTCCGAGTACGACACATGGTAAATTGTATAGACGAAACTTGAGAATGGAGGCAAAGTTGTTATTGGTTCTGTGTACATATAATGTCATCCCGCGGCGGGGAGACAAGATGGAGGTCCGATTTCAAGAGGTGGCGATCTTGTATATGATGATGCATGGTTCCCCCAAGGTTCCCTTCCGATTTCTAGTATTGAACAACATTTGGTTGAGCCTGAATAGTGGTGAAAGAAAAATTGTGCCTCATTGCCTTTTGATCACGGCATTGTTAAAGAAATATGGGGCAATTAAAGGCGATGAAAAAGGTTCTTACAAGAGGTTCAAGCCGTTTGACTTGAAGAATCTGGGGCCAGGTTGGGAGTACAAAGAATCGGAGAGGTATTATAAGCTGAAGACAGATGGGAGAAGATGGAGAGTTATCAAAGCGGATGCGAGACCACTACGACCGGGCGAGGCTGATGAGCCCGAAACTACTGATGAAGAAGTTAGTGGTGACGACGACTACCGTGAAGACACGTTCATGGTGGATGCTCAGATAGGGGGCGCTGGCCCAGGTGGAGTTCAAGGAGCAGGTGTACAGTCTGGTTATGTGGGGAGTGCATTCGATTATGCACAACAGGCCTATGATCCCTATTGGGCTCATTCGGGGAATATGGGCCAAATTATTGAACAAAGGCGACCCCCCATGTCACACCCCCAAAATCCACACGCGGAGTACCACCGCTTGGAGGCGTGGCTGACCAGGATCAAGCCACCAATCATATTGAACAAGCATGTAAGTAGTATATAAAAATCCAACACAATACAATTGGTGTCTAAACAAAACATAGTTTAAGTTGCAAGCGGAAGCATAATGTTTAAAACCAAGTCATAAGTTTAAACGTTTCAAATGTTTAGCATGGCACACAGCTGTCCATGTCCCACAACGACTCTTCCCACTCCGATGCAAGCTCCATAGATACCTAACGACCTGCAAGGCATGTAACAACGAGTCAACAACAAAGTTGAGCGAGTTCACAATTGGTTGTTTAGTTATAGTGTTCGTAAATCATATGTTTATTTCGTAAACCATGTATCGTATTAATCCGTATCGCGGTTTCCTAAACATGTTTGCGATGATTAGTGGGGGCTTCCCATGTGTATCGTATTAATCCGTATCGCGGTTTCCCAAACATGTTTGCGATGATTAGTGGGGGCTTCCCATGTTGTATGTTACTAGACTAGTTGTATCCGTACGTACCCTTCTTAATCCAAGGACCGTAGCAAGTATGAGTGTACCTAGGTTTTACGTACGCGCCCTTCAATCCGAGGACAGTAGTAAGTATGAGTGTACGTAGGTTTTACGTACGTGCCCTTTCCAACCCAAGGACAGTGAAAAGTAGTTTAATAGTAATGATAGTACGAGTAGTTATTCAATCCCATTCCCAACCCACCGGGAATCCCATGCCTTAGGAGTGTGAACTCACCTTGGCTTGCTCGGTATGCTAAACTATGTACTCACAAGTAATCAGTCAAGTCCTATAGTATGCACGTACACTTAATCAGTTCAAGTTCGTAAAGATTCATATGCAATTTATGTCACAAAGTGTGTTTAGCAGTTAACATCATGCATCACTCGAACAATTAATCACATTCATACAATTCATGTTTCACATACATGTCTTTCGCAGTTCAATCTAACATTATTATCCTTTAACATACTTAACAGCGTTAACGGGTTTAACAAAGTTAACATACTTAACAAAGTTAATAAACTTAACATGAATAATAAACTAACAGAGTTGATCAACTAACTGAGTTAATAACTAATAGAGTTAACACATCAACAGAGTTACATACTTAACTCAACAGAGTTACAACTTAGTAGGCTAAATGTGTCAGAGCATTCAACGAAATCACAAATGGCGAAAACCCTTCCGGCCGAAATCCCTTATGACGAAATCCCCCAAACGAAAACCCAAAGTGTTTTCTTCGTTGTTATTGTGTTTTCGTCGACAGCGTTTTCGTCGGCACCTTGTTTTCGTCGGGTGAGTGATTTCACCGGGACAGAGTCTTCATCAACAACAGTTACATCGTATTTCAATCAACCAATCATCAAGTTTCTGATTTAACATTAACGTGTAATCGAGGCATTTACAATACACACACTCGTAACCAATATCTGATTATTGCCGGCTTATCATTCAAACCGAACAGTGGCTATTTAGACACGCGAACCCTAATCATCTACATATTCGAACAAACATATTCTGAAATCAATTCTTAAACACAATCATGAGATCATCGATTAACGTGAGTACTTAACTGATTACCTTCAATCTAATTATACATGTATGATATTTATAAGTTGCACACAGATATGAAACATCATCACATGTCACTAACAAACCCACATGCAAGTATGAACCTAGTAGCCGACCATATGATCCTTATTTATTTGGCTGCACATGCTTAACATCAATAATAGTAAAAAAGGGTTTACCTCAAAGTTATCGATTGGAAGGAAGGGGCCTACTTGCCGTCGCACAACAGATGTAGGAGTAGGGTTTTCCTAAAAGTGTTCTAATCTAAAGATCTGACAAGTTAAATCGTAACCGCAACTGGGCCGGCCGAACATCTTTGGGCCAAAGCCCACTACTGACAAAAACACCTGATTTCGTATAGGAGGTGGGTGTTTTCGAGTGGAGGGGTGTTTCGGGTGGAGTATTATTTCGGGTGGCTCCAATTGTTGATATTAAGCATGTCACTAATACAAACATATTTTATATAAACACTTATAATGCACCCCAAGTATAAATATAAAAACAACCCTTGTGAACAGTTATTAAGTCAAGTAAAAACCTTGAAAACTTGAGTTGTCACATTATCCCCAACCTGAAAGAAATTTCGTCCCGAAATTTAGCACATGGTTACTGAGGAAGCTAGTTGTGTTGCGTTGTTTCCTGGTTTTCCTGGGGTGTCACATCATCCCCCCGTTGATTTGGAATTTCGTCCCAAAATTCAGCAGTAGCTTCAGCCTCAGTAGTGGTTGCATTGTTTCCGAACAACTGGAGATACTTGAGTTTCATTTGGTCTTCTCGGGAGTTCCAACGAACTCAAACAAGAGGTATTCTGGTGTGCTTGAGGACCTTAACGTCTCGATCCGTGATTTCAACTGGTTCCTCGACGAATCACAACTGATCGTCGATAGTGAGCTCCTTCAAAGGAACTATGAGGGTCTCATCTGACAGACACTTCTTCAGATTTGACACGTGAAAAACGTTGTGAACTGCACTGAGTTCTGGAGGCAGGTTTAGTTTGTAGGCCACTTTGCCTATTTTCTCTATGATCTCGAACGGTCCGACGTATCGCGGATTGAGTTTGCCTCGTTTGCCAAAATGAACTACACCTTTCCAAGGTGAGACTTTAAGTAGAACCCGGTCACCGACTTGAAATTCTAGAGGTTTCCTACGCTTATCAGCGTAGCTTTTCTGAAGGTCACGAGCCACCGCCATGCGTTGTCGTATCTGGACAATCCTTTCGGTAGTATCAACTACGAGTTCTGGGCCAGTGATTTGGTTGTTGCCAACTTCTGCCCAACAAAGAGGTGATCGGCACTTACGCCCGTACAGTGCCTCAAACGGAGCGGCTTGAATGCTAGTGTGGTAACTGTTATTATACGAAAACTCCACTAGAGGGAGTTGTTTTTCCCAGCCGTTGCCAAAATCAATTACACATGCTCGAAGCATGTCTTCAAGAGTTTGGATGGTGCGTTCAGACTGCCCATCTGTTTGCGGATGGTAAGCTGTGCTCATGTCTAACCGAGAGCCAAAAGATTTGTGCATTGCTTGCCACAGTTCTGAAGTAAAACGTGCATCATGATCAGAGATAATAGAGGTTGGCACCCCGTGCCTCGAGACAACTTCCTTAAGGTAAACATCTACTAAGGTGGAGAATTTATCTGTTTCCTTGATAGCTAAGAAGTGTGTAGACTTTGTGAGTCGATCCACGATCACCCAAATAGTATCATTCCCACGTTGAGATCTAGGCAGGCCATTAACGAAATCCATGGAAATTTACTCCCATTTCCATTGTGGTATCTCTGGTTGTTGGAGTAGTCCCGATGGTTTCTGATATTCGGTCTTGACTCTCGCACAAGTCAAACATTTGCTAACGTAAGTTGCTATGTGAGCTTTCATGCTAGGCCACCAATACGTAGTTCTGAGATCGTGGTACATCTTATCCGAACCAGGATGTACCGAGTAACGAGACTTATGTGCTTCATCCATTACAAGTTCTCGTAAATTGCCAGAGAGTGGGACCCTGATGCGTCCTGTTACGTAGTAGGCGCCGTCTTCCTTTTGTTCTAACCGTTGCCTTGAGCCGCGTAAGGCTTCAGCCTTGACGTTTTCTGGTTTCAATGCTTCTACCTTAGCATCTCGTATCTGGGAAGGAAGACTAGATTGGATGGTAAGTTTTAATGCTCGCACACGCTTTGGTGTAGTATCCTTTCGACTGAGGGCGTCGGCCACAACATTGGCTTTGCCCAGATGGTACTTGATGGCACATTCGTAATCATTCAATAGCTCGACCCATCAACGTTGTCGCATGTTTAATTCCTTCTGTTTGAAGATATGCTCGAGACTCCTGTGATCGGTGTAAATGGTGCACTTGGTACCGTACAGGTAATGTCTCCATATCTTGAGTGCGAAAACAACAGCTCCCAGCTCCAAATCATGTGTGGTGTAATTCCTTTCGTGAATCTTAAGTTGACGTGATGCATATGCATCAACACACAGCCAAGACCCTGAATTGACGCGTCGCAATAAACCAAAAAATCGTCTGTGCCCTCTGGTAATGAGAGAATAGGTGCACTACAAAGTCTATTCTTCAGATGTTGGAATGTTGATTCTTGAGCATCACCCCAACGATAGGTGACACCCTTTTGAGTTAGTAGCGTAAGCGGCTGTGCAATCTTTGAGAAGTCTTTGATGAACCTTCTGTAATAACCCGCCAAACCCAAGAATTGGCGGATTTCTGTTGGTGTACGCGGTGCAGACCAGTTCTTAATCGAGTCTACCTTGGATGGACATGAATCCCATCCTTGTTTACCACCTGGCCTAGGAAATGGACTTCACGAAGCCAAAAGTCACATTTCAAGAACTTTGCATAGAGTTGCTCTGTACGTAGAAGTTCCAAGATAAGTCGTAAATGTTGCTCGTGTTCCTCCTGACTCTTGGAGTAGATCAAAATGTCGTCGATGAATACAATCACAAACTTATCCAAGTAAGGCTTGCACACTCTGTTCATAAGATCCATGAAAACTGCAGGTGCATTAGTCATTCCAAAAGGCATAACCAGGAACTCATAATGCCCACAACGAGTCCTGAACGCTGTCTTAGAGATGTCCTCGTCTCGGACTCTCAGTTGATGGTAACCCGATCTCAGATCAATCTTGGAGTAGTAGCTCAACCCTTGCAACTGGTCGAATAAGTCATCAATGCGCGGGAGAGGATAACGATTCTTTATGGTCACCTTGTTAAGCTCACGGTAGTCAATGCACATCCTGAAGGTACCGTCTTTCTTCTTTACAAATAATACTGGTGCTCCCCAGGGCGAAGAGCTAGGACGTATAAAACCCTTGTCCAAGAGCTCTTGTAGTTGTGTAGATAGTTCTTCCAATTCTGATGGAGCTAAGAGGTACGGTGCATGAGCTATTGGTGCTGCTCCAGGAGCTAGCTCGATTTGGAATTCGACCTGACGATGAGGCGGTAGCCCAGGTAAGTCTTCAGGAAACACTTGAGGAAAGTCGCGTACAACTGGGATATCCCCTATCTTCTTCTCTTTCGTTGATGCGTCAGTAACGAGTGCCAAAATAGCAGTGTGGCCCTTTCGCAAACACTTCTGGGCCTTAAGAAAGGAGATGATGCCCACAACAGCACCACTCTTGTCGCCTTGAATCACGAGAGGTTCTTTACCAGAACGGGGAATACGAACAATCTTCTCTTTGCATAGGATCTCTGCTTGCTGTTGGGATAGCCAATCCATCCCAATGACGATGTCGAAACTACCTAGAACTATAGGAATGAGATCGATATAGAAAGTCTGACCAGCGAGGATAAGATTACAACCCTGAACTATGTGTGTGGCCTCTAGACTTTTACCATTTGCTAACTCTACGACATGCTTGGTGTTCAAAAGTGTTGGTGTGCGCTTTAACATTTGACTGACTTTTAGAGACACGTAACTGGTATCGGCACCCGAATCAAATAAAACAGTAACATAAAAGTCGTTGAGAAGAAACTTACCCATCACCACGTTAGGATCATTCCTTGCGTCACCCTGACCAATCACGAACGCTCGACCCCTGGCACCATTGCCGTCATTATTATCCCCGTTGTTATTCCCATTGCCCTGATTATTGTTGTTATTGTTCTGATTCTGGTTTAACTGAGGGCAGTTCCACTTGAAGTGGCCTTCAGCACCACACTGAAAGCATCCCCGGTTGCCTCGCTGTTGCTGCTGCTGGTTCTGTGGAGCGGGTGGTTGTTGCTGATGATTATGATTCGCAGGTCGTGAGCTCCTGCAATCCTTAGCTTCGTGACCCATCTTGAGACACCTCTGGCAACGACCCTTGTTGCACTGACCATTGTGGTACCTGTTGCATGTGTTGCACTTCGGGAGGTTTCCTCGATATCCACCCTGCCTTTGACTACCAGAAGATTGCTGACTAGGGCTCTGATAGTCATCAATCTTTCGCTGCTGCGCCTGGGACTGAACTGAAGTCGAACCCTTGCTGGAGGCTCCATCCCATTTTCGTTTGTTGTCACTGGGAATAGCAGAAGTAGTAGTAGTAGTAGTAGTAGTAGTAGTAGTAGTAGTAGTAGTAGTAGTAGTAGTAGTAGTAGTAGTAGTAGTAGTAGTAGTAGTAGTAGTAGTAGTAGTAGTAGTAGTAGCACCGATACGCTTAGGCAGCCTATTCTTTTCCACTGCCTGGTCTGTGAGACGATGAGCAAGATGAGTAACATCCTGGATGGTAGCAAGGTTAGCAGCAGTCACATGGCTTTGAATCTCAGGTACTAAGCCTTTGAGGTACAGCTCGATACGCTTAATGGGAGGATCCACCATAGTTGGACATAACACTGTCAGTTCGTTGGATCGCTTCGTATACGCCTCTATCTCTGACCCCGTCATCTTCAGGTTAAAGAACTCCACTTCCAGTTTGTGGATGTCATCACGATTACAGTATTCTCGCTTGATCAGTTCCTTGAATTCGTTCCATGGGGTGGCGTTTGCAGCTGCCAGCCCTAACATTTGAACTTGCGCGTTCCACCAAGTCAAAGCAACGCCTTCGAGAGTACCGGTGGCATACTTCACCCTACGAGCCTCAGGGCATTCACATATTTCGAAGACCGATTCGAGCTTCTCGAACCAGTGGAGGAGTCCAACGGCTCCTTCAGTGCCACTGAAAGTATTAGGAAGACAGTCCATGAATGTCTTGAACGTGCACACAGGCGGCTGAGCATGCTGACCTCCTGCCTGGGTAGCTGCGAGTGCTGCGGTAACTTGTTCAGTGATCAAAGCCGCCAACTGGGCTTGAGTTAGGTTAACGCGTCCACTCATGATCTTCATATCCAAGGAAAAACATGAGTGAGAGAGGTTCGCGAAAGTGCGATGACAGAAGAGAGTAAGCACACATGTGTTTTCAATCAATAGTTGTTACGTTTATCTAAGCATACCACGAGCAAAGTTCTATGTAACTAGCAAGTAGGAAATATAAACATAAATCATATCACCTACAGTGTTGAGTCTTGCACGTGGAGCGAAGCGTCGTTGTAGATCGTTGAGCACTGTTCAGGTTATAGTCTGGTTTTAACAAAACTTTTCCCCTATTAAAACCAAGTTCACTATAACCAATGGCTCTGATACCAATCTGTCACACCCCCAAAATCCACACGCGGAGTATCACCGCTTGGAGGCGTGACTGGCCAGGATCAAGCCACCAATCATATTGAACAAGCATGTAAGTAGTATATAAAAATCTAACACAATACAATTGGTGTCTAAACAAAACATAGTTTAAGTTGCAAGCGGAAGCATAATGTTTAAAACCAAGTCATAAGTTTAAACGTTTCAAATGTTTAGCATGGTACACAGCTGTCCATGTCCCACAACGACTCTTCCCACTCCGATGCAAGCTCCATAGATACCTAACGACCTGCAAGGCATGTAACAACGAGTCAACAACAAAGTTGAGCGAGTTCACAGTTGGTTGTTTAGTTATAGTGTTCGTAAATCATATGTTTATTTCGTAAACCATGTATCGTATTAATCCGTATCGCGGTTTCCCAAACATGTTTGCGATGATTAGTGGGGGCTTCCCATGTGTATCGTATTAATCCGTATCGCGGTTTCCCAAACATGTTTGCGATGATTAGTGGGGGCTTCCCATGTTGTATGTTAGTAGACTAGTCGTATCCGTACGTGCCCTTCTTAATCCAAGGACCGTAGCAAGTATGAGTGTACGTAGGTTTTACGTATGCGCCCTTCAATCCGAGGACAGTAGTAAGTATGAGTGTACGTAGGTTTTACGTACGTGCCCTTTCCAACCCGAGGACAGTGAAAAGTAGTTTAATAGTAATGATAGTACGAGTAGTTATTCAATCCCATTCCCAACCCACCGGGAATCCCATGCCTTAGGAGTGTGAACTCACCTTGGTTTGCTCGGTATGCTAAACTATGTACTCACAAGTAATCAGTCAAGTCCTATAGTATGCACGTACACTTAATCAGTTCAAGTTCGTAAAGATTCATATGCAATTTATGTCACAAAGTGTGTTTAGCAGTTAACATCATGCATCACTCGAACAGTTAATCACATTCATACAATTCATGTTTCACATACATGTCTTTCGCAGTTCAATCTAACATAATTATCCTTTAACATACTTAACAGCGATAACAGGTTTAACAAAGTTAACATACTTAACAAAGTTAATAAACTTAACAGGCATAATAAACTAACAGAGTTGATCAACTAACTGAGTTAATAACTAATAGAGTTAACACATCAACAGAGTTACATACTTAACTCAACAGAGTTACAACTTAGTAGGCTAAATGTGTCAGAGCATTCAACGAAATCACAAATGGCAAAAAACCCTTCCGGTCGAAATCCCTTATGACGAAATCCCCCAGACAAAAACCCAAAGTGTTTTCGTCGTTGTTATTGTGTTTTCGTCGACAGTGTTTTCATCGGCACCTTGTTTTCGTCGGGTGAGTGATTTCGCCGGGACAGAGTCTTCATCAACAACAGTTACATCGTATTTCAATCAGCCAATCATCAATTTTCCGATTTAACATTAACGTGTAATCAAGGCATTTACAATACACATACTCGTAACCAATATCCGATTATTGCCGGCTTATCATTCAAACCGAACAGTGGCTATTTAGACACGCGAACCCTAATCATCTACATATTCGAACAAACATATTCTGAAATCAATTATTAAACACAATCATGAGATCATCGATTAACGTGAGTACTTAACTGATTACCTTCAATCTAATTATACATGTATGATATTTATAAGTTGCACACACATATGAAACATCATCACATGTCACTGACAAACCCACATGCAAGTATAAACCTAGTAGCTGACCATATGATCCTTATTTATTTGGCTGCACATGCTTAACATCAATAATAGTCAAAAAGGGTTTACCTCAAAGTTATCGATTGGAAGGAAAGGGCCTACTTTCCGTCGCACAACAGATGTAGGAGTAGGGTTTTCCTAAAAGTGTTCTAATCTAAAGATCTCACAAGTTAAATCGTAACCGCAACTGGGCCGGCGGAACATCTCTGGGCCAAAGCCCACTCCTGACAAAAACACCTGATTTCCTCTAGGAGGTGGGTGCTTTCGAGTGGAGGGGTGTTTCGGGTGGAGTATTATTTCGGGTGGCTCCAATTGTTGATATTAAGCATGTCACTAATACAAACATATTTTATATAAACACTTATAATGCACCCCAACTATAAATATAAAAACAACCAATGTGAACAGTTATTAAGTCAAGTAAAAACCTTGAAAACTCGAGTTGTCACACCCCACTTTTGGCGAATGGACTGAACCGAATCAGATGCTCTTCGATCAGCAAACTTTTATGGGGGCCAGTATGGAGAGAGCTTTAAAGCAGAGCTATGACAGAAATAAGCAATGGAACCGTGCTCATATGTATGCCCATGAGGAAGAAGTGAACAATCGCTACCTAGACGACCGCTAGAGATGCTTGCATGATCAGTGGCATGCGGGCCAACCACTCGAAGCGGATCCGCCAGTTGTGGATTATACCATATTACCGCCTTATGACGGTAGTGTGTCGTATCCCACCCCACCATTACATCATTCTCAATGGGTGGATCCACACGCTATGAGTTATCAGCAGGCGAATCCAAGTGGTGATCAAGGTATTAACAGTGGTAGCGGAGCTTTCGGGTTTGGCGAGTGGAACGACATGATGACATCCATTTTCGGGCCTCCATAGCCAAAGTACTACTAGTCAGGTCGTATCTTGCTCCTTTGTATATTTGTGTATATTTGTTTATTTCATATGTTATGTTTATGTTTGGGAGGTAGGGTAGTGTTTTGATGTTGATGTGTTGTGGTTGGGATGTGTTAGCGGTGGTTTGTTTGAATTTTCATAAAAAAATAATAATACAAAAAGAACTTTGGGGTTTGAGATGTAAAGCTTGTGTTAATGTTGATGGTTAAAGCGATCCTTCCCTCAAAACCATACATTGGGACAATGTATCCCAAGTGTGGGAATGGGGGGAATTTTTGAGAATTTAATTTTTTTTTTTTTGTAAATCCAAGCGAAAATTGTCAAAATTTGAAAGCTTGATTTTGTCCCGCTTGACACACCAATACCCATTCTTAGTCTTTTCTTGGTGAGAATTTGAGCCACATATGGTTATCATAGACATTTCTTTGTTTGAGTGGCGGTGTGTGTATTGTGTTAATAGAACTTGTGTAGGAATTCTTGTTAAATCCTAGAGTTAGCATGCTTTTGAAAATGATAGGGGACTTTTAGGAAGCCTCGTCTTGATGTGTGAGAGTGCGGGATTGGTGGGTTGGACCTCATACTTTACATATATGAGCTTGGTATTGTGAGGGGTGGGGGTTTGGTCTTTAGAAAACCATGTTTGAGCCTTACACCATTCGGTTGTGACCCGAGCCTTCTTCCTACAAAATTTTACCCTTTTTGAGATGACCCGGTTTAGGAGATTTAGTATGTAGTGTTGATGTTCTTGTTTATTTTGTTGAAGTTTGATATATATTAAAAAAAAAAGAGAGAAAAATATAAGAAAAATGCAAAAAGAAGTATTTAGTTGCAATAGTAGTTGAGAATGTTGAAAAAGTTGTATATATATTTGGTGTTTGCTTTGTTTAATAGTAGAAATAAAAACCGGGTCAAATCAAATTAGCTCTTATATATATCTCTCCCACTATGTTCCTACCTTTGCACCTAGCCCCATTACAACCCGTAAGTCCTTTTGATTCATAAGCATGCTAAATATTTAATAGGAGGAAATTTGATTTTTATACAAGCTTATTGTCGCACACACACACACACGCATTAAGTGGTTTAGCATCATGTGCTATTATTTCTTGTCACCGAGAGTTTTTGTGAGGGGTATGTCTTGTGGTATGATTGAAAGTTAGTAGAAGGATGGCACATTTTAGTTTGGTTTACATAATTGATCGCTTGAGGTTATGAATAATTTTGAATGGGTTGCTTGGGACAAGCAACGGGTAAGTGTGGGGATGTGACGGGTGGTCCGTAGGACAACCCTTGAATGAGCTAAATATGTGCACATCTCATGCTTTATTCGGTTAATTGTGAGAATTTGATAACTACGGTGCGTTTGTATTTTTAGGTGCTAAAGCGCTTAAAGGATGGACATTACGATGCTTGGATGAAAGCTTGACATGGGTGGAAGCAAGATTGGAAGGTTCACCTTGCAATGAAGAAAACTTGGAGAATCCATACACACAGCGCCGTAACCTACGGCTTCTGCCGTAGGTTACGGCTCCCCATATGTTGCCAATTGCATCGCCGTACAACAGACAAGGATCACCGTAAGGGACTGATAGGTGCTGTAGCCTACGGCTGGCATCGTAGGTTACGGCACCATGCTGACCGATTGTTGACCACTGCTTGCCGTAAGCTACGGCAGGCGCCGTAGCTTACGGCGCCGAATGGCTCCATGCTGTAACTTATGCATTAATTGACATTTGTTGGGGTTTTTATGGTGTCTCATGAGATGTTTTTGGTTACACAATCATTGGGAACGAATTTGGAGCATCCTTGGAGACCTGGAGCTTGAAGAACACTTTCTTAATCATTAGTTTATTGTCTTTGATCTTTATGAACGATAATACTTTTGTGATGATGTTGTTTCAAGCCATGAGTGGCTAAGTACTCTATGATCATCTTTGGTGGAAGGTTTTGTAAGACTTTATGCTTGAATTTCATATTTCTAGAATAACAATTCCTTTCTTTATTGAATTGCTTGTTATGGTATGTGATTGATTGCTAGTAAATTGTTGACTCTTGTGCTAGACTAATTAGAAACCATACGTTCTTGGTGCCGTAGGTAATCAAGATATCATGGGTATAGTTAGGCTTGGGTAAGGGTTGATTGATCATCGGGTAACAACCTCACGTTCTAGGAATCTGAGTACTTAGTTCCCTTTCATCACTGTAACTAATCATATATGAACTATGTCTATGTAGTTCTTTCTAGTGGAATGATAGCATAATTATCAAAGCAAAACCGGAAACTGAAGATGATCATTTGTCTCTAATTTGTTTACATCCAAAACTTTCTCTTGCAATTTAATAAGTTAATTTAGTTTTTAAAACCAATCCAATCAAATCAACTCTTGCATTTTACTTTATTTGAATTTAGTTTAATTTAGTTCACTTAGATACTTATTCAAATAACACATATTCCACAAACTCCCTGTGTTCAATACCCACTTACCGCTAGTAATTAGTTGTATTTGGATTAAATTTGATTGAGACTTCGACCTCACGTCAATAGTGCTTGTGTAGTGCTATAGGAGTAGCGCCAAAGCGTATTCTTGAGGTCATGTTAAGACATTTTGCGGTACACGATGGATTTACCTGTTTATTCACATGTCAGCTCGAACTTTCAATATTAATGTGCGCCAGGCTCAAGCTGACAATAACGTGGTCAATAGTACGTTCCTTGTGAATGGTATTTATGCTTCGTGTTTGTTTGATACTGGAGCTGATAACTGTTTTGTATCGTTTGAGTTCAAAAAGCTTCTTAATCGTAAGCGCGCCCATCTCCCCTCGATGTTCGATGTTGAAGTTGCCACCGGAAGAACCGTCGCTGTCAACTATGTTCTTCGTGATTGTATCCTCAAACTCAACAATCACATCTTTCCTATCGACCTTATTTCGATGCAGCTTGGTAGTTTTGATGTCATAGTAGGCATGGACTTTCTTCGCGAAAACCATGCTGAAGTTGTTTGCTTCGATAAGATGATTCGATTCTCACTCGCTAATGGTGATCAACTTTGTGTGTATGGCGAAACTCTCTCGAAAGATCTCAAACTCATGTCATGTATCCAAGCTAGCAAGTATCTCCATAAGGAATACAGAGCTTTATTGGCTAACATTGTAGTAGTGGAGAAGGAAAAGAAAGGAAAGAAAGAAGTGAAAGATGTTCCTGTTGTTCGTGAATTCCCTAACGTCTTTCCTGATGATCTTCCCGGCTTACCCCCAAGTCAGGATATCGACTTTCGTATCAACCTCATTCCTGGAGCAAATCCTATTGCCAGAGCTCCTTATCGACTCGCACCGTCCGAAATGCGCGAACTCTCGAGTCAGCTCCAGGAATTGCTTGACAAAGGCTTTATTCGCCCTAGCACCTCTCCTTGGGGTGCACCAGTCCTTTTCGTCAAAAAGAAGAATGGGTCGTTCCGGATGTGCATCGACTATCGGGAGTTGAATAAGCTGACAATCAAGAATCGTTATCCTCTACCTCGCATCGATGATTTGTTTGACCAATTACAAGGTGCTACGTGTTTCTCCAAGATCGATCTACGTTCAGGCTACCACCAGTTACGCATTCAAGAGGAGGATATACCCAAAACCGTTTTTCGCACTCGATACGGCCATTATGAGTTCGTTGTTATGCCTTTTGGTCTAACCAACACACCCACGGTTTTCATGGATCTGATGAATCGCGTGTGTAAACCTTTTCTCGACCGCTTCGTCATCGTGTTCATCGATGATATCCTGATCTATTCCAAGTCGAAAACCGAACACGCGCAACATCTACGTTTGGTTCTCGAGCTACTCCAGTGGAATCGACTCTATGCCAAGTTCTCCAAGTGTGAATTCTGGTTGGAGGAGGTTCAATTCCTCGGTCACATTGTCAATAGTCAAGGTATTCATGTCGACCCCGCGAAGATCGAAGTTGTCAAGAGTTGGGTTACCCCTAAGAACCTGTCTGAAGTCCGTTCTTTTCTCGGACTAGCAGGCTATTACCGCCGATTTATCGAAGGATTCTCAAAATTTGTTGTGCCGCTTACTTCCCTCACGCACAAAGACAGGCCTTTTGTTTGGGGAACGGGACAAGAGACTGCCTTTCAAACCCTCAAGCATATGCTTTGCAATGCTCCTGTTCTCACTCTACCCGACGGAAACGATGACTTTATCGTCTATTTTAATGCCTCGAACCTTGGCCTTGGTTGTGTTCTCATGCAACGAGACAAGGTTATCGCTTACGCATCTCGTCAGCTCAAGATCCACGAGAAGAACTATACAACCCACGACCTCGAGTTAGTCCCAGTTGTTTTTGTGTTAAATATTTGGAGACACTACCTTTATGGTACTAAGTGTACGATCTTCACCGATCATAGGAGCCTACAACATATCTTTGACCAGAAGGAACTAAATATGCGTCAACGCCGGTGGGTAGAACTTCTCAACGATTATGACTGTGAGATTTGTTATCATCCTGGCAAAGCAAATGTCGTTGCTGACGCGCTCAGTAGACGGAGCTACTTACACAACTCCCGTAATATCCAAGCCCAATATGATCTCGAGACCCTCATCCGCGAAGCCCAACATGCTTGTTTCACCGAACGCACTTTGAAGAAGGAAAAGATTTTCAACGAAGGAGCCCAACTAGAGAATAAATCGAATGGGATATTCCATTATCTGGGCCGAATCTGGATCCCGAAACGGACCGACTTGCGACAGATATTGATGGACGAAGCCCACAAATCCTGATACTCTATTCATCCCGGTGCCGACAAAATGTACCAGGACCTGCGCTACAAGTACTGGTGGCCGGGCATGAAGAGGGATATCGCCCTCTATGTTTCGAAGTGCCTGACTTGCTCAAAAGTCAAGGCCAAGCATCTAAGAACCTCTGGCTTACTCGTCCAACCCGAGATTCCTATATGGAAATGGGAGAGTATAGCTATGGACTTCATAACAAAACTTCTGCGCACGCTATCAAGTCACGACAGTATTTGGGTTGTCGTTGACCGTTTGACCAAATCTGCTCATTTTCTGCGCACGCTATCAAGTCACGACAGTATAAGGTAGAAAGATTAGCCCGAATTTACACCAATGAGATCATTTATCGAGATGGGACGCCTCGCGACATCATTTCTGACCGCGATGCTCGGTTTACCTCGCGTCTATGGGAAACTTTTCAATCTGCTCTCGGTACTACGCTTAATCTAAGTACCGCTTTCCATCCCCAAACCGATGGTCAGACAGAAAGACCGATCCGTACCCTTGAAGACATGCTCCGTTCGTGTGTCATAGATTTCGGGGGTAATTGGGACGCATACTTACCTTTAGTCGAATTCTCGTATAATAACAGTTATCATTCCAGGATTCAAATGGCACCATTTGAGGCATTGTATGGAAGAAGATGTCGATCGCCTATTGTATGGCACGAGATCGGTCACTTGCAATTAACCGGTCCTGAGCTACTGCAAGAAACGACTGACAAAATCCTCCAAATTCGAGACAATCTATTGAAAGCTCGGAGTCGTCAGAAAAGTTACGCCGATAGACAATGCAAGCCCCTCAAATTTGACGTTGGCGACCATGTACTCCTAAAGGTATCACCTTGGAAGAGTGAGGTCAGATTCGGCAAGAGAGGAAAGCTTGCGCCTCGATATGTGGGACCCTTTAAGATTCTGGAAAGGATCGGAAAAGTGGCTTACAGACTCGAACTACCGGAGGAACTTAGCAACGTTCACCCGACTTTCCACGTTTTGAACCTTAGAAAGTGTCTGGCTGAGCATGATTTACACATACCACTTGAGGACCTACAAGTGAACGAAACATTACACTTCGTGGAAAAGCCTGTCGAGATCATGGACCGACAAACCAAGCAGCTCAGACGCTAACGCATTCCCATTATGAAAGTTTGCTGGGAAGGCGAACGAGGCGCAGAGTTCACTTGGGAACTCGAAAGTGACATGAAGGCGAAGTACCCTCAGTTGTTTGTTACGGCTTCGGTCTAATTTCGGGACGAAATTCCCTTAAGAGGGGGAGGCTGTAACACCCCGTGTTTCGGAAGTCAAATTCAAAGTCAAGATTGAAGTCAAAGGAAGAAAAGATTGCTAATTGCGATCCGTCACTCCTTGCTCAACTACCTTTTTTGACTTCTTTGACTTGTAGATAATCTAATTATTTTATCGCATTAGTTGTATTATGTGGAGTACTTGTTAATAATCGAGGATTAATCGCTATTTAATTGCATGTTTAATCAATTTATCGCTTATCGCTATCGCAATCGCAACTCGAATACCGTGTTCTGGATAATGTTTTACGTGTGTGTGCTACTTATGTGTTACTTGTGCATGTTATGTTTATGTTGAGGTGTTAATCGCAAATCGCAATCAATCGCTATCGTAATCGAATCGCAAACGCTAATCGCAAGTTAATTATAGTGATTGTATGTAAGATATAGTAGTTGGGATTAATGTGTAATACTATCGCATCGCTCACTCAAATCGCATCGCAACGCGCTACACGCGAATCGAAACGACAAAACTCATCGCGCCGAACTAACGGATCGAGTGGCCAACCGACCGAGTGGCCATCCGATCGGGTTGCCGCCCGATCTGGTTGCCGCCCGATCGGACTTCCGCCCGATCGGACTGCCGCCCGATCGGACTGCCACCCGATCGACCAGCCATTTCCCCACTTTCCTTTTTGGGAAACCCTATAAATACCTTCTTTTGTCACCTCATTTGATGGTGACAGCTCCCTTGTTCGACTCAGCCGCACTCACGCTCATTTCTCCCGATTCCTCTCAATTCTTGTAAGTTTTCAACCTAAATCTTGTACTTCTATGATCTACACACACTTCTTCATCATTCTCTCTTTCAAATCTCAACTTTTAACCGTGAAATCAGTGGATTTGAGGTGTTCTAGGGTGATGTCAGCAAGGTGTTCTTATGAACTTCATGTTTTGGCTTCAATCCACCAAGAACAACTTAGATCTGGACGATTTCCACATGAATGAACAAAGATCTTGCATAGATCTAAACATATTCATGGTTAAGAGGATTGACAGAAGGTTTTTCAACTTTCTTTCAACTCTTTTACACTCAATGCACTTAAAACCGATAGAATCGGAGCTTGTTCTGATCTTCTACTCATTCTTAGTGATGTATTAGTTCCAGATCCGAATTCTATCCGAGAGACTACTGATTTCGGGTTTGAACATGAACAACCATCACGAACTGTGAACCGGACGGACTAGGGTGGTTCCTGTTCGGTCGGGTCACTTGGGTTAAGACAAGGTTCCTGTTGTTCAAGCAAGTTATCAAAATGTCTCGTTCTAACACTGCAAAACTTCAAACAGAACCAGGTGACAAGACGATCAGATCATTCGGAGTGCCGTCTGATCGGATTGTCGTCCGATTAGATTGCCATCCGATCGACCGGCCATCCGATCGGGTTGCACATTGGTTCCATACTTAAACTTTTATTCAAATTATTCAAGGATCTGAACGTTGAACGGATTACCACCCGATCGGATTGCCATCCGATCGAGTGACCGTCCGATCATGTGACGTTTGGGACTTGGGTACTTAAACAATTTTCAACATGTTCAATACATACGGATTGCCACCCGATCGGATAGCCATCCGATCGAGTGACCGTCCTGCTGTGAACTTGTTCTCAACTAAGAAGCCTCGCCAATCGAATTGCCGTCCGATCGAACGACCGTTCGATCGACCGACCTGAAGGGTAGAGATACTTCTCTATTTTTAAAATGCTACAACGAAAACTTTGACGGATCCACCAATACTCCGTCGGCATTTATGACATGACCTAAAAATTGAACCTCTCGTAACCAAAAGGCACATTTAGAGAATTTTGCATATAACTTCTCTCGCCTAAGTGTCTCTAACACTTCTTGTAAATGGTGTGCGTGTTCAGCTTCATTTTTCGAGTACACCAAGATATCATCGATAAACACGATGACCGACTTATCCAACATTGGCTTGCAAATCCGGTTCATGAGGTCCATGAAAGCAGCGGGTGTGTTTGTTAGCCCGAACGACATCACGAGGAATTCGTAATGTCCGTACCTTGTGCGGAAAGCCGTCTTCGGCACATCTTCTTCTTTGACCTTTAGTTGGTGATACCCCGATCTAAAGTCAATTTTGGAAAACCAATTCGCGCCTTGTAATTGGTCGAATAAATCATCTATCCTCGGGAGCGGGTACCGGTTCTTTACCGTGAGTTTGTTTAACTCCCGGTAATCAATACACATACGCATGCTCCCGTCTTTCTTCCTCACGAACAATACCGGTGCGCCCCAAGGAGACACACTCGGCCTTATGAATCCCTTGTCAAGCAGGTCTTGGATTTGGGACATCAACTCTTGTAGTTCCGACGGTGCAAGTTGGTACGGGGCTTTTGCTACAGGTTACGCGCCCGGAATCAATTCGATCCCGAACTCTACTTCCCGTTCAGGCGGTATCCCCGGTAAATCTTCCGGAAAAACATCTTCATAATCTCGTACTACCGGTACATCTCCAATCTTTCGTGATTCTTTCTCGGTCTCATTTGCATAAATTATGAATGCCTTGCATCCTCGCTTCATGAGCTTGTGAGCTTTCAACATCGAACATACTATGGGGTTGCCTCGTTTTTCGCCATAAATGGTGACATGTTTTCCGCTCGGAGATGTTAGTTTTATCTCTTTGCGAAAACACACGACCTTTGCATGGTATTGAGATAGCCAATCCATCCCCACGACTACCTGGAATTCTCCCATCGACATCGGGATTAGATTTATCAAATATTCTTCATCATCGATGCTCAATTTACAATTTTCACATACATCACAAACAATAAAGCTTTTGTTATTACCTATCTCTACTTCTAAAGGCACAGGTAATTTGGTTAGAACAAATGAAGGATGTCGAATAAACCCATATGAAACAAAGGATTTATTCGCACCCGTATCAAATAACACGTGTGCGGGAATTGAATTTACAGCAAATATACCTGAGACCACGTCAGGTTCAATCTTCGCTTCTGCGGCGGTTAATTGAAAAGATCTTGCCTTTGCTTTTGGGGCTTCACCTTTCGGTTCCTGCCCATCTTTCTTTCCAACCAGTTCCGGGCATTCCGACTTTTTGTGACCCGTTCGATAACAATTGTAACAAACCGTCACTTTCTCCGGGCACGACATAGCCATATGTCCCGTTTTCTTGCATATGGGACAAGGCTTATCCTTGTAACGACATTCGCCTTTATGATTTTTCCCACAAATTTTGCAACCTGATGTACTACCTTTAGCATCTGATTTCTTTGCTGATTCATTCGTTCTTGCTTTCTTGGCAGGGCTTGGATTCACATCTTGTGCCCTTCGTTCACCCCGTTCTATACTTTTCTTCAATTCAATCTCCCTTTCCCGAGCAGCATTAACAATCTCGGTAAGGGTCTCGTACTTTGAAGGGGTTATGAACTCTCTATACTCCGCACTTAGCATGTTATGATAATAATAGACCTTTTGCTCTTCATTCGTTATCAAATCATCACAGAACTTCATCTTGTCCATAAACATCCTCGTGATCTTGTCTATGGATTCACCTTTGTGTCTGAGTTGCATAAACTCTTCCTTTATTTTATTTATGACCGCCTTGGGACTATGGTGTTTAAGAAACGGCGTGTTAAACTCCTCCCATGTCATGGCCTTAGCTACCTCACTTCCAATCTCCTTCTTTTTGTTATCCCACCAGTCTTTCGCTTGGCCTCTTAATTGACCCGTACCATAAGCTACGTAGTCATTTTCATCACAATGAGTTCTCTCGAATACTCCTTCGATATCACTTAGCCATCGTTGGCACACGATTGGATCAACCTCCCCATTATATATTGGTGGTTTACATGCCATGAATTCCTTGTATGAACAAGGCTTTCGTCCACCATGCTTTTCCTTTGTTGAATTGGAATCATCTTCCAATTTCTTGATTCTCCCTTCTACTATTGATAAAACCGTGTTTTGAATTTTATCAATAAAGCCCGACAAACTGTTTTCGATCGCCTTTCCAACCTCTTCGGCAATCACTTCTCTCATTTGTTCGGTGACTCTTGGCACCGCATTATCATTGCCTCCTTCAGCCATCTCTATTTCTGAAATGTTTACATAGATTGTTAAACATTTCATTTATAACACTTGCTTTACTTGTTTTGATTTAATCAAGTTCATAACTTGATCCAATCATTCTTGTTTCAATTCAATCAAGTTCGTAACTTGATTTTTATCATTCTTGTTTCTATTAAATCAAGTCCGTAACTTGATTTAATAATTCTTGTTTCATGCATTTCTTGTTTTTGAGTGAGCTTACACACTCTTTTCATGCATATTTGTTCATCATTTTTTTTTTTTTTACATAGTACATAATTTATTAACAAAATAAGTTAATTCTTACCGGACGATCGATCAAGCTTGAACCGAACACTTATTGACAACCATGAGCTCTGATTACCAACTTGTAACACCCTAAATTTTGTACCCTTGATTTTAGACAAAATATAGTTAAGTACATGACTTTCATTAACAAAATTTAATAATAACCATGACCTTAGTCGACTAATGACTAAGTTACATAATTTCAAAAACTGTTTAAAAAGTGTTAACGACCCATACACAAAGACTACAAAAGATCTAAGACGTTGCGGAAGCTTCAAAATAGAGTGTTCGGTTCTTCATCTTATCACTTGATCGCCACCCGTAAGACTTGTCGATTTACCTATGATCAAAACCATTAAAACATTAGTTTTGATGTTATAGTATAATATAATCACAAAGTTTTACATCACATTTGAAATAATAAAACAAACAACTATTCTGGATCCACCGTAAATTACGGTATCGCCGTAATTTACGGTGAGCCCTGAAGTTTTGTGGTCACCGTAAATCAGGAGGTTTATACCGTAACAGATCTGACCTCTACCGTAAATTACGGTATTACCGTAATTTACGGTAAGACCTGGAGATCAATGTCTTGTTATGTTTGAGTCATCTCATTCAAACAAATCTGGTATTTTACTTTCCTATCATCCATAACATCAAATTTCTAGTGTTCTAATAATGTGACAAATATTTACCAATAACATAACACTATCCATCATATTCCGGAGTATATATATATATCATATTTCACTTGATTTATTGACCCGTTTGGCTCGTCTAGGATTATCATCCTATATGACGACTACCAACGCGTACCAACCGAATTTAATATATCAATCAATATAACGACTTCGAGGCATAATTCACAACAACTCTAATTCAAAAATTCACTTACATATTTAAATCATCCGATATAATAAATGTAACGGAACAAGTTACATACCTTAGCGCACGCCCTTCAACCGTGAGTCCCCACCGGCTTGTCCACTTGACGTTCCGGTATCTTGCCCTATAGGGTTCAATTCAATACATGTTTAGAACTCTTTTCATATCTTAATTCGCATAATACATCGAACATCATGATTATGCGTTTAAACTCGAAGTTTCAGTTTTTAAGCCTTCATAGAGGCATTTCAACAAACACTTTATAAGTAGATTTTTACATGATTAAACATCACATCTTTAGTTTATTCATCTAACCCTATTTTCATATAAATCAACCAATTTACATGAATGTTAGCTTCTATTTGCTGAAATCACTTCCAGATTGCTAATTTACACAAAATCAACAATCTATTTCCTAGTGTTCTTTCAAGTACACATAATTCACAAATCACCTACAATGGTGTTCTTAGGTTTCACAAAATTTCTTATGATTTCAACTTGTTTTGATCTAGGGTTTGTCCCTAAACACTATAGTTGTTCCTTGATCAACATAACACATACATGCAAGCTTAATTTCAGATTTTTTTCCCAATTCACAAGAATTTCTAGTTGCGAGAAATCCTTAGATTTTACATACCTTGTAATCCTCTTGTGATGAGGATCACGATTCTGTGCTCGGATTTTCGTTTGGACCAGATTTGCTCCTTCAATTGTGGATTTTAGTAGAATTCTAGGGTTGATTTAAGGTGGGTGTCGCCCCTGATGTCTCTGGTCGACCAGGGATTTGAAGTGGAGGTTAATTTTTGTGTTTTATTTGTTTATTAAAACTAAAGTTTCAATTTTAACAACTTAAACCCCTCCACTTTGATCAACATTGATTTTAGTGAATTTTAACTCTACTTTATGGTTATTTCTAGAATTTTAACTAATTAGGTTAAAATTCCTAGTTAGTAAATTCTCGTTTATTTAAACCTTACTAATTCCAGTTTAAGGTTTTACATTTTTCGGGGTGTTACAAGTCCACCCCCCTTAAAAAGGGTTTCATCCTCGAAACCGTAATACGTACCAAATAAAGTAGGGTGAAGACGTCGCATCTCCTCTTCGGACTCCCATGTAGTGTCCGAACCCTTTCTATGCTCCCATTTGACTTTGACTTGGTCAATTTGTTTATTTCGTAAACGTTCGACCTTTCTGTCTAAAATTTCAACCGGTCTTACTGCATAATTTAGACTATTATCTACTTCGATATCATCGTAATGGATATAGGTCGTTTCGTCTGCTAGGCACTTTCTTAATTGCGATACGTGAAACGTGCCATGGATCCCGCTTAGCTCTTCCGGTAATTCAAGACGGTAAGCTACCTTGCCAACTCTCCCGATAATTTTAAATGGCCCGATAAACCTTAGGCTTAACTTCCCCCTTTTTCTGAATCTAATAACGCCTTTCCATGGGGACACTTTTAGCATGACCATGTCACCGACTTGAAATTCAATTGGCCTTTTCCTTTTATCAACATACGCCTTTTGCCTGTCTTGAGCCGCTTTCAAGTGGGCCCGAACTTTATCGATCTTTTCGTTCGTGGCTCGTACTATATCTTGGTGGGCGAGTTCACGTGGACCCACTTCACCCCAACAAACCGGGGTTCGACACTTCCTACCGTAAAGCATTTCGTATGGTGCCATTTTAATACTAGATTGGTAACTGTTGTTATACGAAAACTCGACTAACGGTAGGTGAACATCCCAACTGCCTCCAAAGTCGATTATACACGCCCGTAGCATGTCTCCCAATATTTGTATCGTTCTTTCACTTTGTCCATCCGTTTGAGGATGGTACGCAGTGCTAATGAACAATTTGGTCCCCATTTGTTCTTGGAAATCACGCCAGAAATTCGAAGTAAACCGGGTATCCCTATCGGACACGATGGACACCGGCACTCCATGACGTGCTATGATTTCATTGGTATAGACTTCTGACATCTTTTCTGACGTATAAGTCTCACGAATCGGAATGAAGTGAGCACTTTTCGTCAATCTATCCACCACTACCCATATGGCATCAAAACCTCGATTCGTCTTAGGCAGCTTGGTTAACAGGTCCATTGTGATATGTTCCCATTTCCAAACCGGAATTTCTAACGGTTGGAGTTTGCCGTATGGTTTCTGGTGCTCAGCCTTGACTTGTAAACATGTCAAGCATTTTTCCACATATTTCACCACGTCCCTCTTCATTCCGGGCCACCAATAATTTTGTTTCAAATCATTGTACATCTTGGTTGCACCCGGATGAATCGAATAACGGGATTTATGAGCTTCGTTAAGTAGAAGCGCCTTTACTCCACAAGTATGTGGGACCCAAATCCTTCCGGATCGAGTCTTCAACCCATGATTCCCTTCCGATAAATCTTTCAATTGACCAATTATTCTTTCTTTCTTACAATTCTCTTCTTTTACTGCTTCTAACTGCGCCTTTCGAATACGTTCAAGTATACCCGAGGTCACCACGAGTTGCATCGACCTCACTCGTATTGGGACATAGTCCGCTTTTCTGCTTAGAGCGTCCGCTACCACGTTTGCTTTTCCGGGGTGATAATGTATCTCACAATCGTAGTCCTTCACCGTTTCCAGCCATCGCCTTTGTCGCATATTTAACTCCTTCTGATCAAAGAAGTATTTCAAGCTCTTGTGATCGGTGAATATGGTGCACTTTACCCCATACAAGTAATGCCTCCATATTTTTAATGCAAACACTACCGCTGCCAATTCGAGATCGTGCGTGGGGTATTTCTTCTCATGTATCTTCAATTGTCTCGAGGCATAGGCTATTACCTTGCCCCGTTGCATCAACACGCAACCAAGCCCCAATAATGAAGCATCCGAATAAACCACCATGTCATCGACTCCGTCTGGCAATGTCAGTACTGGTGCTTGGGTTAGCTTTTCTTTTAGCGTTTGAAACGCTTTTTCTTGATCAATTCCCCAAATAAACTTTGCTTTCTTTTGAGTTAGCTTGGTTAGGGGTGACGCAATTTTAGAGAAATCTTGAATGAATCTCCTATAGTACCCCGCAAGCCCCAAAAAGCTTCTAATTTCTGAAGGGTTCTTCGGGGAATTCCATTTTGACACTGCTTCTATCTTTGACGGATCCACCAATACTCCGTCGGCATTTATGACATGACCTAAAAATTGAACCTCTCGTAACCAAAAGGCACATTTAGAGAATTTTGCATATAACTTCTCTCGCCTAAGTGTCTCTAACACTTCTTGTAAATGGTGTGCGTGTTCAGCTTCATTTTTCGAGTACACCAAGATATCATCGATAAACACGATGACCGACTTATCCAACATTGGCTTGCAAATCCGGTTCATGAGGTCCATGAAAGCAGCGGGTGCGTTTGTTAGCCCGAACGACATCACGAGGAATTCGTAATGTCCGTACCTTGTGCGGAAAGCCGTCTTCGGCACATCTTCTTCTTTGACCTTTAGTTGGTGATACCCCGATCTAAAGTCAATTTTGGAAAACCAATTCGCGCCTTGTAATTGGTCGAATAAATCATCTATCCTCGGGAGCGGGTACCGGTTCTTTACCGTGAGTTTGTTTAACTCCCGGTAATCAATACACATACGCATGCTCCCGTCTTTCTTCCTCACGAACAATACCGGTGCGCCCCAAGGAGACACACTCGGCCTTATGAATCCCTTGTCAAGCAGGTCTTGGATTTGGGACATCAACTCTTGTAGTTCCGACGGTGCAAGTTGGTACGGGGCTTTTGCTACAGGTTACGCGCCCGGAATCAATTCGATCCCGAACTCTACTTCCCGTTCAGGCGGTATCCCCGGTAAATCTTCCGGAAAAACATCTTCATAATCTCGTACTACCGGTACATCTCCAATCTTTCGTGATTCTTTCTCGGTCTCATTTGCATAAATTATGAATGCCTTGCATCCTCGCTTCATGAGCTTGTGAGCTTTCAACATCGAACATACTATGGGGTTGCCTCGTTTTTCGCCATAAATGGTGACATGTTTTCCGCTCGGAGATGTTAGTTTTATCTCTTTGCGAAAACACACGACCTTTGCATGGTATTGAGATAGCCAATCCATCCCCACGACTACTTGGAATTCTCCCATCGACATCGGGATTAGATTTATCAAATATTCTTCATCATCGATGCTCAATTTACAATTTTCACATACATCACAAACAATAAAGCTTTTGTTATTACCTATCTCTACTTCTAAAGGCACAGGTAATTTGGTTAGAACAAATGAAGGATGTCGAATAAACCCATATGAAACAAAGGATTTATTCGCACCCGTATCAAATAACACGTGTGCGGGAATTGAATTTACAGCAAATATACCTGAGACCACGTCAGGTTCAATCTTCGCTTCTGCGGCGGTTAATTGAAAAGATCTTGCCTTTGCTTTTGGGGCTTCACCTTTCGGTTCCTGCCCATCTTTCTTTCCAACCAGTTCCGGGCATTCCGACTTTTTGTGACCCGTTCGATAACAATTGTAACAAACCGTCACTTTCTCCGGGCACGACATAGCCATATGTCCCGTTTTCTTGCATATGGGACAAGGCTTATCCTTGTAACGACATTCGCCTTTATGATTTTTCCCACAAATTTTGCAACCTGATGTACTACCTTTAGCATCTGATTTCTTTGCTGATTCATTCGTTCTTGCTTTCTTGGCAGGGCTTGGATTCACATCTTGTGCCCTTCGTTCACCCCGTTCTATACTTTTCTTCAATTCAATCTCCCTTTCCCGAGCAGCATTAACAATCTCGGTAAGGGTCTCGTACTTTGAAGGGGTTATGAACTCTCTATACTCCGCACTTAGCATGTTATGATAATAATAGACCTTTTGCTCTTCATTCGTTATCAAATCATCACAGAACTTCATCTTGTCCATAAACATCCCCGTGATCTTGTCTATGGATTCACCTTTGTGTCTGAGTTGCATAAACTCTTCCTTTATTTTATTTATGACCGCCTTGGGACTATGGTGTTTAAGAAACGGCGTGTTAAACTCCTCCCATGTCATGGCCTTAGCTACCTCACTTCCAATCTCCTTCTTTTTGTTATCCCACCAGTCTTTCGCTTGGCCTCTTAATTGACCCGTACCATAAGCTACGTAGTCATTTTCATCACAATGAGTTCTCTCGAATACTCCTTCGATATCACTTAGCCATCGTTGGCACACGATTGGATCAACCTCCCCATTATATATTGGTGGTTTACATGCCATGAATTCCTTGTATGAACAAGGCTTTCGTCCACCATGCTTTTCCTTTGTTGAATTGGAATCATCTTCCAATTTCTTGATTCTCCCTTCTACTATTGATAAAACCGTGTTTTGAATTTTATCAATAAAGCCCGACAAACTGTTTTCGATCGCCTTTCCAACCTCTTCGGCAATCACTTCTCTCATTTGTTCGGTGACTCTTGGCACCGCATTATCATTGCCTCCTTCAGCCATCTCTATTTCTGAAATGTTTACATAGATTGTTAAACATTTCATTTATAACACTTGCTTTACTTGTTTTGATTTAATCAAGTTCATAACTTGATCCAATCATTCTTGTTTCAATTCAATCAAGTTCGTAACTTGATTTTTATCATTCTTGTTTCTATTAAATCAAGTCCGTAACTTGATTTAATAATTCTTGTTTCATGCATTTCTTGTTTTTGAGTGAGCTTACACACTCTTTTCATGCATATTTGTTCATCATTTTTTTTTTTTTTTTTTACATAGTACATAATTTATTAACAAAATAAGTTAATTCTTACCGGACGATCGATCAAGCTTGAACCGAACACTTATTGACAACCATGAGCTCTGATTACCAACTTGTAACACCCTAAATTTTGTACCCTTGATTTTAGACAAAATATAGTTAAGTACATGACTTTCATTAACAAAATTTAATAATAACCATGACCTTAGTCGACTAATGACTAAGTTACATAATTTCAAAAACTGTTTAAAAAGTGTTAACGACCCATACACAAAGACTACAAAAGATCTAAGACGTTGCGGAAGCTTCAAAATAGAGTGTTCGGTT
The DNA here is from genome assembly GCA_030545235.1 of Helianthus tuberosus. Taxonomy (NCBI): domain Eukaryota; kingdom Viridiplantae; phylum Streptophyta; class Magnoliopsida; order Asterales; family Asteraceae; genus Helianthus; species Helianthus tuberosus. The sequence goes on along the minus strand of CM060447.1, from coordinate 80,792,624 downwards.
CTTCATCTTATCACTTGATCGCCACCCGTAAGACTTGTCGATTTACCTATGATCAAAACCATTAAAACATTAGTTTTGATGTTATAGTATAATATAATCACAAAGTTTTACATCACATTTGAAATAATAAAACAAACAACTATTCTGGATCCACCGTAAATTACGGTATCGCCGTAATTTACGGTGAGCCCTGAAGTTTTGTGGTCACCGTAAATCAGGAGGTTTATACCGTAACAGATCTGACCTCTACCGTAAATTACGGTATTACCGTAATTTACGGTAAGACCTGGAGATCAATGTCTTGTTATGTTTGAGTCATCTCATTCAAACAAATCTGGTATTTTACTTTCCTATCATCCATAACATCAAATTGCTAGTGTTCTAATAATGTGACAAATATTTACCAATAACATAACACTATCCATCATATTCCGGAGTATATATATATCATATTTCACTTGATTTATTGACCCGTTTGGCTCGTCTAGGATTATCATCCTATATGACGACTACCAACGCGTACCAACCGAATTTAATATATCAATCAATATAACGACTTCGAGGCATAATTCACAACAACTCTAATTCAAAAATTCACTTACATATTTAAATCATCCGATATAATAAATGTAACGGAACAAGTTACATACCTTAGCGCACGCCCTTCAACCGTGAGTCCCCACCGGCTTGTCCACTTGACGTTCCGGTATCTTGCCCTATAGGGTTCAATTCAATACATGTTTAGAACTCTTTTCATATCTTAATTCGCATAATACATCGAACATCATGATTATGCGTTTAAACTCGAAGTTTCAGTTTTTAAGCCTTCATAGAGGCATTTCAACAAACACTTTATAAGTAGATTTTTACATGATTAAACATCACATCTTTAGTTTATTCATCTAACCCTATTTTCATATAAATCAACCAATTTACATGAATGTTAGCTTCTATTTGCTGAAATCACTTCCAGATTGCTAATTTACACAAAATCAACAATCTATTTCCTAGTGTTCTTTCAAGTACACATAATTCACAAATCACCTACAATGGTGTTCTTAGGTTTCACAAAATTTCTTATGATTTCAACTTGTTTTGATCTAGGGTTTGTCCCTAAACACTATAGTTGTTCCTTGATCAACATAACACATACATGCAAGCTTAATTTCAGATTTTTTTCCCAATTCACAAGAATTTCTAGTTGCGAGAAATCCTTAGATTTTACATACCTTGTAATCCTCTTGTGATGAGGATCACGATTCTGTGCTCGGATTTTCGTTTGGACCAGATTTGCTCCTTCAATTGTGGATTTTAGTAGAATTCTAGGGTTGATTTAAGGTGGGTGTCGCCCCTGATGTCTCTGGTCGACCAGGGATTTGAAGTGGAGGTTAATTTTTGTGTTTTATTTGTTTATTAAAACTAAAGTTTCAATTTTAACAACTTAAACCCCTCCACTTTGATCAACATTGATTTTAGTGAATTTTAACTCTACTTTATGGTTATTTCTAGAATTTTAACTAATTAGGTTAAAATTCCTAGTTAGTAAATTCTCGTTTATTTAAACCTTACTAATTCCAGTTTAAGGTTTTACATTTTTCGGGGTGTTACAAGTCCACCCCCCTTAAAAAGGGTTTCATCCTCGAAACCGTAATACGTACCAAATAAAGTAGGGTGAAGACGTCGCATCTCCTCTTCGGACTCCCATGTAGTGTCCGAACCCTTTCTATGCTCCCATTTGACTTTGACTTGGTCAATTTGTTTATTTCGTAAACGTTCGACCTTTCTGTCTAAAATTTCAACCGGTCTTACTGCATAATTTAGACTATTATCTACTTCGATATCATCGTAATGGATATAGGTCGTTTCGTCTGCTAGGCACTTTCTTAATTGCGATACGTGAAACGTGCCATGGATCCCGCTTAGCTCTTCCGGTAATTCAAGACGGTAAGCTACCTTGCCAACTCTCCCGATAATTTTAAATGGCCCGATAAACCTTAGGCTTAA
>CM060447.1:79967787-80190420 GCA_030545235.1 Helianthus tuberosus | reverse complement strand
CAAATCATATGTTACTCACATGCATTTTTATGCTGATGTACCTATTTTCACATATGTTTCAGGTGCTGTTATGTGATGATTGTTGATGCATGCTACACATAGGATGGACTTGTGTCTTAGCGACTTTAAAACTTGAGAGACAATTATTTGTATTTATCTGATTTGTAATAAAACAATGAGCTAAATAATTCAATAAAACGAAACTTTTTAATCCATGGTTGTGAAACAATGATTCTGTTACGACACTCCCTGAGGTTTCCGCCGCGGTTTGTTGTTTTACGCGCCCGGGGTGTGACACCCATACTTATACTCCACGTCGTTTGCTTAGAATGAAGTATCTGGTGCAACACCATCTATGACATCGTCTAAAAGATTCGAAGATTGTAAAACTGCGATGTCATTGTTCGCACCGACCATGCCAAATCCATAAATCTTGAGACGTGACCGCTTGTAATATTAGGGTAGGGCCATCGTGGTGACCACGATGGTGTTGCCCTTTCCAAGCGGTTGGACATGTCGCCTACTCCCAATGTGTGCAATCAAGACTACCCAACATCTCAGAAAACCCGTGTATATATATTAGAATTAAAAAAACTTTTTTTAATTGACCGTCTGCCAACGGTTTGACCACCAAAAAATCGTCCGTTAGCATCATGGCGGAGAACCTTTAGCGCCCCTATTAACTTCAAGGGGATGGTGGATAGCGTCATGGGACGCCATATTTGTTGATGTGACAGGGTGACGTTAAGCCACACCCTTTGACCTAAGCTAACCGAGTGATGTATTTGTGGGATTATCACTTACATGTTGGTTCTCACATAAACAAACGTCGATTGCTCTGTCTACTATCAAATCTCATTTAATTACTTTTATTAAAATAACAACTAAAATGATAAATTTGAATTTATATCGAGATGGACCACGAGTCGTCCCAAATTCCCAATTTTAAATCCATTATCCCCACAACCCGTCAAAATTCGATTCTCCGTTTCATTGACCACCAATCACAAAACATTTCATATTTCCAATTCTACCCTCATTCCATACAAACCGTTTATAAATATCTTCACATAACATTCTCCAGGGTTTATGATTCTCCCATTTTTCTCAAATTAGGGTTTCATACATCTCAGTTTCTAGGGTTTCATTAGCTTCAGAATCACGCAACAATGGCTGCCGCTGATAGCAATCGACAATCAGGGACCGTCAAGTGGTTCAACGACACCAAAGGCTTCGGTTTCATCACTCCCGATGACGGGGGTGAAGATCTGTTCGTGCATCAGTCGTCGATCAGAACCGATGGTTTCCGGAGCTTAGGCGACGGTGAGACGGTGGAGTTCGTGGTGGAGACCGGATCTGATGGACGGACCAAGGCTGCTGACGTCACTGGTCCTGGTGAAGCGCCAGTGCAGGGGAGTACACGTGGCGGTGGTGGAGATCGGTACGGTGGAGGCGGTGGAGATCGGTACGGAGGAGGCGGAGGCGGTGGAGATCGTTACGGAGGAGGCGGAGGCGGTGGAGATCGGTACGGAGGAGGCGGAGGCGGTTACGGTGGACGTGGAGGACGTGGCGGTGGCGGTTATGGAGGCGGAGGCGGTGGAAATGGATGCTTTAAGTGCGGTGAGTCTGGACATATGGCTAGGGATTGTAGTCAGGGCGGTGGAGGTGGAGGAGGTTATGGAGGTGGTGGTGGTGGAGGAGGTTACGGAGGTGGTGGTGGTTACGGCGGAGGACGTGGTGGAGGTGGTGGTGGTGGTTACGGCGGAGGACGTGGTGGAGGTGGTGGTGGCGGTTGTTATAACTGTGGAGAAGATGGTCATTTTGCTCGTGAGTGTCCTACTGGTGGTGGTGGCCGTTGATCGGAGATATGGTTACTGTTAGTTTTTTTTTGTTTGAAGAATCAATGATTGATCCATTTTGCTAATGGTATTGATCTGTTTTAGATGTTTTTAATTTTGGTTTTGATGTTTTATTTTAATGAATGTGGTTGATGGATTTAGGGTTTTGTTGATGGTACTGGTTGTATCTTGGTTTAACCCTTAAATTGAAATCAAATGGTTCGTATGCTGTTTTGTTTGGTGATGGATAGTTTATTTTAGTTTTGATAGATTTTTTGAAATGTGGATCCAAGTATTATTAGTATGTTTGATAGCTAAATTCACATAACCACTGTGTGGTAACCACTTGATCTCCGCTCTTTTCTCTGGAGAGCAACAAATCGTAGAAGCCCAACATGCCACTGAGCCGATTGCCCGAACCGCTTCTTGTATTATACCATCAACACCCGGAACCTTGTGCACAAAACACTAGATTTCTCATAAGAAATGCATTGATTGCTGAAATTATACACCACATGCTCACATTGTACCAAACATTTGCAGTGATAAAAGACGCCGTGAAAGGTGATCTGCGTTTTCCACATTTTTGATAAAACACACTGTGAAGAGGTTATCCGCCGTTTCTACATTTTCTCACAGAGCCGACAAACTGTAGAGTGTAGACCTATGGTAAACGCATTTTTCGCAGAGATGAGAGACCCTTGAGCGTTGTTAACCTATCATGTTCCACCCTCTCCTAAACAAATTATCCTTGAGCGGGACCCAGTTGACCAATTTAAAAGGAAAGAAAGGAGTGGCCTGCAACGTCGAAAAGACATCACTGTATTTTCACCACCGTATGATTTCGCCGATAGACACCACTGCATGATTTCGCCGAGAAGACACCGTTGGGGTCCAGGTCTCAAACTCATTTGTCTCTAGAAATCTTCAAAGAAACCTGCTGCAACTTATAACAACTCCCTTTTCCAGTCCCATTTAAAACCTACTGATGCATTGACATTGGTGATTCTATTAACCACTGTTGCACATTTATTAACTTCCAAGACAAGCAACTTTTAAGCGGGCGATCTGTCACCCATTTGTCTAACCAAAACTGAATAGACTCCCCCTTGTTGTGATCACCTCTCATTAACGAGTAGGATTGAATATTTTTTCTTAACCATTCAAGCCCCACTTTGCAATGGAGTTCCACACACCCAAAATGCCGCCCTTGACGGGATGAATGACCTTGCTCTCGGATAATTATGAATTGCCATAACTACTCTTCTCCAAAGGCAATTTTGAACCGCCACCACCACTTCCAAAAAACACTAATGTTCATGTGATGAAGCAAACGAATACCACCCCGCCCTTATCACCCCGTAACCCATTCTCAACATACCCAGCTCATCCAAAACATACTTGAGCAAAGATACCCTCCCCCCAAAGGGCAAAGTTGAAGCCTTCCATTTGGACAACCTAGCATTGAACCTGTCAATCACACTACTCCAGTTTGGTTCATATTTGCACCCACAAGAAGCCCAAGACAACTGAATGTGAGTTTAAAAACCTTACAATTCATGATGGAAGTCATGTGAACCACCTCATTCGCGTCCACACCCAATCCAAACAAGCTGGATTTGCTAGGATTCAACTTCAGCCCCGAAATTAGGTAGAACATCTTATAATTCTAATTAAATTTCGTATGTTTGTGTCACCCCACTCCCCCATGAAAATAACATCGTCCGCATGCCTAAGATGAGACAAAGTTGGTTGGACCATTTTGTGTAAGATTGATGCCTTGTAAGATCCCCAATGAAGAAGCCCTTGTGATAAAACCCGTTAAAGCCTCCATTGCATATATAGAAATGAACGGAGACAAGGGGTCCCCTTCTTCTTTCCCTTCTTTTTATGTTCTCGCAGTTCTTCAAAAGCATCGCCTTCGTCTAAGAATCCCACTCCTCCCTCTCTCTTATTCCTTGGGCGCTATGAATGATTTCAACAAGTCCATGTGTGACTTAAAAGTGTGTTACCCAAGCAAAACGAATGCAACCTTTTGAAGATATTTGAGTATGTCTGCTAAAACAACGTAAACACTGCGTTGTAACCACTTGTCGCCGCTACCTGTCTTGTAAAGCGAATATAGCGGATGTCTTGTAAAGCGAATAGGAGTTTAAGGGTGAACGGGGCGCCCTCGGGGTGGCGTGCGGTGAGTGAGTTCCCCGCTCGGGAACACCGCCGCCGACCCCTCGGGGAGGCTAAGCGGGGTGTGGTCTGCGGCATTGATTCACCGCACAACTTTTCAAAGTTTTTGATTTTTTGAACGTTTGGCAACGGTTATGAACGAAAAATAATCCAATTTTAACCTATAAATACCCCATTAAATCTAATTTTTTACCACAAATTTTCAATCTTATTCCTCTAAAATTCTTTCAAATACAACACACAGCCAAACCGAACAATGGAGAACCAACCCCGCGAAGCCAAGAAAAAGTCCGTCGGCTCTAACACTAAGGGACGCGGCTCGCAACCGTCTCGTGGTGGTTCGAGCGGTGCAAGTGCACAACCACAACCAAGAAGAGGCGTACCAACCCCGCGAAGCCAAGAAAAAGTCCGTCGGCTCTAACACTAAGGGACGCGGCTCGCAACCGTCTCGTGGTGGTTCGAGCGGTGCAAGTGCACAACCACAACCAAGAAGAGGCGTTGGCGAAGGCGTGGGTACATTGCTCTACCGACAAAAAGAAGGGCAATCAACAAACCCGCGATGGTTTTTGGCGTAAGATTTTAGATCATTATAACGCCACCGTTGGTGGAATAACCGGACCGTGCATCAAGTCCGGTCTAAATGGATACCGATGATGAAGAAAATAAACTATTTCAACGGCCTATACCAACAAGCGGTAAAAATTATATTTTTTAACGTTGTATATTTTTTAAATTTGTTTACTAAGTTCATATGTTATTAACACTTGTTATTTTATAATATGTAGGATCGCACACGAGATAGCGGGTGTGACGATCTCAACGTGATGAAAATCGCTTTAAAGGATTTTCAAAATAAATATCCGAACGGTTTTCAACATGTCGAGGCATGGGAGGTCGTTCGAAAACACGACAAATGGGCCCAAGTCCCATTGTTGGGTGAGGAAGGGGAAGGGGCGGCACAAAAAAGAAAGTCCGTTGACACGGACCCTTCCATACCCGATATGAACGAAGACCCCTCGCCACAAAGAACACAACGGCGAGACAAGCGTCAAGCGACATCGTCCGAGGGCTCGGCTGAGTTGGCGGCACAATTCAAAGAGTACACCGTCATGAAAGAAGCGAAGCACGCGATTGAATTGGAGGCGATTGAATTGAGGAAGAAAAGAGAGTCGGAGGCTCGCGATCTCATAACGGAACAACGCGAGACGATGAGAAACTACGCGCACGATCGAGATATGAAAACATTCCTCAAGCCGCACGACGATGCTCCGCCGGAAATGTTGCCGTTCATCCTCGCCCGAAAGCGCGAGATCGCTAACAAGTACGGGTGGCCGTGCAATTTCTAAAATTTTTATGTAGTATTGCGATGTAATTTTTATTTTATTAAATGAAATGTAATTTTTTATTTTATGTAAATTATGTTTTACTTTTTATAAAAATATTTTCTTAATTAAAAAAATAAAAAAACAAGTCCCTCAAGAGAGGAGTGCCGCCATCAAATTGAGGGTGTGGGGGGAGTTAAGTGGGGAGTTGACGTGGCGCGTGCTGATTGGCTGTGGGTAAGAGAGGTCACTCCCCACTTAGAGGAGTCCCCTTCCCCCCTTTTTTTTTTGAAAATCAAACTTCATTCAAAACCAAAGAGCACACGCTGTCACCAAGAAGGGGACAACATGGCGAAAAACCACCAATCCAAGAACTTACATTACATCAAAAGAACGCCATCTCTCCCACTCTACAATTTCACCTTTAAATTTATGCTTATACCACAAAAAGGCCAACGTCTTGACATCCGCAACAATGTCCGCCACAATCGAGTTCTTACCAGAAAACAACTTCTCGTTCCTGGCCCTCCATAACCTCCAACTAGCTATAATGAAAATACCTTAGAAGCAGGCTTTTCTTATGCCCTTCCGCTGCGCAAAACTCGTGCAGAGCCTGTAACACCTCGAAAATTCACGTCCTATAATGTGTAGACACGTGTCAAATGTTTAAACGTGTGAAAGAAATATTATAGAAGGACTAAAGTTGACAAACATGGAAAGTATGTGAATATACGTATTCTAAGTGTCAACTGTGAATAAATATAATGTACATTAACCCTACATGGTGCTCATACCTTCAAACGAATAAATCATGGATCATACGAAGCAAAAAGTGAGAGATTACAAACTACAGGGGCTAAATGTGTCAACATGTTTAAGTTATACCTCTGAGTGACCTTTTGGCGAACCCGAAGCTTTGTAACGGTTAATTATGCTCACTAGAATGCACGATTAAAATTTCATAAAGTTTCGTTATCGTATGAGAAAGTTATGATCAAATTCGTGTGCGAAGGGTTAAAGCGTAAATGTTGAAAGTTAGGACTTTTCGGGTGACAACGAAGTTAACCGAGGGCCTAACAAAGTGGGTATATGTTTTAAAGCCCTTATGTGTCAACATTGAGGGTTTAAAATGCAAGAATCAAGTGTCTAACCGGAGTTTGAAGAGCCAAGGATCAATACGCAATAAATCTAAAATTCAGATTTCCTGCAGGTTAGCCTCGCGCCACGCGACGCCATGGGGGGGGGGGGTCCCTCGCGTCACGCGAGGGCCTCTCTGATTCGATTTTCTTGTTTTTCTTGGTTGCCCTTGCCTTTGTGCGCGATTCTAACTCGTTTCTCCACATCTCTTGACCCCTAAAACACCCACTAAGCCTCTAGGACACATGTTGCAAGCTTGTGGTCAGTCCTAGACTTGGTTGTCAACATGTTATGGTGGATTAAACCACTATATAAGGCCCTTCAAGTTCACAACTTTTCCTCACACCATTTCTCTGCATTCTGATCAATTCTGGAGCTCTCAAGCAGGTCCAACTGATCATAAGTCGTGCATAGGACTCTTGTAAGTCCGCTAGTCCTTCTTTATTTGAGTTTAGCTTGTTTAATTAGCTAAAAGTCAAACCGTCGTAAATACGGTTTGACTTCGAGATTAGTCAATAATGGCTCAGGCATATCTCGAATTAAAAGTAGTTATGAGTTGGTATTTATGTGGGTAATAAAGCCTCAAAAGGGTTTCCCCTGATCACCACTCTAACCAGGTCAAAAGTCGGGTCAAACTTTTAAGTAAAAATTCAACAGGATGCTTAAAATGTCATTTATGCATAATTAGCTATCTAGAACATATATAACCTGTTTGATCATTATTATAACTTAGTAATAAGTGTAAGAACATGTCCAAACATGTTCAACACGACTATTTCCTGTTTAGACCCGGTTCGGAACCGAAAGTCACATAGTTTGACTTTCACTTTGACTTTCAGTTCTGACCCGTTTAGGCATGTTTTAGAAATGCCTCAGAGCTTTAATTGGATTAGGTTACATGTTAGAACGACCCTCTGTGATTATACACCTTGGTTCATTAGTTATCCAATTAATATGCATGTTTCCGTTAATTGCTCATATGTTGACCTTTATGCCCTTATTACCTTAAAAAGTGATTTATGAAAATGTAAAAGTGTAGAAACCTTAAATACTGATATATAAACTTGTATGCAAAGTTTGACATCAGTTTGACTTGTAGATTAAGAGTTATGCTCACTATCGCAAAATTAATGCTTTATGTTAATAAAATGGCGTAATTAGCGTATAGCCTAGTTAAGCCTACTTTTTGGTATCAAACTTAATACCCACTGAAGTAATATAATATTTTGGGATTTTTAAAGATTTTTAATTAATTTTAGGCTGAGCATAACTAGTAGTCGTAGGCTTAATCCGATAATTGTCGTTTTTGCCCTTACGGGCTATAAAATGAGTTTTACATATCTAAACGACTCCAAACCTTTTGCTACTGATCACATATGATAAATAAATTATTTTAAGCCTTATGGAAATATAAAAATATCAGATTTAAGTATCGAACCCGGAAATGGCCTTTAATCGCCTTATTTAGCGTTTTTAACGCATAGTATGTTTTAAAATCATATTGAACATACCGGGTTGATACCTACTGATATATGAGGAAAATTATGATATTTTAATAGTAAGCAAAGGTTGATAAACTCAGACCTCAGTTTTGAGCTTTTCGGCTTATGTGAAATTACCAAAATGCCCCTTCGGTGCATAGTTTGGTTATAAATGATATATTTCACATATATGCTTTAGCCTACTGATATAAATTATCAAATTGAGTATGTTTGCTGTTTACATCAGACCTGTAACTCAGTTAAACATCTAAACTCTTTTACAAACTTTAAAATGACAAGACTACCCCTACGGGGCATAGTTTGTGTTTAATTTCATTTCGGGCATAATGAAAGACATCCTACTGATGTCACAACATATTTCAAGCATATTAACTTAGGAAACCTTTATATGGCTCTTGCGGATACCCGTTACGCTTATTTCGCGTTCGGTTAGGTTTATGTAACAAGTTTACATAAATTAGCCGAAACGGGTCAAACCTTATCGGTTTTATCTCAAAATCCAGAATGTGAATAATAAACCCATATTAAACAAGTCTTCAAACTTGTCGGGTCTAAATCACATTCTATCCGGTTTTCGCTTAATCGTGCGTACGAACCGTATCTTTGAAACTAACCGGTCTAAGCTTAAGCTTAATAAAAGACCCGTTAGTATTCTAATAGGTTATATTAAACCTTCGTTCCAGATTAGGAGAACCAATAAAAGCTACGTGCATTTTGCTTATTGTGATTAATACTTGCTCAGGTAAATACTTTTAACTTATTTTCCCTATACGGGCTTGGGTTACGGTATATAGCATACCGCTTGATCGAGCATCAAATCTCCATCGTTGAGTGGGTAGTTGAATAATTTGATCGGCTCGTTTAAACAGTCTTGTTTACTTAATGCCTTTGGGGGGTTAATGACCATGTCCCGGATATCCTTGGCATCATCTTACGAGATTGGCCACGACTTGAGCACGGGGTGTAGGCGTACACCTGTCAGTGTATAACTCTATAATTGTGGTGTGTCAATTGATCTTTAACCCGGAAAAGATCCGGGCGACTGAACGCACAAGTAACATGTAATTCGTTCACAAGATTATAATATTATATGATTCTCCCAAGTTAAAATAAAATGTTTAAGCCATGTGCATCCAAACAAATTTTCAATCATTTTCCAAAATGAGTCAGTTGATTGTATTTACCAGTGTAAACTGACGTATTTTCCCAAAAAGAATTAAGTGCAGGTACTAAGCGTAATTGGCTGGGATTTCTCCTTAGCATCATTAAAAGTCTCGCAAGCTTAGGATGCCGAAGTCTGTTGAACAATTGTTTCCTATTTTATTTCCGATCCATCTGTGGATAAACATCCGAATATTGTGGCATTAAATATTACAATATTAAATTCGGTTGTATTATATCTTTTAAATTGCTTCCGCTGTGCATATTAAATATTGTGTTGTTTGACTATTACGTTGCCAACTACGTCACGATACTCCCCACCGGGCCCACCGGTGACACGTGGAAATCCGGGGTGTGACAGGTTGGTATCAGAGCCAACTCTGAGTGAATTAAACACTAGCCTTCTGTGTTTAATCTCAGTACACAATAGCACATTCTAAACCTTCTGAGTCTAGACTTAACATAGGAATAATCTTAATCCTAATATGGAAATTTTTGCTTCCAATTTTTTTATTATTCGATACGTCGCCAAGCGAGGAAGCTGAACTAGGGATTCTCCACACCCGGAGCCTTGAAATGCTGAGCTTCGTACAGCGACCAAGTTGAGGCGTGCAACCAAGGAGAAAGCATTCAGGAATTGAATAAAGAAGAAACTCCTTTGATAAAAATCGTTTCCTCAATAGTCCTTATAAGGACATATTTATTTTTGTCCCTTCGAGGACAACACTATTCCTTTCAAGTCCCGCTTAGGGCAACTTTATACTTTTATTTTTTTATATAGTGGAATGATTAAGTTTAAACTTTCATTCTAACAATAATTAATAAATAAATGGAAAAATAACATTCCCTTTTGCAAGATCTACCATTATAGTAAGATAGCAAAAATCTAAAAAGGACAAGACCTAGCTTCGGGTCATATTAAGACCGGCCAAGATGGCAGTTCCTCAATTTAGATTCAGATCCTTATTAACATTTCAATTTAGAAATTGTTCTGCGATAAATATTAAAAGAATCTTAAGAGTGAAACCTAGCCTGAGTGTCATTATAAAGACCTGGCCAAGATGGTAAGACCTGTTTAAAAGATTCGTATTCCAGTTAACATCTGAAAACATGTTAACACTCCCGACAGATGTGATTCGTTGGGAATCACACACGTTATTAAGGATTCTTCAAAAGACTCCTAACCCAGTATAATGATCCCTGAATCCTGGGTTTACATCATCAATTAAGATGATCATATTTTAACCATACGTGGTAATATAGTGCCTACGGGCCTTGCTCATTTCTACATGAGCCAAAATACAGTGGTGGCTATGACTCCCTGTCAGAAAAAGGTAATGAACTAGGTTCAAACCTCAAATGCTTTGATTCTCTGAAATCATAGCATATAATTTATATATGTCCTTGTGACTAAGCCTGTTGTGCTAATATAATTTAAAGGCCTTGATTCTCTGAAATCATGGCTTATAATTTGAAATTGTCCTTGTGACTAGGCCTTTTGTGCTATTAAATAAAACTGTTATTGTTGCTTTGATTCTCTGAAATCATAAGCTTATAATTTATAAATGTCCATGTGACCAGACCATTGGGTGCCACAAATAAAACTGTTAATGTTTTATAATTAGGAAAAATTATAATAAAAATCCTAAATAAATATGATTAATAAATTAACCAAATATGGTCTCTGTTTACCATGGTTAATGAATTTCCCTAAGGGGCAATTCCGTAATAAACATCCCTTAGAAGGGAAGTGCCTACGGGCTATAGTTAATGTCCTCTGAGACTAAAGACAGTGGTAGCCTACAGCTCCCTGTCAGGAAAAGGTAATGAACTTTGATTCAAACCTTAACGCCGCGATTCTCTGAAAATCATGGCTTATAAATTAAACTTGTCTACGCGACTAGGCCATTTGTGCTATTATTAACTTATAAATTAGGATTTATGATAAAATCCTGAATAAAATAAATATCCTTCTTTCCCTGCCATCATACTTATTAAAAAAGAATCTTGAAGGTATGACCTAGCCTATATGTCATCCCAGGCGAGGCCAAGATGATAGAACCTATTCAAAGGATCCAAACCCTTGTAACATTGTAAATATGTTAACACTCCTGACAACAGTGATGTGATAGAATCACACTTGTCATCTTTATATTAGAAAAAAAAAATTTCAAACCCCTTGTTTAGACTATGATCAATAGGAATCATGGCTAATAAACGTCGAACATGATGAACACATCAAAACATTCATTAGGATGTATACCTACGGGCAAAGATGTATACATGAAAAGATAGTTTCATTTCATAACTTCTTGTCAAGACGATGACATATGAAATTTTCCGATCCAAAGGAATCATTGATTATGATTTAAAATTTCCCTAGTGACAAGGCCTATGAGCCATCAAAAGTCCTTTGGAACAAGCCTTGTGCTATATATATATAAAATATGTCAATATGACATTGGCAGCCGTGACTTATGTCCCCTGCCTAATAAATATGAAGGATTATATTCCGTCTAAACGCCAAAGATAGTTTATTTAAAAACTTAGGCAAAACATAATCAAATGAAGTTAATACTATCTATTCGCCTATATGGTTTATTTGTACCATGGCTAAATAATCATCAAATTTGACAATTCACCCTATACTTAAACCAATTATTACTACTTGGTTTGTAGCCTTCAAAGCTTCACCATGGCTGACTCCTCTGAAGCTCACAATCATCCAGTTAATCAGGAGGATGATGCAAGACTGAAATTAATAAGCACCGGATTACAGACTATGATCAAAATAGCCGTAAGCAACGCTATGGACCGTGTGTTGAAGGATCTTAAGCGAAAGTGCGATAATACCCCAAATAAAGGTTACAAGAAGGGTAAGACCGGTTCAAGCTATAACCAGTCCAAACCAAGGAAGGGAAAACCCAAATGTAAAACCTGCAAAAGAAGACACTGGGGGCAGTGTCGATCAAACCCAAAGATAAAGCGATGTGGCATCTGTAAAAGAGATGGCCACCAATCCCACGAATGTAGGGACATAAAGAATGCAAACTGTTCCAGCTGCGGCGAAAAGGGCCACATCGGTACTAATTGCCCTAAGGCTGCCAAGGAAGGAGCAACTAAGTCTGGGAAGGATTTGAATGATAAACAGCAGACCGGTGAGAAGACTAGATGCAAAACCAGTAGGAAATACCACCTCGGGAAATGCAGATATGAATCTCAGCCTCTACCCTGTGGAATCTGCAAGTCCAAGGGGCATAAGACCATGGATTGCAAGAGATTGGGAGAAGCAACCTGCTATGGTTGCAATAAAAAGGGGCACATTAAGACCAACTGCCCTGAATACGCTAAAAAGCTTAAATAAGCTAAGAAGACCGAAGCTGGAAGCTCTCGAATGGGCGCTCAGGAGGCTATTCCGGATGACAATGTCATAACAGGTAATTTTTATCAATGACGCTCATGCTAGAGTATTAATTGATTCAGGTTCAGATAAGTCTTCTGTAGACAATAGATTTTGTAAATCATTAAATCTACCTGCTAAAACTCTAAGTGTTAAATGTAAAGTAAAATTTACCGATAGTACCTCAGAGACGGCTTCAGAAATATTAAATGGATGTTTTATATCCATTAGGAATTTTTCCGATGTCCTAGTTCCGTTGAAATATAAGGACTCAATATAGTGAAAAAAAAAATCGATGGTTGCCTTAAAAATCAAGCCCATATTATGGGTGATAAGAAGCAATTAATTATCAAGACTCCTTATGAGATAACCCTCATAATTACAGGTATCTGTACGATTAATTAATAAAAAGCAACGAAAAAATGGTGGAATTGGCCGTCCCCGGAATCGAACCTGGGTCTAGGCCGCACCCTTTCGCGCGCCTAGCCAACCGAGCTAGGTGGTTTGTGAAATTTCCATAATTGGTTGAATATAAGCACATGTACAATAACTTCCTTACTTCTTACTATAAGTCACCTATTTATCCTCCTTATGTTGACTAAGTATTAGAATCCAAGATTTTTTTACCTCTATGTTTGGTTACTCTTGGCTTGCTTATGATGACCAAACACTAGAAAGGACCTTATTAGAAAAACCAAGTATCCGTTTCACGAAAAGGGAAAAGACGGAATAAGAATTTTCCGACTCTCGCCATAAAAGTTCTAGACAGTCGACAGTATGTCGTAAACTTTGAATTCATTGGCTGAGATAGTACCCTATTCAGTATACCCAAAAATCTAAGCTTAAAGCACATAATTATTTGTGGTTTGACTGCTAAGAAATACGTTTGGGTTCGGATGCTAATAAGTTACTCATAAGATCTTAAGCTTAGCAAACCTTTATTATTATCCACAAGGTATAACTACCAAGGAAACCATAGTAACCGATTCTTCTAGGTCGGCAAGGAATCCTTCCGAAAATCAGAGTACTCTTTCTTTGCATAGAGTACGACAACATATGTTATTTTAATTATTTTCTCATTGTTTTTCTATCGCCTGCGAATGCCAAACTATGTTTGATAAAAGTGTCATATGAGGATTGGCGTATCTTAGTGTGTCCCATAGATTATTTCCATGTCTGATCAGCATGGAGGTTTAATACATGGAACCCTAAGATATCCCAATGATCATATTGTACTAAAGTCGACTAGTAGTATTCAAAGAAGATATCCAAAAATGGAAAAAAAATTTTCCAAGTAAATGTTCCCGATTAAGGAATTCGTGGACTTATAACATAAAGGTGTCACTCATTTGACACGAACAATGATGAATGAACTGGAGCCTGAGATATGGAAAATCTCTGTAGCCTCCTTGTATCTTGATTATCTTCTCATAAGTTTTCCCTGCTTACCTCCTGGAAGGCATGATAGAATTAAGATTTGTATCCCTCCGTGGGCTGGAGTATTGTGAAAACTCCATATTGATTATGGAATAATCGAAACCTTGATTAAGTAGGTTTTAAGACATAGGCTCATATAGCCTGACTCAATATTCTGAGGGTTTTATGTTATTAAATAAGAAAGACGGTTCATATTGATTATGCATACATGCCGCAACCCTAATTAGGCAACGATTAAGAATTGCCATCAGCTACCCAGGATCTAAGGGCAAACTAATTGGTGGATAGGCTTGAAGAAGACTGCGGCCACCTATGTAGCTAAATGCTTGACTTGTGCGCAAGTCAAAGCCGAGCATCAGAAACCGTCAGGTAGCTACAACAGCCTGAACTTCCTACGTGGAAGTGGGAAATGGTGACGATGGATTTTATTACCAAGTTACCTAAGACAAGGAAAGGCAATGATACAATGTGGGTTATAGTTGACAGACTGACTAAGTCAGCTCATTTCTTACCCATCAAGGTGACTTATAGCTCCGACATGTTAGCCCAGTTATACGTGGATAAGATTGTAGCCTTACATGGCGTACCTGTAGCTATTATCTCTGATAGAGATACTAGATGCACGTCACATTTTTGGAAGAGTTTCCAACAATCTTTGGGCACACGTTTGAACTTTAGTACGGCTTACCATCCTCAGACAGACGGTCAGAGTGAGCGTACTATTCAAACGTTAGAAGACATGCTACGGGCATGTGCGATCGATTTGGGAGGTAGTTGGGATAAGAACCTACCATTAATCGAATTCTCCTACAACAATAGCTACCATACCAGCATAAAGGCTGCGCCTTTTGAGGCATTATACGGTCGAAAGTGAAGATCGCCTATTGGTTGGGCGGAAGTTGGAGATGTCCAATTATCAGGACCAGAGATAGTGTTCGAAACAACGGACAAGATTGTCCAGATTCGTGACCGTCTCAAAGCTGCCCGAGATGGGCAGAAGAGTTACGCTGATCCTAAGCGTAAGGATTTTCACTTCGAAGTAGGTGACAAAGTCCTACTTAAAGTGTCACCCTGGAAAGGAGTGATGCGGTTTGGTAAGAAAGGCAAGCTAAGCCCGAGATACATAGGACCTTTCGAGGTTATCGAACGTGTCGGGTCAGTTGCCTATAAGTTAAACTTACCGGAAGAGCTCAGTGGAATTCATTCCACATCCGCAATCTGAAAAAGTGTTTCGCTGATGAATCACTGGTTATACCCCATACAGATGTGCAAATAGATGAGAGTTTAAAATTCGTGGAAAAACCTTTGTCGATTGAAGATCGACAGGTAAAGAAGCTTCGAAGGAAGCATGTACCTATTGTAAAGGTCAAATGGGATGCCCGTAGAGGTCCCGAATTCACGTGGGAGGTTGAATCCACGATGAAAGAAAAGTACCCTTACTTATTTCAGTAAATCTCGGGTCGAGATTTATTTTAAGGGGGTGAGGATGTAACACCTCGAAAATTCACGTCCTATAATGTGTAGACACGTGTCAAATGTTTAAACGTGTGAAAGAAATATTATAGAAGGACTAAAGTTGACAAACATGGAAAGTATGTGAATATACGTATTCTAAGTGTCAACTGTGAATAAATATAATGTACATTAACCCTACATGGTGCTCATACCTTCAAACGAATAAATCATGGATCACACGAAGCAAAAAGTGAGAGATTACAAACTACAGGGGCTAAATGTGTCAACATGTTTAAGTTATACCTCTGAGTGACCTTTTGGCGAACCCGAAGCTTTGTAACGGTTAATTATGCTCACTAGAATGCACGATTAAAATTTCATAAAGTTTCGTTATCGTATGAGAAAGTTATGATCAAATTCGTGTGCGAAGGGTTAAAGCGTAAATGTTGAAAGTTAGGACTTTTCGGGTGACAACGAAGTTAACCGAGGGCCTAACAAAGTGGGTATATGTTTTAAAGCCCTTATGTGTCAACATTGAGGGTTTAAAATGCAAGAATCAAGTGTCTAACCGGAGTTTGAAGAGCCAAGGATCAATACGCAATAAATCTAAAATTCAGATTTCCTGCAGGTTAGCCTCGCGCCACGCGACGCCATGGGGGGGGGGGGGGGGGTCCCTCGCGTCACGCGAGGGCCTCTCTGATTCGATTTTCTTGTTTTTCTTGGCTGCCCTTGCCTTTGTGCGCGATTCTAACTCGTTTCTCCACATCTCTTGACCCCTAAAACACCCCCTAAGCCTCTAGGACACATGTTGCAAGCTTGTGGTCAGTCCTAGACTTGGTTGTCAACATGTTATGGTGGATTAAACCACTATATAAGGCCCTTCAAGTTCACAACTTTTCCTCACACCATTTCTCTGCATTCTGATCAATTCTGGAGCTCTCAAGCAGGTCCAACTGATCATAAGTCGTGCATAGGACTCTTGTAAGTCCGCTAGTCCTTCTTTATTTGAGTTTAGCTTGTTTAATTAGCTAAAAGTCAAACCGTCGTAAATACAGTTTGACTTCGAGATTAGTCAATAATGGCTCAGGCATATCTCGAATTAAAAGTAGTTATGAGTTGGTATTTATGTGGGTAATAAAGCCTCAAAAGGGTTTCCCCTGATCACCACTCTAACCAGGTCAAAAGTCGGGTCAAACTTTTAAGTAAAAAGTCAACAGGATGCTTAAAATGTCATTTATGCATAATTAGCTATCTAGAACATATATAACCTGTTTGATCATTATTATAACTTAGTAATAAGTGTAAGAACATGTCCAAACATGTTCAACACGACTATTTCCTGTTTAGACCCGGTTCGGAACCGAAAGTCACATAGTTTGACTTTCACTTTGACTTTCAGTTCTGACCCGTTTAGGCATGTTTTAGAAATGCCTCAGAGATTTAATTGGATTAGGTTACATGTTAGAACGACCCTCTGTGATTATACACCTTGGTTCATTAGTTATCCAATTAATATGCATGTTTCCGTTAATTGCTCATATGTTGACCTTTATGCCCTTATTACCTTAAAAAGTGATTTATGAAAATGTAAAAGTGTAGAAACCTTAAATACTGATATATAAACTTGTATGCAAAGTTTGACATCAGTTTGACTTGTAGATTAAGAGTTATGCTCAATATCGCAAAATTAATGCTTTTTGTTAATAAAATGGCGTAATTAGCGTATAGCCTAGTTAAGCCTACTTTTTGGTATCAAACTTAATACCCACTGAAGTAATATAGTATTTTGGGATTTTTAAAGATTTTTAATTAATTTTAGGCTGAGCATAACTAGTAGTCGTAGGCTTAATCCGATAATTGTCGGTTTTGCCCTTACGGGCTATAAAATGAGTTTTACATATCTAAACGAATCCAAACCTTTTGCTACTGATCACATATGATAAATAAATTATTTTAAGCCTTCTGGAAATATAAAAATATCAGATTTAAGTATCGAACCCGGAAATGGCCTTTAATCGCCTTATTTAGCGTTTTTAACGCATAGTATGTTTTAAAATCATATTGAACATACCGGGTTGATACCTACTGATATATGAGGAAAATTATGATATTTTAACAGTAAGCAAAGGTTGATAAACTCAGACCTCAGTTTTGAGCTTTTCGGCTTATGTGAAATTACCAAAATGCCCCTTCGGTGCATAGTTTGGTTATAAATGATATATTTCACATATATGCTTTAGCCTACTGATATAACTTATCAAATTGAGTATGTTTGCTGTTTACATCAGACCTGTAACTCAGTTAAACATCTAAACTCTTTTACAAACTTTAAAATGACAAGACTACCCCTACGGGGCATAGTTTGTGTTTAATTTCATTTCGGGCATAATGAAAGACATCCTACTGATGTCACAACATATTTCAAGCATATTAACTTAGGAAACCTGTATATGGCTCTTGCGGATACCCGTTACGCTTATTTCGCGTTCGGTTAGGTTTATGTAACAAGTTTACATAAATTAGCCGAAACGGGTCAAACCTTATCGGTTTTATCTCAAAATCCAGAATGTGAATAATAAACCAATATTAAACAAGTCTTTAAACTTGTCGGGTCTAAATCACATTCTATCCGGTTTTCGCTTAATCGTGCGTACGAACCGTATCTTTGAAACTAACCGGTCTAAGCTTAAGCTTAATAAAAGACCCGTTAGTATTCTAATAGGTTATATTAAACCTTCGTTCCAGATTAGGAGAACCAGTAAAAGCTACGTGCATTTTGCTTATTGTGATTAATACTTGCTCAGGTAAATACTTTTAACTTATTTTCCCTATACGGGCTTGGGTTACGGTATATAGCATACCGCTTGATCGAGCATCAAATCTCCATCGTTGAGTGGGTAGTTGAATAATTTGATCGGCTCGTTTAAACAGTCTTGTTTACTTAATGCCTTTGGGGGGTTAATGACCATGTCCCGGATATCCTTGGCATCATCTTACGAGATTGGCCACGACTTGAGCACGGGGTGTAGGCGTACACCTGTCAGTGTATAACTCTATAATTGTGGTGTGTCAATTGATCTTTAACCCGGACAAGATCCGGGCGACTGAACGCACAAGTAACATGTAATTCGTTCACAAGATTATAATATTATATGATTCTCCCAAGTTAAAATAAAATGTTTATGCCATGTGCATCCAAACAAATTTTCAATCATTTTCCAAAATGAGTCAGTTGATTGTATTTACCAGTGTAAACTGACGTATTTTCCCAAAAAGATTAAGTGCAGGTACTAAGCGTAATTGGCTGGGATTTCTCCTTAGCATCATTAAAAGTCTCGCAAGCTTAGGATGCCGAAGTCTGTTGAACAATTGTTTCCTATTTTATTTCCGATCCATCTGTGGATAAACATCCGAATATTGTGGCATTAAATATTACAATATTAAATTCGGTTGTATTATATCTTTTAAATTGCTTCCGCTGTGCATATTAAATATTGTGTTGTTTGACTATTACGTTGCCAACTACGTCACGATACTCCCCACCGGGCCCACCGGTGACACGTGGAAATCCGGGGCGTGACAGAGCCGCAACATCCTTCACACTGAAAACATAGATCTCTGGAATCCGACACCATACCGAAATACCATGCCAAACGCCTGCAGAAACACTACAACCTGTAATAATATGATCGATTGATTCTTCCGCTTCTTCGCACCACACACAAACGTCATTTTCCACATGAATATTCCTTCTAATCAAAGCTGTCTTCGTCGGGAGCCGATCCAAGAAGGCGCGCCACATAAAAATATTACACTTATTAGGAACCCACTTACTCCATTTAAAACCGAATTGATCCGCATTGTTACTCTGACCACGTATCCATTTCTTCGTCCCGGAAACCGAAAAAAACTACGTCTCTACTATCGTTCCATTCCCATTTATCATCCCTATCATCCAACACGCAACCACCCAACTCAGCTTCCAATTCGCTACTTTCTGCCATCTCGACTTCCAAACCCACAGCTGAATTCCAATTCCACTTAATCTTTAACCCATCTTCAGACCACTCGCATCTATCCGCAACAACACACAACTTGTTTTTTTCCTTACACCCTAAGTTTCCACTGCCCCGTAGTTAGAAGTCCAAATTCGTTATTATGTGATGTTAATGTCGTACGGACTATTGAACAACTTTACATGCATGGATTTAGGCTTCCACTACCTCGTGGTTGGAAATCTAAATTCATTAGTGTGTGATATGATTATTGTTGACAATATATCAACAATAATGTGATAAATGTAGTATAGTATAATAAATCAATAAATGTACTATAGTATAATAAATCAATAAATAGTAAACGGGTTGAACTCAAGCTTCAAAAATAGGGCTACATCGAGCCTATCTCAAGATCACGAAATAATATATTCAACCACATCTAGATTCTTACAAATCATATTTTTATTACATTTCAAAGACAAACA
Source organism: Helianthus tuberosus (assembly GCA_030545235.1). Lineage (NCBI taxonomy): Eukaryota > Viridiplantae > Streptophyta > Magnoliopsida > Asterales > Asteraceae > Helianthus > Helianthus tuberosus. The sequence continues at coordinate 80,170,501 of CM060447.1, read as the reverse complement.
AAAAGAATAAACATCACGAAAAAGTCATCGAGGTCGAGTTTAGTATGCGTGAAATCGGAGAAGTTCCCCTTGTATGTTGGTGTGTTTTTAGGGAGGTGCTACGAGATCAAGAGATTGCAAAACGACGTCGGTTATCAAAACTCTCTATGCCGTTGCATATGGTGTAGTAGTATGTGATGTGCTACAAAATGTGTCAAAAGCAAAACCACAACAAATATTACAAGGAATATGAAAATAATATTCTCATAAATCAATTCCAAATATTTCCTATGCTACAATAAAAAGTGATCACACTGATGCGATTAACGTTGTTGGCGGGAATGATAGAAGCTTGGCTTCAAGGCTTGTGAAACACACTCCCGAGTACTTGGAGGTGGTTGGTCGGAGATGCGATTGGCGAGGTTGCATTAAGCAGCGGTGGTGGTGGTGGGAGTTGTGGTGGACATTGGTAACACTTGGTGAATAGTCCAAATGTGTCTATTTGGTGTATGAAGTTTGTCATGCTTGCCCATCCTCCAAACCCGAATCCAACAATGAAGACCCACACGACTACAAATACGTTGATCGTGTATGTGCCAACCCATCGTCCAAAAAACTTTGGAGGCGGCTCCACCGCATTCTACAACACCAAATTAAATAAGTCAAACGGGTTGAGAGTAGTTTAAGGTTTATTTTTATTTCATAAAAATATATACATTATTTGTAAGTCAACCTAGGTAAATAGGGCTTGTTTTAACTTGTGTAAATAACTAAATAAGTGAATTGATACCTCTCGTGCAGCAGCCGAGCGAAAGGTGAACATGTGAGCAAGAGCGGGGATGATGTAGACGGTAAAACTAACAAGAAGAGATCCAACTGTCGAATTGATAGGTCCAAAGAAAGGAAAGATGATCGCAAGGAACCATATGGGGACGACCACAGGCAATCGCGCTGCAGCCCGTTTGCACATGCTCTTGCACTCGTGCATCCCTATAGCTTTCTCCCACACGAAATATAACGGAGTGCAAGCAAATCCAAACGTTATAAACTGCAACATGACCAAATTCATATCAACATTTCAAATTCAACTTCATTAAACTATAAAAGTGATATGTTGTGCAAACCGTATCTTGGTTAAGTAAGCGAGTTATCGTAATAATAACGTACTTGGTGAATAAGCATAAGGATTACGGCCATGTTTCTCCAAGGGGATCGAGGGAGAAGAGCAAAAGCGTTTGAGTGATTAAGTAACGAGTCACCAAAAGCCCAATAAACCGCGGAAGCGGATGGAAGTGTAAGTGTTAATACATATGCGGTAGCCCAAAAGTAAATGGACTTAAACTTTTGTGGTTTCCACATAGCATGCATGATTTCCCTGTTAAGACACCAATAATAATCCCCATTAGTACTTGTTAATCTCCATTAGAAAATAGGCCCAAAGCCCAACTTTATTGTCCAAAACTCTGGGCTCAAATTTGTTTTGATCCAATGAATTTACGGGTTGATATGATATGAAGGTATTTATTAAAAGATAACTTTTAAATATAGAAAGTTGATGCCACAAAGTGGAAAAAGACAGAAAAGGGTGTCCCAAAAAAGAATGACTTTATGTCACCTCACCCATGCTTGAGAAAAGGGGCATTGCTGTAATTTAACATGTTTAAATTGTCATGCATCAGAAAAGAATTTTGCATAGGTGTGGGTCAGTGATTAAGATAGAGACCAGTCAAAATATTGGGAATCTTATAGAGTAATGTAAATTCATTGGGTCAGGTATATCTTACAAACATACACAAGCCCAAGTCGTTTTCAAAGCAGATAAATATAATAATAGATTAATATATAGAAAATCATATTTTTTTATACTATTATATTACATTTTATTTTTATGGGCTAACTCTCACACCCTCTAAAATTAAATAAAATTTAATAAAATATGTAGGCTATAGAATGTGATGTCTTAAAACCATCTTTAAAATGGCCTTTCTATATCTAAAACCATTGGCAATCTAGGGTTCTGGAGATTAAGTGGTCGTTTGTGGCAAGGACGTAACACAGTCGTGGTTTCTCATTAACTACGGGAGCATAGTTTGTTCGTCCCTAACGACACTTACAGACGGAGATGTGACCCACTTAATCCTCACTTGCTCATAATGGTTTTATTAAATATAGGGGTTGTTTGTTTATCGCTTAATGTGACTCTTAATGGTTCAAACCTCTTACTGGTTCAGCACTTAATGGTTCAAAGTGTTTGTTTCGCAAGAAAATGTCTGAATGGTTCAGACATTTGCCTCTAAATGGTTAAGCATTATACTGCCTCTTAATGGTTCAGACTTCTTATTGGTTCAGTACTTAATCATTCAAAAGTTGCCAAACAGCCCAATAATTTTAAAATATGTACTTTGATAATATATATATAAAATGAGTGTCTCAATCTAACCTCTTTATCTCTAAAGATTCTTTACATAAGTGGATGTATGAAAAGGAAAAAGAAAAAGAAAAGTGGAAAGCAAACAAACTCAAGTTACTATCAACATGATGATAACACCCACATACAAAGCACAAGTGATGCTAGATGACAGTCGTGCCCATTAAATTAAATATAAAAATGCAGGGGTATCTTTTGGAATTAAGGTAAAGAACAGGGGGGTTTGTCTTACACAGTCACAGCATGTCCCCCGAACGTGTAGAGAATGTTTGTAGCCCCCGTGAAATATAGAACCATCTTTGCTGGACCTGTATGTTTCACCCCTTCCACCTACAAAATTTACATTTCACACCCCCATACTTTTTATTAAACACAAACAAACATCCCCCATTATTGTAGTGAATGATATAGTGACTAAAGTAATGTTTGTGTATAATATTAGTAGCTTCATTACCACAATAAAACTAATAATATGTTTTGTGGAGCCGACCAACCAAAGATCGACGATGTGCATAAGTTTATAACCATTACTGACTGACACGATATGCAAAATGTTATAACGTTTGATATTTGATTTGACAATATGGGAGAAGAAGATAAAAACCTGGCCGTGGAGGAGTGATGCGATGGTTAGGTACCACGCGGTGTAAGTAGTCATAATCAAGCCTAGAAACGACCAAATCCGATAGTTGTGAAATGACGGGATAAATACTGTTGTCGCACAACATGCACCGAATATGTATGTCCATGTCCTCTTGTCTAAGTTGTCATTTATGTAATATATGTTGCTGCATAAACCCACAAATCATTATTTCGTTTATTTCATCGATGAGATGTACACAACATATTAATTACAAACAACATGTGCATGTGGGCCATTAGAACTATACGTGCCTAGATAATGTTAATGTGTCACGTCTTATTTATTAATATGATTGAGTGACATTATAATCATTATCATTCTTATCTCATTTTCGGTTTGATCCAACAAAGCAATCATAAGTCGTATTGTACAATCAGTAGCGGAACTAGCCCAAAAATTTAGGAGTATCTCATTTTTTTATTAGGGGTATCCTTTGTATAACGGAGACGAAGTTGAGGGGTATTTTTACACTACGGAAACAGAGTTAAGAGGTATTTTTACACTATGGATACGGGGTTTAGGGGTAGCCCGTGCTACCCCTACTAACATTCTAACTCCGCCCCTATGTACAACTCTATAAAGCTTTTGCTACCGCGATTTATATTATAAAACTTGCTTTTGTTTTGATTAGTAACAACACATTTGGGAAATGAAAAAAATGTGTTAGTAGTTTTATTGACTTGTACATTATGTTTAAAGAGTTGTACCTTGCACAAGCTATGAGTTGAATCACAGATCCAAAGAGAAGAAAGGTGCAATTAAATCCCAAACCAACATTTCTCCAATGCTTTCCAAGCAATCCATCAAGCACTTCAAACCACTACACATAGTAAACATTTAAGGTCAAACATATCCAATATAAACTACAAACTATAGACATGAGGTACAAGCCCTTATAACATGAAGTAACCAGTGGCGGATCCAAAACATTTTCCAGTGGATTCGTTTTTGCAGATTCTCACTAATTTTATTCCACACCATATAAGATTCTCACTATTTTTTCCTATTTTTTTCCAAACCGAGTGGATTCATCTGAACCCACAAAACAGGTCTAGATCCGCCACTGGAAGTAAGATTACAAGTGGTGGATTCGTTTTTGCAGATTCTCACTAATTTTATTCCACACCATATAAGATTCTCACTATTTTTTCCTATTTTTTTCCAAACCGAGTGGGTTCATCTGAACCCACAAAACAGGTCTAGATCCGCCACTGGAAGTAAGATTACAAGTGGTGGATGCATAGACATGCATTGAGGAGTTGTACCTGGATGACATGGTTTCTGAAATCAGCCTTTTCTCTTTCCTTTCTAGTTCTGTACTCAACATAGAGAATGCTGATGAGGTAAGCAGTCCAACTTCCCATCAAACCATAGAAAATTTGGAACAAAATCCCTGAGAGCATTCCTAGTTGTGAAAATGAGTATGGTAGTGTAAGCAACACTTGTGCCACCTGTACAAATAAGATCACGACACGTCATTAAACGTATAAATCCTAAGAAAGATATAATGATCATGATCATTAAACAACTATGTTTCTTTAGATTTATGTATCAGAGATCTTACAACTCAGTATATGATATTTCTGTATATTAGCATTAATAATTATCATTTTAAAACATATTATTTTCTTGAACCATTTCTTAATTCTTCTAAAACAAATTCACATGTCTTATGTTATACGAGTACCTTTTTCACATGATTTTATACCTAATTAAAAACACTAAAATCAAATACTTAAAATACAATATTAATTGTTTAAGATGCAAAAGTTATATTATTGTGTAACAAATAAAGTCATTTTGGAAGATATTTGTCAAATTTGCCTTTTTTTGTATGACTGAGTTGCCCTTAAAAAGGTTGCTTTGGTCACAAACTTATTTCTTATTAATATATTTTAGATGACAAATTTATTCTTTTAACCTACTTGTTTTATTTTTTTATAATAATACTACATAGTACATACACATCTATCAAGTTACTCATGAATGTTTCTACAGTTTGTCTATCGAAAGCCAGCCGATAATTCGTACAACAAGTGTCGTTCGACACTTTCATGGTTCGCGATGAAAACCACATACGATGTTTCAACATGGAACCCATAGGAAAAGCCAAAACAAAGTAATAGACAACCTGTCGTCCGTCCCTTGAAATTTTTCAAACTCGTAGGAAAAAAATCCTGGCTACGCCGTTGCTATCAGATAAATTGTATATCTGCTTATCGTGTTTTGATACAACAATAAGTTATATAAAAGCGGTTATACAAAAGTAATACCTGATTTGAAGAACAACTGAACCATGCATCATAAGCAGAACCACCATGCCAAAAGAAGTTGGAAATGGTGGATTTGACATTTTTAGGCTTCCCTTCAACCTCCATTTCCACATAGTTGCCTGCTAGCACAGTCTCCACCACCTTCTCACGGCCTTCATCCATGGCGATCCTCTCTCTCTACTTTCTCTCTCTATATATAAATGTAAGTAACTTATTAGGGTTTAATGAAACATTGAAGAGACAGTGGGTGTTGTGTGTGTATTTATAGATCAAGAGAGACATAAAAGAGGACCCGTAACTATATGTCTACATGCATGTTGGATGTTGGGAATACTTTATACCAAGATTTATTCTTTTTATAAATGATCATGAAAGGGTCTGATTTCTACAGTCTAATGTTTTTATTAAATCAATATAATTAGTGATTTTGTGTGTATGATGTATAGAATGTGAAGATGGATCCAAATATTTGTATATTTATGTATATATGTATGTATTTGATATTTTAAATTTCTCTCAAAAAAGGACAAAATGCAAGGGGGAATTTGTGGAAACATGTAATATTATCAGTATACAGTAATGATTATAATAAAAAAGAGAGGATATATGGGTGATGATGTAAAATGAAATTAGATATAATATCCCTATATTTAGAAATTTGTTGAAATAAATATTTAAAGAATTTCAAATATTTGATGAATAAAGCTAAGGAGGTAATGCTAAAATTATTACTTTTACAAAGCATATGTAGTAAGAGATTAGATCAAATATGATTATAAAACATTTATAAACGGGTGAATTTCTTTTAAACAGGGTACAAAAAGGGTTGAAATCAAACAAACAAATTGGGCTTTGCTTTTCACGTTTTGCTATAACTAGTTATAAAAACCGTCGTCGCGTTGCGGCGAACGTTTTTTGTTATTTAGTTTGTGTTTATATGTGTTTGAAATCACTCGGAGCGCGTTACACACGGAATCGCTGACAAGAATAAAAAGAAAATGTAGAAAAAAACACTAAAAAATAATCGAAAGAAAATCAACTAAAAAAGATGTGTGGTAATGACTTTGTTCGGTAGAAGCTCGTAGTCATAGATGAGCAAATAGTAATGGGTACCGGTACCGAATTTCCTGAACTGGAAGATTCTAAGTACCAGTTCGGTACTGACGTTTGGCGTTCCGGGTACTGGTTCGCTACCGGTTTTTACCTTCATATACCGATACCGTAACCGGTATTTTCGGTACCAATACCGATTCGGTATTAGTTGGCACCGAGCTTATCCCTACCCCTGAAACTAAAAAAAAGTTGTACGATACCGTTGGTGTTCGTACGGTACCCGTGATCAGGGATGAGCAAATGGTACTGGGTAGCAGTACCAAATTTTTTGAACTAAAATATTATCAAACTCAATCCGGTACCGTCTTTTGGCGTTTTATATACCAGGCTGGTGCTGTTTTTTACCTTCATATATCGATAACGAACCGGAATTTTCGATACAAGTACAGGTTAACACCAAACTTATCTGACTTAAAAAGTAAAGGAAATAACAATTATTATAATATTAAGATAATAAAACTATAAAAAAAGCTGTATATAATATCTTATTATATTAAAATGTTTTAAAAATACTGTTCATTTTTTGACGTTTTATGTACCAGGCTGTTGTTGTTTTTTATCTTTATATACCGATAACGAACCGATATTTTCGATACAAGTACCGGTTAACACCAAGCTTATTTGCCAACTATAAATTAGCAACTTACTTGTGCTTAGGGGTGTTGTACTTAATGCTTAGGGGGTTTTTCAAAAAACAATGATTTTTTTTTACTTTTAGTCCAAAAGTATTTGATAAATTACTTTAAACCCAAAACTATTTTAATTTTTACTTTTAAATCAAAACTTTTCATCTTTTGCAATTTAACCTCACAATTATTTTACTTTCAATTTGGTCCCTTATACGTTTTATCTTTCGATTTTTTTTGTTTTACGCTTCGTTTTAAAATTTGCGAGCTAACACGCGCAATGTGTGTGTGGGTTTCAAGGTTTTACGTTTCGTTTTACGCATCATTCTAAGTTTTGAGACATAACATGACGCAACGTGACTGTGTGATTCGACGTTTTGACGTCGTCTATTTTTTACCCATTTGACAGGTTTGTATAACGTGTGGATCCTAGATCGATTTAGTTATTATTTTCTATGTTTTGCGTTTCGGTATAATGTCTTCGCATTAACACGCCGCAAATTCTATGTTGATTGTCGCTCGCAGTGGTGTGACATTGATGCTATTTGGCACGGTTTTATGCCCCCGCCGCAATGCGGGGTGCTTAATACTAGTTAGAATTAAAAAGTAAAGGAAATAACAACTAGTATAATATTAAGATAATAAAACTATAAAAAATGTTGTATATAATATTTTATTATATTATAGTTTACTGTTCATTTCATTCATTTATTACTATATATAGGAGAATGCTATCTATGATATAATGTATATTAAAATATATATCTTATACATACATTAGCAAAGATAAATGAAGACATACACTGTGACGGATTTAAAAATCCTTATAGGGGCAACGTTTTTAAAAAAAAGGGTAACGAAATAAAAAAAAGGTCAATTTTTTCCAAAATTCACACTAAATTTACAATTGAAACTTCTTTAAAGATGATTGAGAAACTTTTTAATTATTCCTAAAGAATTATCATTCAGGGTCACTTGTACATTAACCGGGTAAGATAAAGGGTAGTATGATCGTCATATGGCTAGAAAAACTTGGAATTGCATCCTATGGCTATATGGTTAACAACCATAGTTCTATGATGTTTGTTCGACGTCTTGCACAACCTTTCATTACTTGAAATAATAAAACTTTGCCAATATCCATCAAGAACAACTTCGCATTCACTTTGCAATATCTCATAGTTATATAAATAGAATGATGCACTTACACATAATGAAACTCTCATTACTCAATTTCAAATCTTTAGATAGTTGTATGTTATGTAAAACTCATAGACGTGAATGTATCAAATACTTTCACATAATCACACAAACACTTTAAAGGATACTACTGCGTACCAAATACTTTCGCATAATCACACAAACACTTTAAAGGATACCACCATGATAGGTAGGGATTTTCCCGAATTCATACCACTTGGAGAAGTACTTTAATTTTGTAAACACTTCATGAGAATAACAACATTTTGGTTAGTTATTATAACTTCACATAATATGTTATCTTTTTAGGTCTCATTTAATTGTTATAAATTTGACAAAAATTTAATTTTAAATACTTAGAAGTTAGATACGCCCAACTTAAGATTTTCCCAACTAAGGAGTGTACCCAAGTCCTGAATATGTGTTCATTTGATAGGAATGTCTTTCATGTTTATCGTATTGGAAATCGAACATTAAGATTCGACTTTGTCAAAGGAGAAGTTGCAATCTCATTATGTAAATTGATTGGTAGTTAACTCTATTCATATCTCACAACTAGCATAGAGATCCAGCTCAATGTTGATAAAAGGTTATTTTGTGCACCGATCATTCTAAAGGATGGATACACTAAATATATGTTCCAAAACCTAAAGGTTAAAAGTTGCAATCGCTTATCAGAATGATCAACATATGACTTGTAGAAAACTATGAGGGGAATGAGTAGGAGACATATGTTAAGAACCCAACAATACACTTGTAAACAACAATCAATAAGATATGCAAGTATGTAAAGAGTAAAAGGGAATAAATGACAAAACCCATTTATAGAGGTTCGATAGATGTTAACTAATCCCTTTACGTTCTTTCCCTGATCCTTCGATCGAGAGTTTCACCACTAGTTGTCTCCCATAATCCGGTAGGGATACCCGTTACACAATCGTCTCACTAAGCTAGGATGGTGATCACTGTGTATAAACGTCTCACTCTTCTAACGAAAATGACCACCTTTTACATCTCACTAATCTCAAGTGATAAAGATCACCACTCTGTCAAATCACTAAAGTGATGCTCCTTTCATATTTCATATGTCTCACAACAACACTAAACAAGCTCACAATTAGATGCTCTACACAAGAATAAATAACAGTTTAGTTGTAGAACAACTGTTCTTTTTGCTCTTGATCTTGATTTTAAATCTCTCTTAGATTTGGAGTTTGAATCATAAGGGAATTAGAGAAATTTATCTTATAGTGATATTTTAGAAAGTTTAGAGCAGTTCATTTGACCGTAAACCAGATCCACTTTTGATTCTGCAATATTTTGTTCATTAATGACTCCAGATTCTTTCATTTCCATGTAAAGATCATTTTCTTCACGAGTCCATTCACCGACTCCGCCAAATACAGTTATGCCTCCGTGAGCTTTGGCAATATTGTTAATCAATTTCATAATGAGTACTGTTTACCCACGCCAGCTCCCCCGAATAGCCCGATTTTTCCTCCACGACGAAAAGGGGCTAAAAGATCTACTACTTTAATTTCGATTTCAAAAATAGATAATTTTGTATCTAACTGTATAAAGGCAGGCGCGGATCAATGAATAGGAAATGTTGTGATATTATCTACAGGACCTAAATTATCAATAGGGCCTTCAACAAAAGGGTACTTGTACCCGAAACCGACACATGTAGGTAGGTAGAGAATACCTAGGGGCGCGAGACAACTCTCTCTAAGGAACTCAGCAAAATAGCCCTGTAACTTTAGGAGAAGGGGTGCCTCCTCACAAAGGGGGTCGTAGTGACCTTGCCCGGGCGACTGTTTACCAAAAACACAGGTCCCCGCAAAGTCGTAAGACCATATATGGGGGCTGACGTGTTCCCAGTGCTAGGAGGTCAAGGAAGTTGGTGACCTAATGACAGGTAAGCCGGCGACCAAAGCCCCGGTGAACGGCGGTCGTAACTATAATGGTCCTAAGGTAGAGAAATTCCTTGTCGGGAAAGTTCCGACCCGCACGAAAGGCGTAACGATCTGGGCACCGTCTTGGAGAGAGGCTCGGTGAAATAGACATGTCTATGAAGATGTGCACTACCTGCACCTGGACAGAAAGACCCTATGAAGCTTCATTGTTCCCTGGGATTGGCTTTGGGCCTTTACTGGGTGACTTGTATTAATATTACAACGCTCAACAAATAAGAAAAAGCATCAAACAGGTCGAAGGTCGATGGTCAGTGCCACGGTCGATGAAATCGACCGTGGATCGTCTGTCTTGTCTTTTTGTTTTTTTTTTTCAAATCTTGAACGTGGTGCAATGACTATAAACGGTTATGAACACCTTTTTCACACCGATTTTGACTTTTCAAATCAACCACTACACATTTATTGTAACGCTCACTACTTTTGTACTTTCTAATTTTAGAAACTTGTAATCGTATTTCATTTCAATTAAAGTAATCTGAGACTTCGATCATAATGGAAATTCATATCTTTATACATACATGTTATATTCATACTTAATTGAATACAATTGATCATCAAATACATGTTTACGTGCAAAACCTAGACTTGAAAAACTTTTGAGAAATCAATCATACATGCATCTTATTAATGCCATACTCGGATATACTTTGAATACCTAAAAGCGTGTTAAAATACAACTTTACGGCATAAAATAACAACAAAACCAAATACAGGGGCCAAACTTGAACAAAATAGACCAGGTTTGGAAATATTGGTCGTTGTGTCATGTGGCCACCAAAGCCTTCCTCGTTGCGCGACACAAGGAGGCCCAATCTGCAGAAAGTTGTTTCCGAGCTCCGGGTTAGTTATCTTTCTCCAACTTCATTCACCTCTAATCACCTTCTAACTCCATTAAAACACTAACCCTCCATTATATAACCAAGCTTCCAATACCTATATTTCACTTTTCCCACACTCAAATCACTCTCAAAACACTCCCAAGAATCTGAAACTTTCAACTTTAGGGTAGATTATCTTCAAGTGTACAAGTGAGCTTCAACTCACTTTATCTTTCTCTTCTTCATGAATTCTTGCTTCATCTCACTTGGAATACCTCTATGGTTGTTACCCAATGTTTACCAAGGTAAACAAAGGTGATATAACCCCATATTTGAGGTCCAAAGTGGGTTATACTTTCTATTTTTATAAAATTTTACAACTTGTTTGTTCCTTGTTCATCTTATGGAAATCTTGCACCATCCTTATTCCCAACTAAAATTAAGTTGTGGGTCTTGTGTTATGGTTAATTTCCAGAAGATTAGAGGTTCATAACCTCAATTACTTGCTACCTTGAAAGGTCCAAGTGACCTACAAAGTGTTGCAACCAACCAAGCCTTTAACCTCCAATGTTGAAAGACTTGTGTTTTGATTAGGTGTGAACAATGGAAACTTTGGTTCTCCAACTTAGATTTCACCACTTCACTTGTTACTTAGCAAATTAGCTAGTCCATTCCCTAAGTTACCAAACAAGTTTCAAGTAAACAAAGTGAGCAAACTACACCAAGTCTTCAAACACTATCCATGTTTGAAATGCACTCGTCTAGTTTACTCACTTAGTTGTCTTGGTGAATTAGGAGATTCTATTTTTGTTCATATTCTTGACCAACCGAAATCATCAACTAAGTTGATGATTTTGTGCTTTGGTGAATCCATATAATGAGGTTAAATTGATGGAATTCATCCTACCTCCTTGCATGACCATGCATGGTACTCTATGATACATATGACGATTACACATACTATATAACTATAATATATATCAAACGAATTGAATCTTAACACCAACCAAACTCATGGTTGAATGTTATGTATGATGGTGAACTTTATCTTGGATTAAGTTTCCTCATACTTGGACTTCCAATGGGCGAAATAGTGCCCATGAAAAAACACATAAACATGGTGTCCAATTGTGTATTTTAACAAGATAACTTTTATGTAATTTCATACAAAGTTACAATTCCGCATACGAATTCCTAACCCAAATCCATCATACTTACACGCCTTGTTTATCCTTGAAGGCTAACTCGGCGTTCCCAAACTCTCAAACACATCAACTCACTTACGTGGAACTTCTATGCAAACCGTGAGTATATATGACCCCTTTTATTTTTTTTAATACACTTTAGGTGCAAGACATATAAATTATCAAACTCACACATAATCAATCATATGATTCAATCAACCAATCCATTTATACATGCTAATGTGTTATACTTTAGGATACTTACATGCTAGAAGCCATTCTTGCCCAATATTCATCATTAACTTCATGAGCTAACCTTAACATATATAGCGTTATAGGAATAGCACACCTTCCTTAGGAAGGGTCTATGTTAAGTTATTCAATCAAACGGTTTTGCTCACTTCGGTGACAAGAGTACGCAATGTGGACACAATTTGTTTGACATCTATTTGTTTCATGCTAGTTTATGCATCTTATGCCTTAGTATATATTTTATGCCATGTTTAGATTAAGTCAAATTTCTATACATATGCTAGTAGACAAACTTGTATGCTCACCAATGCTTTGTGTGTTGACTGTTACTCTAATATATATTGTAGGAAATTGATGATTGAGACGTTTCAAAAAATCTATTAGGATGGACTTAGGAACACACTATTACAATTTATGTATTTCTTTGTCATGTTTTATTTCACATTATTGTATTTCCCACTTTGAGCGGTGTACTACTTTTAGCTATCAATGAAATTTGAATTACTAAATTATTGTCATTTATTGCAAGTTATGATGCTTTGAACAATCTAGTTCATCTCACTCTGATATTTTCTCCATCGGTTGGGATGTGACATTTATCAATATAGTTGTTTACTTTTTAAGCTTGGGTGGTGGTTTCGTACATCATTGGTAATTTCTTTCCACTTTTAGTAACTATTTATCTCCAAACGTCTACACATACCTTAAATGGAAAAAAAACCAACAAAAATATTTCATTTTCAAAATTCAAAATCCCTATGACTGATAACTAACTTGTTTAGATCAATTTGAATTTTTACTTATAAGTATTTATAAATGAACAATTAATTTGTTATAGTTTATTAATTTCCTCTCTAATTTCCAATCAATTTTCTTGATACTTTGATCTTTGTAAATGATCTTTCATTCTTGAACTTTGCGTCTTCAAGTATTCATCGCATGTTATTGCTTTGATCTTTTACCCTAGAATATGACTATATATTGCATTTGATTTTTGTTGCACTTAAATATTCACCCAATTTATTTCAATTAATTTCTAGCACTTCATCACCATTTATGAATTATACATTAAGTATATATGGATATGTATGTGGTATATGTGTATTTACAAACAACAACCTGATAGCAAAGGTTCCTAATTTCAATAATATCAAAACTATGAATCATTTGTGTTTCTTAATTTGTTATAACTAGTACTAAACACATTGTTCCCCAACATGGCTTATTATACAGTAAAGCATTCTAACATCACTTTAGTGTTTCCAAACCCGTGTAAGGTGTGTTTAGCAAGCTTCACCATCAATCGCCCATTCCTTTTCAAGTTAACAACAAACATACATATCCATTGGTATACAAGTGATATCGATTTAAGGATAACTGAGGTGTGTTTAAATTAAGCTTAAGAGTGACTAAAATGACCACATTTTTATAAAAACTGTATACACGTCTATAAACTAAACCAACGTTTTATAGGACATATCAAAATTCATAATATAATGTGCTGGTTAAACAACCTTCTAAAGATGTGTTAGCCTTGTTAAAAAACTTCTTAAAATATGTATTGCAAAGTAATAACAACCTTAAAACAGACGTGTTGGTCTATTTGGATAAATGGCTAACTATTAGAAAATAGTTAAACACATCTTTCTTACTTTGAATAAATAACTTTTTTAAAACTTGAATAAAGGGTTTTTTGGTCAAAAATCTATTTAAGGATAATGTAACCAAAGTTTTTTGTGGGGTAGAGTACTTGATTGAATGAAACAAATAATGAACAGTAATTAATTAACCTAATGCACGACAATTTATACGAGGAAAAGCCCTTGATCACTAATAGATCGTCGGCACAAAAACCTCGGGTGGTGAAAACTATCAACCACCAACTATATTAAACAATGAAAATGAGTACAACTTCGGATGTTGATCGAGTTGTCACACCCCAACCGATGGCAGAAACATCGGAGTAAGACGAAAACGAGATTGTTCGAGACTTCATAACACTATTTGCGACAATATTTAAATAAAATTGATTTCATTTCATTTCATAAAAATTCAAGTATAACATAGAAAGGGAATACAACATTGTTTACAAAATACATTAAATTACAACAAGTATCGAACGTCTAAACTACTAAGCATGAATTCGAGTTTGGTGTGTTTCTAGGGGTCCTACTAAGTTCCGTGCACCATCAAAAATCATCATAAACCTGCAACATGTATTAAAAGCATAGTTCAATACAAAAGTATTGGCGAGTACACTAGTTTTAGACACATGGTGTCACACCCCGACCGCGTAAAACAACAAACCGCGGCGGAAACGTCGAAGAGTGGAGTGGCAGAATCATTGTTTCACAACGCATGGTAATTGAAGTTTTGTTTTATTAGTTAAAATGTTTACATTGTCTAGAAATTTACAGAAGCATAACAAGAATTAAACTGTCTTTCATAGTTTTAGGTCACTAAGGCCCTCGTCCAATCCTATGTTTGTATCATGATCATCTAACAACAGCACCTGAAACACATGTGAAAATAGGTACGTCAGCATAAAAATGCCTGTGAGATACATAGGTTTTGTAAAAATAGGATTCATGACTTATCAGTTTATATAAATGTTTAACAAAAGTTAGTCATAAATCTTGTAAAGTGTTATATTTTATAAATCATATGAAAATCGATAAGAAATCAGATGATGTAAAAGAAAGATGTATGGTTATATGAATAACCAAGTAAAATGAGTTTGTATAAAATATGTTGTTTGTAAAACAATGTTTTGTGAAGATATGTTATTTGTGTAAAATGTAATATATCTAAATTGAAATGATTTAAATAACGCTATGATATGTAATATCATAAAAGCACTTATATATAGGAAGTATCAGCGGCGTATCCACCATGCTTTTATCATATTACACACGCCTCGTTATTTAAATCACTTACCCAAAAACGAACCACCAAAATACCTTGTTTAAACCAATGTCAGAATGTATATGTGTAAACAAATGTAATGTATGGCAAGTGAAATGTGTCAACTAAAACAATAAGTAAAATGCACAAAACAATATATTTGAATAAATCATAGTTTAAGTTAAAAGTTATGTTTTGTAAAATAAATGCTTTATTGATAAGAACATTTATGTGGTAATGTTTTACGTATACATCCAATCCTTGAGACTGAAGGACAAACCCTCAACAAGTTAAAGGTTTATCAAAAATGTTTTCGGATTCGGTCATTCCATATGTCCAAACAAACCTAGGATTTCAGGAATGGGAGTTGTCAAGTCCTATGATACCACTACTTACTACCGAACGGCGTGATCAATGTTAATGAACGTATTTTAGTTTCGTTATACAAACCAAATGTCATACCAAATATAAGCATGTTATGTGAAAACAATGTACTAAGCATGCTAAATGAACATACGTAGCAAAAATGTGATGTAAATCAATGTGTACATATGCTAAAATAAACATATGAAACATATGTGTTTATGAAATCAATGTACTAGCATGTTAATTAAAACATACATAGCAAAATCATGGATGAAATCATGTACTATACGTGTACTACATGAACATAGCAAGCATATGATATAAAAGCATGAAAAGCACGAAAGAAACAAGTAGGCACATGTGTTTCACCCCAAAATATTTGAAAACAGTAAAAGAGGGGTCTATGTACTCACTTGATAATGCTTAAGAGTCTTGAAATAACAATCAAGCAAAGCTAGAAGGATCAAGGAATCAATCGGCACCTAATATAGGTAACTATGTTAATAAACCGGACCTAAATCGGAAGATCGGATAAAATGAGGTTTCGTAAACCAAATGAGTATAGGAATTCATGTAATATGGTTTAACAAAGCCTACATTCTAAATCGGAACCTATCCTAAGTGCTTATGACCCGTTACGACCCGTTTAGGTAGCTTATGCTACTTTAACGCGTCGTTCGCGTAAAACGCGTTCGGACCGCCTAACTAGTCCTATGACAAGTATTATATGCCTTAATAAGTCTACTAATGTTGCCTAATCAGTTTAGATGTCAAAATTTAAGTTACATATGCTTAGAATGAATTTATGCGCAAAAAGGGCATTTTGGTCATTTTCCTAAGGCATATAAACTACCTATACAACTATGGTCACAAAATCTGTTTGGTCGGATTCTAATGATCGACCAAACGGGTCGGGTTCGAAAGTCTAAGCGGTTGTTTAGACCGCTTATCTTACGACCCTATATAAGCACTAAACTAAAAGTGATGAGTTAAACATGTTAAAACATGTTTAACTAAGTTAGAAAACAAGTTTGATATCAAAACAAAGGGTTTTGATACCCAAGAATAGTTTGGTTGCAAAATACGCATTTTGACCGAAACTATGATTCGTCACTATGCCTAATCAACGTGGTAATCAGTAGGTATAGTCACAAGGGACTATAACCATCGTGATTACGCTCACATTGCGAAGTTCAAACGAACTTCGTTTTGACCATTGACTGGTCAAAGCAGAAAGTCAAACACTGTTTGACTTTCATGCTTGAAATACAAGAACAAGCATGAAGGAGACTTACAAAAGGTCCAAGCCTTGAAGATTTGAACTCAAAATGCTCAGGTATGAAGCTTCACAGGGGAGAGCTTCAACTTAAAGCAAAATTGAGAGCACATGCGTGGATAATGCAAATGGGGAAAGTGGGTATTTATAGGAAGAATGGATCAAGGAGATTATTCCAGGTGTTTTGAAGGTGAAATCTTGACCCTACACGTGTGGAACATGGTTTCTAATACCATGGGAACTTGAAAACCAGCTCCATGTATTGCAAAAGTTTCAAAAAGGACCCTGAACTTCAAGTCGGTTGCTGAAAATAGGACTGCTGTTGCTGAAAATGATTTTTCTGCCTAGATGAGGGTGTGGCATGCTGCCACAGCACAACCACTAGGCTATGGCGCGACGCCACCACTAGCCAGATCTAGAAACTTTGCAAAAATGGCAGAAATGGTCCCTGCAGGTGTATAACTTGATTTCTGACACGTTTAAGCCCCGTTAACCCCATTTCAAGGCTCGAAAATGAATTTAAAGTATAGGGAAGTTAAAATATGCTTGAAAATATCTCGGATGTCGGTTCGTTTGGTCGTACGGTTACGTTATTCGGTTAATTACGACGAAACACGACGGATGCGAAAAACGATCCAAACCACACGACGAATGGAATTTTAGCATGTCAATCACAAATAAAATATTTTAATGATTACAAAAAAAATCTTGGATGTCCGGATATGTTCAGAACGTAAGATATGCGCGTAAATGCAAACTTATGCACTTTTTGACGCTTTTAGTCCCAGTTTGACTAAATAAGTTTATTTTCGCATACCGAACCCCTTAAAGCCTATTTCTAAGATATGTAAAGGATATTTATGGTATGTTTAACTTATGATCATATTCCGAAAGGTACATTACTATATGAATCGGCAGACTTTCGCACTTTGACGCAAATAGTCCCTGCGATCGAATAAACTTGATTTCAGCACACCAAACCCTCCAAAACTTATTTCTAAGTTATGTAAAGGTTATTTAATGTATGTTAGGCTATTGTTGATATAACGGGGTGTTTGTTGCATTAAACTGATTACGTTTATGCATCAGTTTGCGTATAACTTTCCAGAAAGCGATTTATAGTTTGAAATTGAACAAGGATTGAAATGAGAAATTGTTAAACACAATTAAACAAATATGGGGATCAAAATACATCATTTCATTGATAATTGAACTGTTTAGAGTTTAAATAATGATTACGTAAGCACATGTGTCACAGTCTTCCCTACTTTAGGAAATTTCGTCCCGAAATTTATTTACAGGAAACTTGTGAGAGTAGATGTGGATGTTTTGCTTTTAAATAAATCCTCCGTTCCTAAAGTGGAATCTCTAGTTCACGTTCGGATTTCCAGCAAGCTTTGGTTATTTGAATCAGTCTATTGTTTATAAGGAAAGGTTTAGATCCGAAGATTTAAACTCTAATTTGATGAGTTTGTGTATGGTTGTACCAACCCTCATGAGCGCCATGGAATTGTTGAAATGACGTCCTTGTTGTAGTAAAATGTAGAGAGCGTGTGAATTCGACGAGAAGTTGGAGTTTCGAGCAATGGTTAGAGAGGATGTTTCTCATGAAGGTTAACATAGGAAACTTTGTGTGAGCTCAAAACTTGAAGTCGAAAAGATAAAACAACATTGGTTAAGGTTCTGAACTTCTAATAACTTAAAGAACGTCAAGCTTGCAATGTAAGAGGGACACTTATATAAATATATGAAGCGCCATCGATGCGTCCACCGTACATCCATTACATTGTTCATGTTTTGTTATTTTTGCCACTATAGGTTCTTACACATGACAAATCTTACTGTGGTTTCTGTGCACAGAATTCCATAATTATGTATGCATCCATAATTACGTAATTCCTTGCACAGTCCGCACAGTGCATTTTATAATGTGTAGGGGAAGAAAATCAAATGAATAAACCTGCGATGACTGTGGCTAGACTGCCAAAGGGTCCTTTTTAGTTAGATCAACACATGATCTCTTTAAATAGACCACCAAAGCGTCTTTTCAGCTATATCATCATATGACATTCTTAACCAGATTTCGAATCAATCTTTTTAACTAGAGCACTCAAGGGGTCTCTTTTGAATTATGGAATAGTACTTTATAATCCAATGGTCTTAACTATTACGTAGAAGCCCATTAAGGATTTAAGGTAGCACCTTTGGATATCCTTCGATGAATCTTTTATATGAAAATATTGAAGGTTCTACGACGATTTGGATAACGAATATTCAGATTACACAAAAACAAAACACATAACACATAAACACATAATTGTTCAACTTGGTTATTAATTTGTTATCATCTTGTTATTTATTTGTTCGTTAGTTTGTTGTTGATTTGAGCATGCGCAATTAAAGTATACCAGGAATCCAATCCATGGACTTCAATTGATATTCTCAAGAATCTAACTATGAAGATAGGAAGATTCTAATAGGAATTCGGCTTAGTCCTTATCGAATCGTAATGTACGTATTAAATCATACAAAGAATCTAATTAAGGACCCCGATTTTGAGTGTTAAACATCCACGAGGATCAACTTATGAAGATAGAAAGATCCCATATGGATTTTGGGATTTGCAAGGCGAGAGATGTTTCGAAACCTTGTACTAGACATGCTTAGGTCAATAAATGAGGTAAAGTGTTAATGAAGTTAAGGTGTTAAATATGCCAAGGCGGCATATGAAGCAAAATTTGGAGGTCATGCACTATGTACGTTAAGTCTACATACGAGCTGAGTGTTTTTGAAAACTATGCATGGGGTTCTTTGGAAATGGGTTTAATGTTTTTGAAATCTTACGTAATACTGTTGAAATCGTATGGTAGGTGTATTAGGTAAATATGTTTATAAAATGTTTTAAGATCATGTGAGATGGTTTCGAAATTATGTTTAAGGTTTTTGAAAACATGGATAATGTTTTTTTTTTTTGAAATTATGCACTTGGTATATTTAGTAAATATACTATGTTAAAATGTTTTTAAATCATATGAAATATTTTTGAAATCATGAAGGACGTTTTAAAAACATATATATGCATGTTGTTATGAAATCCAGAATATAATGATATGTACATAAACATATCACATGGGATTATTGAAGGACTTATGAAAAATACCCTTAAATATCTAAGGATTTAAAGTGGTACTTTGAGTGTTCGCCCAAAGTTGGAACTTGTACCTTGTACTTAGTTTCTTAGAGGGAAACGAGTACTTAGGATTTTTGTGGAAATCGTGAGCGATCATGGGTGGGAAAATTACAAGGGTAGTTTATCTTGCAAAGAATACAGTTCTTTGGTGTAGGTATCGTAGGGGAATGCCATACACATATGTAACTATATTTGTACATCAGAATTGTGAATAACGATTTATTTATAAACCAACCACATTGTTTCAGAGTTCAAGGAAAACAAAAGAAACAAAAGCATAAGATTTAAATTATTTCAAGGCAGCATCATCTCCCAGTCAGCCAAATGCTCATTCGTGGGTTTGATTTGCATTGACAAGCTTTGGGTATTTGTTCCTGAAGTGAGTCATCTTGCCACAGTTGTAGCAAGTACCAGGTGGAAAGCGAGCTTGTGCTGGATTTGCTTGGAGTTGAACAGGGTTCTGAATAGCATGGTTTGGCGCAGTGGCTGAACGACAGACTTTTGCCGTACGACCAAAAAGTCCACAGTTGAAACATTTTTGGCATTTGACACTGGCATGATGATGGAGGTTACACTGATTGCACATAGGGGCTTTTCCTTCGTATGGTGCCTGAGCAACAGTAGGATTTGCAACAGTTTTGTTCTGGAAAGCAAAACGGCATATGTTAACCAAATGTCCCTATCATCCACAGTGGGTACATTTGAGACATGGGGTTTGATCCGGATGATGATGATTGCATTGATTGCACAAAGGAACAGTTCCCTTGTATGGCTTCTTAGCGGGTGGTGCTGCCACCTGGCTAGGTCTTGTTTGATTTGGTGCAACCGCTGCGGGATTCTTTGAAGATTTACGCTTTCTTGATTTTTGTGAAGGCTTGGCTTTTGTTCCCTTTGGTGTCTCTTGGGTGGCTTCATCTTTGAGACGAGACATGGCGACAGCTAACTCAGTAGTCTTTTGGATTACTACGCCTATTCGTTGGGCAATCGTAGCAGTCCGTTCGGACATTTGAGTGTTGCTGCGATGAAGAGACATCCTATGGGAGGAAACAAGTGAGATGTTATCGGATAATCAAAACAGGATGTTTAAATATATCGACAACGCATAAAGATTGTGATAATTTGTTTGTGACCTAAGGCAAAACAAATGACGCGGTGACTAATCAAAGTAAGCGGGTCATATTAATGTATCGTGAAGACATACTTTAGCCTATAAGTGGACACTCATCCCAATAGTTCCCAAGTAAGAGTGACTGGTCCGATTATGTGGATTTGTACGCACACTCTCGCCTTAGACAGAAAACTCGGGATACAGGCACCCACCCTTCCAGATTGCACGTGTTCACCTTATAAGACCCAAACTTTGACGAGATTTTGAAAACTTTGAAGGTTCAAAACCTTATAATAAATCATCCTAGAATAGATGACTGGTTTTCAAAGCGGATTTGAAATTTGTGTTCTTAATGTGGTGGTCGCCTAAAGATAGGTGACGGTATTGTTTTAAGATCTAAACACAAGATAACTTGTGTTAGGGTCCTAGGAAGGTTATAGACTAGGTCAAAGCATTACTAATAACCTAATTCCCTATAACCATGAGCTCTGATACCAACTCTTCTATCACACCCCGACCGCGTAAAACAACAAACTGCGGCAGAAACGTCGGGGAGTGGAGTGGCAGAATCATTATTTCACAACTCATGGTAATGAAGTTTTGTTTTATTAGTTAAAATGTTTACATTGTCTAGAAATTTACAGAAGCATAACAAGAATTAAACTGTCTTTCATAGTTTTAAGTCACTAAGGCCCTCGTCCAATCCTATGTTTGCATCATGATCATCTAACAACAGCACCTGAAACACATGTGAAAATAGGTACGTCAGCATAAAAATGCCTGTGAGATACATAGGTTTTGTTAAAATAGGATTCATGACTTGTAAGTTTAAAGAAATGTTTAACAAAAGTTAGTCGTAAATCTTGTAAAGTGTTATCTTTTATAAATCATACAAAAATCGATAAGAAATCAGAAGATGTAAAAGAAAGATGTATGGTTATATGAATAACCAAGTAAAATGAGTTTGTATAAAATATGTTGTTTGTAAAACAATGTTTTGTGAAGTTATGTTATTTGTGTAAAATGTAATATATCTAAATTGAAATGATTTAAATAACGCTACGATATGTAATATCATAAAAGCACTTATATATAGGAAGTACAAGCGGCGTATCCACCATGTTTTTATCATATTACACACGCCTCGTTATTTAAATCACTTACCCAAAAACGAACCACCAAAATACCTTGTTTAAACAATGCCAGAATGTTTATGTGTAAACAAATGTAACGTATGGCAAGTGAAATGTGTCAACTAAAACCGTAAGTAAAATGCACAAAACAATATATTTGAAAAAATCATAGTTTAAGTCAAAAGTTATGTTTTGTAAAATAAATGCTTTATTGATAAGAAAATTTATGTGGTAATATTTTACGTATACATCCAAGCCTTGCGACTGAAGGACAAACCCTCAACAAGTTAAAGGTTTATCAAAAATGTTTTCGGATTCGGTCATTCCTTATGTCCAAACAAACCTAGGATTTCAGGAATGGGAGTTCTCAAGTCCTATGGTACCACTACTTACTACCGAGCGGCGTGATCAATGTTAATGAACGTATTTCAGTTTCATTATACAAACCAAATGTCATACCAAATGTAAGCATGTTATGTGAAAACAATGTACTAAGTATGCTAAATGAACATACGTAGCAAAAATGTGAGGTAAATCAATGTGTACATATGCTAAAATAAACATATGAAACAAATGTGTTTATGAAATCAATGTACTAGCATGTTAATTAAAACATACATAGAAAAATCGTGGATGAAATCATGTACTATACGTGTACTACATGAACATAGCAAGCATATGATATAAAAGCATGAAAAGCACGAAAGTAACAAGTTGGCACATGTGTTTCACCCCAAAATATTTGAAAACAGTAAAAGAGGGGTCTATGTACTCACTTGATAATGATTAAGAGTCTTGAAATAACAACCAAGCAAAGCTAGAAGGATCAAGGAATCAATCGGCACCTAATATAGGTAACTACGTTAATAAACCGGACCTAAATCGGAAGATTGGATAAAATGAGGTTTCGTAAACCAAATGAGTATATAAACTTATGTAATATGGTTAAACAAAGCCTACATTCTAAATCGAAACCTATCCTAAGTGCTTATGACCCGTTACGACCCGTTTAGGTATCTTATGCTACTTTAACGCGTCGTTCACGTAAAACGCATTCGGACCACCTAACTAGTCATATGACAAGTATTATATGCCTTAACAAGTCTACTAATGTTGCCTAATCAGTTTAGATGTCAAAATTTAAGTTACATATGCTTAGAATGAATTTATGCGCAAAAAGGGCATTTTGATCATTTTCCTAAGGCATATAAACTACCTATCATACAACTAACTAAACGTAGTGACCATAAGGTATAACCTCGGAAGGTTATTACCTATACAACTATGGTCACAAAATGTGTTTGGTCGGATCCTAATGATCGACCAAACGGGTCGGGTTCGAAAGTCTCAGCGGTTGTTTAGACCGCTTATCTTACGACCCTATATAAGCACTAAACTAAAAGTGACGAGTTAAACATGTTAAAACATGTTTAACTAAGTTAGAAAAAAGTTTGATATCAATACAAAGGGTTTTGATACCCAAGAATAGTTTGGTTGCAAAATACGCATAAATACGCATTTTGACCGAAAATATGATTCGTCACTATGCCTAATCAACGTGGTAATCGGTAGGTATAGTCACAAGGGACTATAACCATCGTTATTACGCTCATGTTGCGAAGTTCAAACGAACTTCGTGTTGACCATTGACTGGTCAAAGCAGAAAGTCAAACACTGTTTGACTTTCATGCTTGAAATACAAGAACAAGCATGAAGGAGACTTACAAAAGGTCTAAGCCTTGAAGATTTGAACTCAAAATGCTCAGGTATGAAGCTTCACAAGGGAGAGCTTTAACTTAGAGCAAAATTGAGAACAAATGTGTGGAGAATGCAAATGGGGAAAGTGGGTATTTATAGGAAGTATGGATCAAGGAGATCATTCCAAGTGTTTTGAAGGTGAAATTTTGACCCTACATGTGTGGAACATGGTTTCTAATACCATGGGAACTTGAAAACCAGCTCCATGTATTGCAAAAGTTACAAAAAGGACCCTGAACTTCAAATCGGTTGCTGAAAATAGGCCTGCTGTTGCTGAAAATGATTTTTCTACCCAGATGAGGGTGTGGCGTGCAGCCACAGCACAGCCACTAGGCTGTGGCGCGAGGCCACCACTAGCCAGATCTACAAACTTTGCAAAAATGGCAGAAATGGTCCCTGCAGGTGTATAACTTGATTTCTGACACGTTTAAGCCCCGTTAACCCCATTTCAAGGCTCGAAAATGACGTTAAAGTTTAGGGAACTTAAAATATGCTTGAAAATATCTCGGATGTTGGTTCGTTTGGTCGTACGGATGTGTTATTCAGTTAATTACGACGAAGCACGAACGAATGCGAAAAACAATCCAAACTACACGATGAATGGAATTTTAGCATGTCAATCACTAAAATAAAACATTTTAATGATTACAAAAAAAATTTTTGGATGTCCGGATATGTTCAGAACGTAAGATATGCGCGTAAATGCAAACTTATGCACTTTTTGACGCTTTTAGTCCCTGTTTGACCACATAAGTTTATTTTCGCATACCGAACCCCTCAAAGCCTATTTCTAAGCTATCTAAAGGATATTCCGGAAGGTACGTTACTATATGAATCGGCAAACTTTTGCATTTTGACGCAAATAGTCCCTGCAATCGAATAAACTTGATTTCAGCACACCAAACCCTCCAAAACTTATTTCTAAATTATGTAAAGGTTATTTAAGGTATGTTAGGCTATTGTTGATATACCAGAGTGTTTTTTGTGTTAAACTGATTACGTTTATGCATCAGTTTGCGTATAACTTTCCAGAAAGCGATTTAGAGTTTGAAATTGAACAAGGATTGAAATGGGAAATTGTTAAACACAATTAAAAAAATATGGGGATAAAAATACATCGTTTCATTGATAATTGAACTGTTCAGAGTTTAAATAATGATTACGCAAGCACAGGTGTCACACATGGTATAAGTATAAAAAGTATTTCTCAAATCCAACATGCCAATTTGGTATACAAGGTTGTACTAGGATGCATAACTAAAAGTCAAACCCGAGTGTCCACTATAATTATGTGTAACACCTCGAAAATTCATGTCCTATAATGTATTGACACGTGTCATAAGCTTGAACGTGTGAAAGTATACTCTAGAAGGACTAAAGTTGACAAACATGGAAAGTATGTGAATATAAGGGTTCAAAATGTCAACAAGGGATAAATATACTTTTCAGTAACCCTACATGATGCTCATACCTTCAAACGAATAAATCATGGATCATACGAAGCTAAATATGAAAGAAAGTGAGAGATTACAAACTACAGGGGTTAAATGTGTCAACATGTTTAAAGTATACCTCTGAGTGACCTTTTAGCAAACCCGAAGCTTTGTAATGGTAAATTATGCTCACTAGAATGCACGATACAAATTTCATGAAGGTTCGTTATCGTATGAGAACGTTATGATCAAATTCGTATACGAGGGGTTAAAGTGTCAACGTTGAAAATTATGACTTTTCGGATAAAGATAAAGTGACCAAGGACTTAACAAAGTGGGTATAAGTCTTGAACCCCTTATAAGTCACTTAGAAGGGCTCAAATTGCAAAAATAAAGTTTGGTTGACCTTTGGAAAGACCAAGAGCCAAGATGCAAAAGTTGGAGAAATGTTTGGCCCTGATGAATGGCTTACGGACCGTAAAGGTCTACCCCTACGATCCGTAAGGGTTGCCCAGCGACAGAAAACTTGGCTGTTGGCTGTTTTGAGCATATAACCGACTTAAAACCGATTTTCCTCATCCAAGGGCGACCCCTACATGCCTTTTAGCCCTTAGGGACACTTGTTGGAGATCAGGAGTCCATGATAGACTTGTTTGTCAACAATCTAATGAGATCCAAGGCACTATATAAAGCCTTCATGTTGCAACAATTGATCACACCTTCCATCTGCCATTGAGGAGCTTCCTAGAGCTTAAGAGCATACCCAAGTCATCCCTAATAGTGCATTGGACTTTAGTAAGTACCCTTAACCTTTCTTAATTGAGTTTTACTTAGTTATTAGCCTAAAAGTCAAATCGTCGTAATTAACGTTTGACTTAGCGATTAATCATAAGTGGTCCAGTGATTAATCGAATTGAAGGTAGTTATAAGTTGGTAATTATGTGGGCAATAAACCCTTAAAAGGGCACCCCCTGATTCCCACTCTAACTAGATCAAATGTCGGGTCAAAGTTGTTTGGAAAAAGTCAACAGAATGCTAATTTTTGAATTAACGCTTAATTAACAATGTAGAAGGCATGTAACCTATTTTATCACTCATGTAACTTGATAATAAGTATAATAACTGGTCTAAGCTTGTTTGATCCGACAGTTTTCTGTTTAGACCAGGTTCGGAACCGAAAGTCGCAAAACTTTGACTTTTGCTTTGACTTCAGTTCTGACCCATTTTAGTAGAGTTTAGAAATGCCTTAGGACTTCCTTAGGACCAGGTTACATGTTAGTATAACCCTCTGTGGTTGATTCATTGATTGTCCGGTTCATATGCACGTTTCCGTTAATTGCCTAAACGTTGACCATAATGCCATTTTGACCATAAAACGAGAATTTTGGAAATGTGAGAGAAAAAAAAATCTTTATTATTGATTTATAAACATGTCCCTAAAATTTCACATCAGTTGGAGGTCTAGATTAGGAGATATGCTCATTAGCGTAATTATAACGCCTTTTAGTAATTAAACGGCGCAATTAGCATAAAGCCTATCTAAACCCAATTTTTGACACCAAACCTTTTACCCACTGATGTACTATAATATTTTGAGATTTTTTAAAGATTTTTAATTATTTTTAAACTGATCAAAACCTAGGGTTATCGCCTTAATTCGGTAAATACCGAATATGCCCTTTTAGGCCATAAAATGAGTTTTACAAGCCCTTTTGATACCAATCCAATTGCTACTGATTTTATATAATAAATAAAGTATTTTGAACTTTATAACCTGATCAGAAAACTCAGATTTCGGGTATAACCCGGAAATCGCTTAAAATGACTTTTTACGCGTATTAAACGCATAGTTTGGGTTTAAAAACCATTTTGTCACATAAGACTTATCATCAACTGGTGCAACCTGTTAAAATAAGTTATTTTACTGATGTATTCGGACCCAAACCTCAGAATCATATTTAATCTCTTTTATAATGTTTAAAATGACCAAAATACCCCTACGGGGCTTAAATTGAGATTAAACTCTTTTTGGGCATAATGGAAGGTATCCTACTGATATCACAACATATTTAAGGCATATTAACTTAGGAAACCTGTTGAGGACTCTTATGGTTACCCGTTACGCTCCTTGAGCGTTCGGTTCGGTTTATGTAACTAGTTTGCATAAATTAGCCGAAACGGGTCAAACCATATCATCTTTGTCTCAAAATCCAGAATGTGTTCGAGTTACCCATATTAAACAAGCATACAAGTGTGTCGGGTCAAAAACCACATTCTAAACCGGTCTTCGCTTTACCATGCGTTTGATCTGTGTCTTCATATTTGAATACTAACCGGTCTAAGTCTAAGCTTAATTAAAGACCCGTTAGGATTCTAATAGGTTATTAAAAACCTTCATTCCAGATTAGGAGCCCAGTAAAAGCTGCGTGCACTTGCTGTATTTGAATTATACTTTGCTCAGGTAAATACTCTTAACTTATTTTCCCTATACGGGCTTGGGATACGGCACTATAAAAGTACCGCTTGGTCGGGTGTATGTAGTCATTTAAATCGGATTGTGATTGATGTATTTACATAACTTGTTTAATATGTATTATTTGGTGTATGGCCTTTGGGGGTTAAATGACCATGTCCCGGATATCCTTGGCATCATTTTACGAAATGGCCACGACCTAAGCACGGGGTGTAGGCGTACACCTGACATATGCATTATGTAAAAACTGGTAATCCACTTAGAGGAATACAATCCTTGTGGGCATTATACCTGTGGCGTGTCAGTTAATCTTGTCCGGCCCTACAAACCGGCCTGATAGACGACAAATAAGTAAAACTGTATACAAGATTATATACAAATAATTGTCCCAAGTTATAAAGATATTTTGCCGAAGTGCATTCAAATTAATTTTCAAACTCTTTTCAAAATGAGTCAGTTAAGTTGTATTTACCAGTGTAAACTGACGTATTTTCCAAAAAGGTTAAGTGCGGGTACTAGACGAAATAGGCTGGCTACTCCAGGCATCATTACTCAAGTCTCGCAAGCTCTAGATGTCAAAGTCTGTTGAACAATGTTTCATTTTATTTTCGATCCGCCTGTGGATCCTTTACCTTCCGTTGTAATACTTGATATTACTTTATATTCGGAATGTAATATATTTATCTTTTGCTTCCGCTGTGCATTTATATATATTGTGTTGTTTGACTATGATGATATCAACTACGTCACGATACTCCCCACCGGGCCCACCGGTAATACGTGGAAATATCGGGGTGTGACATTATGAGTGTCCCTTGCCACAAAAGTGAACGAGACTGTTTATGTATAATATTGTGCGTCCCTCTATACCAAAGTAATCGAGACTATAAGGTATGTAACTTAACAAAACCCCATCGGGTGGCGTGCTACTCCTATAGCACTATAATTGTTAAGGTGGGCTAGCTAAGTTAATGACAAGTAGCATGAATTCTAGCATGTAACCTAATTATATCAAATAGCATGTATAGCGGATTGAGCGAATAAAGTATGTTTGTGTGATTTATTCATTTTAACAAGTTAAACATGTTACACCCTGAAGGGGTATGGTCCCAAAAACCTTGCGCAAGCGTAAAGGACCATACCACACCCTTATTCCAAAAACATCCTGAATAAGACCCTGTGCGGCCGCGCAGCGGCCCTAAATAGGATTTGGAAAGAAACAACAATAATGAAGGAGTATGATCCCGGAAACCTTGCGCAGGTGCATAGGACCATACCATAGTCTAATTCCAAGAACATCTTTAAACAAGACCCCGCGCGGCTGCGCAACGGTTCTAAACAAAGATGTGGAAGAAAATAGTCTTCAATAACTATGCACCGGAGAAAAAGAGAAACAAACATTCAACTAACACCCTTGCGCGGGCTCGTGCAAGGGAATTGTTACACTTGAAAATGAAACCTCCACATCTCCGCACGCCTGAAATCAAGACTTGAACAAAAGGAATCTTTTCTGTTACAATAGAGTAGACACGTGGCAAGGGCATAAAGGTTTACAGTTGTAGATCTTCTAGAAGACTTTCTAATGCTCATCATGCATGGCCATTCAGTTACAACTAACTGTGACGTGGCATAATCCTAGACGCTCATCTAAGCACGATGATGGCTCTCATTTAAAGATTAATCTACACAAACCCACTTTCCATGTGGCATCTCCCCAACCGAAGATCACATTGACAATCCATGTGCATGGGTGTGACGTTAGTGATTTACGGAAAAGGGGAATAGCCGCCGATGGAAAATACTTTCCGTTACTCTCTCTGTTACACTATTTTTCCTGCCAAAAACCGGTTATAAATAAGTCATTAAAGGTATAATCTCATAAGCTACTTTCACTTCACTCTCACTCTTACTTCATCTTCTTCATTGAGATCACTGTACTTATTCTCACGCCGGAGGGTGGTCACGGATAGAACCCCCATTCTCCCCGTGGCGAGTCTAAGGGCTTTCTATTTTGCAGTGATCACCGGAGAAGGAAGCTAGCTAACCCCCGAATCAACGAGAGGATTAACCCTTTTATGCAGAGACAAAACCCCTGATCCGATTGACTCCGGTCAATTCCGATCACTGTTTCTTCATTGGCGCCCACCAATTCTTCTATTTTCATTTTCATCTTCTCGTTAGATTCATTTTTTCCTTCTGTTTTCCACGCCAGAAGCTCCGACAAATCATCCACCAGGTCCTCGACCAGAAAGCAGGAGCAATTTTGTTCCTGCTTCCCGCGTCGAGGGGATTGTGGAAGAAACATCCAATGATAACGATGTTCAAAACAACGTTAATAACGAGAATGATCCTATTACACCGGGAATACAACCTGAAATCCTGATAAGCTCAATTTTACCTCCTGGCGAGACACCGATCTCTTGGTACGTTAAGTCTCAGGGAGCGTTGAACGCCGTTTATGCACAACTTTGTGCACAAACTGCTCAACAAGCACCACAAACTCGTAGATCTGTAGCTCAAGTGCGAGCTCCATCTACACCTCGAGTACTGCACTACGATGCACCGTCACACATGTTAATTGATGATACGGAGGTCTATTCAAAATCTAGCACTAGATTTGAATCAACTCACTCCAAATCAAGACAACGAAAGCACCATGAAGAACAATATTCCCAGAAACGCCAATCGGTTCACTCATGTTTGGGCCCGCGTTTCTTGCATAAGCGGGACACCCAAACCGATGAGTACGACAGGACGTACAATGAAGACGACAACACGAGCGTTTTCAATCGATTGCAGAGAGATCATGCAAGCTAAAAACCAAAAATCCGTGGGGTTTACAACCCAGAAATGGAGTATTACTGCAACTTGATTTATTGACCAGCTGAAGCTGCTAAAAACTCAAAGTTTGTCAAAGAGATTGCACTAGCTCCCCGTGAGCAGGCAAAACTACCTTTAAATGTGAAGAAACACTAACTAAATGGTCGGAACCGAGATAGTTAGGGGGTTTGAATCCGCATAAAAAGGTTAGCTCTCTCTCGGTTGATTCAGTTGCAGCTGAACTTCTTCTCCGGTGATTCTGCAAAAAAGAACACCGTTAGCCTCGCCAAGGGGAGAAGAGGGTTCTCTCCTTGACCCGACTCCGGTGTGAGAATAAGTATTGGTAATGGAGAAGAGAAAGTATTTGAGAAGTGAGTGTGATCTGAGTTTTTACTTGAACAGTTCTCATATTTATAACCGGGAGTTTGGGAGGGAAAACCTGTTATTGAAAAGATGACGGAAGATGCTAACGCCGTAGTGGTTACATTTTCTTCCGTTAAGTTCTTTGATCCGACGTCAAGTTGTCTCGATCCGGTGTGATTGCACACGGATCGTGGTTTGATCTATGGCTGGGGGATTGCCACGTGGAAAGTGATTTAAGTGGAGATTATTCTCCAATTGCATGCCTTCGTTGTGATTCTAGGGTTGCTTGTGGTGATGACACGTGTCCAGACGGTTATAACCGTCTGGGTGGTGCACGATTGTATTTCTTTCTAGAAGATCACTGCTGTAATCTGGTGTGCCACCTTGCCGTGTGGATACAGACGAATAAATCCCAAATCTGGGTAAAATAATATCCAAGTCTGGATATTTAGGCGGAGGTATTGAATAAAGGATTTTGATCCTTTGAATGGGAGAGGGCGCAAGGATTTATGTTTTCCTTTGGGCGCGCGATTATATACTGCTGATTACTTTCTTCCTTTTGTAAGACCAATGCGCGGTCGCGCAAGGTTAAAAAGGTTGAAAGGCCAGTTTGTGGTATGGTCTCAAATCCTTTTTATGAGGTTTTTGGGACCTTACCCCTTCAAGTCCCCCCAGTCTAGTGTTGTACTTATGCAAATAAGTGGAGCACTGGACTTTATGAGAGGGAAAATGCTTTTGGGCGCGAAAAGATAAGATATCTTTTATGAGAAGACTGAATCTATTCTTTTGATTTTGTAAAGATTTTTTATGGAAAATCTTTGACTTTCAATGGGATTGGCACAGTAAGTTGATTTGACAACCTGTCATTGTCAGTTGTCTTTTACGGTCCATGTCTTACACGCGCGCGTGTAAACGCGTGTGTGTCCTGACATTTCCTTTTCCTGCTGCTTGGGGAACTGCGATACCCGGAACAGTCGCTGTGACGGTTACCGATGCTATTTATTGCGATAAGTATATATAACGCTTGGGTAACCTCTTTTGTGTAATCATTGTTTTGTTGAAAGCTTTTTACCCCCTTTCTTCTAAAAAATTCCATCGTCCAACCTCTTATGTCAATCGGAGAACATCAAGAAGATCTTGTTGAAGAGATGTCGACTGAACTTCCACCATTGAAGTGGCCTAGGGCATCTTTTGACGGTTTGATTCGGAATCTTAAGTTCCCAGAGGACTGGGGTGCTTTATATCCTGAAGAGGGGCAAACGGCAGCGGATGCTTCGGCCGGGTATATTACCCTCTTTTGGGATTTTTTTTTTGTGATGGTAACTTTCGCCTGCCTGTTACTAGATTTTTCCTTGA
Source organism: Helianthus tuberosus (assembly GCA_030545235.1). Lineage (NCBI taxonomy): Eukaryota > Viridiplantae > Streptophyta > Magnoliopsida > Asterales > Asteraceae > Helianthus > Helianthus tuberosus. The sequence goes on along the minus strand of CM060447.1, from coordinate 80,137,829 downwards.
AATCCTTGGGTTTTATAACCTGCATATTTCCCAACTTCACCCAATTGGTATGGTTAGGGTTCGGCATTTTGAATTTGTGTGTCGGACGATGCATGTCGAGCCGACTGTTCCCCGATTCAGGGTTTTTCATCAGATGCATTGTACCCAAGGGTTCTATTCATTCGTTCAAAGGGCTTCTGCAAAGAAGATTCTTCATCAACCCCCAAAATCTTTCCATGATTGGAAGCAGAAATTCTTTTTTATCAAGGCTGGAGTGATTCCGGTGAAGATGACTTTACGAGGAAAAGACGACGTTCCGATTGAAACGCTTCAGACTCCCGTTGATGAAAATTGGTACCAGGATCTGAAAGATGTGCCCAATATTGCGTTGCCGGAGAAAGCTCTTGTCGGAGCCGGCATGAGTTTGAACTGGAAAATGGAACGTGATGATAAGCCCGTATATACAGAGGATGGTCATAGTAAGTTTGGGGCTTTTTCACTGTTCTTCTTCTTCTCTCTTTTTTTTTTTTTTTGACCTGCTATCTCTTCAAATGTAGTTGTTTCTCTATACGTTGTTGCCTTCAAGAGGGAAGGCGGAAGAATGGGAACTATCAAGAAGAAGCCTGAAGAGGAGCTCTGGTATCATCGTATCGTGAGAAATTTTGTTCTTCCGCGGGATGCGGACCTATCTGTTCAACCGGCAGCTGGTGCTGGTGAGTTTACATCTGTTTTTCCCTTTCTTTTTTGCTTTGAGTAATTTTTTGTCTTGCGCTTTCGTAGGTGAAATGTTGAATTTGGGCGTGGGCCCTGAGAAGAAAAAACGCGCAACTACGTCCACTTCCGCGCCGAAGAAAAGTGAAACTGTTAAGACTCAACCTTTGAAAGCGAAAAATGTTGGAGAGAAGAAAGGTACGCGCCGTACTTCTGTCTCCAGGTGTGATTATGTGGTGGTTTCTGACTCTTTGGAGGGTCTTATTCCTGTAGTGATTATGCGGGAACCAAAGCCTGAACCAAAGGATTCTGCTGATATTCCTCCTTCTAACCCGAATGAGCCTATCGATCTGGATTCCAGTCCCGAACATTTGGTTCATAGGAAAGCCGGTAAAAGAAAGCAAGCTGATGCTGATGCGGAGGGTCAACCTCCCAAAAAAGTGCAGAGGAAGAAAATTACCAGGAAAGGAAACCTGGATGCTTTTGTTTCAGAATCTGTTCCTGGTAAGTGTTGCTTTTCTTTGTTTTCTTTGAGCGGATAGGATTTTTACAGGCTTTTATTTGTCCAGAAGTTCCTGTTTCCCCTGTTCCTGTAGAAGTATCATCTGTGGTTGATAAAGAACTTCCCCCTTCCCCGCCGCGCGCTGCCGTTGCAGACCCGTTAGAGTCTTCAGAAATAGCTGGGGAAGGTGTTGAGAAAACTATTGAGGCTGAGGAGCCTGTTGGTGCTGATACACAGACTGAACAGATTGTTGAGCCGGATGTGGTAAATGATGCTGATAATCTACCGACACCGGAAAAGGAAACTGCGGAAAAAATTCAATCTTCTCCCCTTAGACCTTCTGAAACTATACCTGAGTATACTGAGAAGGCCGCCACTGAGGAGGCAGGCTCATCTGCTGGTGTTGAGAAGCAATCTCCAATTCGCCCGGAAGAAACTCTGGGAGAATATTATTACCGGACTTATACGTAGAAAGATGCTTCTGATCCTCATGTCCCTGTTTGGAATGTGAAAAAGGGAGATACCTTTTCGGATTGGCGTTTATGCCAAGATTGGTTGCAGGGGATACTTCCGCCTGGCGAGATTAAGTTTCAGGAAAATCAGCCTTATGAACAGACCTATCAGTCTTATCTTGCAGAAACTGCTTCTCATGTTTCTACTACTCACCGTATAGTGCGTGAGTGGTATAGCATGCATAAAGAACGGACATCTTTTGTAGCATCACAAAGGAAGTTTGTTAAAAATGAAAAACATGTGGCTCAGTTGAAGGCTAAATTAGAGGCTGAACAAGCTAAGTTTGAAGCTGAGCGCAAGACTGAGGAATGGTCTGTTGCTGGTTGGAAAAGAAAAGCTGAGGCTGAAGCTGCGCTTCTATCTGAGGAACGCAAAAATTGGAGGAGAATTTGTGAAAAGGATAATGCTGAGAAAGCAAACCTTCGCAATATTATAAATAACCTCAAGGGTGAAGCTGAAAATCTGAAGAACCAAGATGCGGAGGTAGAAAGATTGAAGAAAGAAAAAGCTGATGTGGAAGCTATGTTGGTGGAAGCCCGCTCTCATAGGGAACGAAGCGAGCAACGGGAGGTACAAGCTTTAGCCACTCTTGCCGTTAGAGATAAAGAATTAGAGGAACTTACCGCTTTGGTTTCTGACCAGGAACAATTGAAGAAGGATCTAGAACTTGCGCATGCTGAGAATACTGAAACCTCCCGCCGTTTAACTGAGGTTGAAGAGAAACTGGAGAATTCAGAAATGGCGCGAGTTTCAGCGGAAAGCGAGCTTGAACCTTTAAAGAATGATATGGCCTGGTTGAAAGATCGTGGGATTGCTTGTGTAAGTTCCTTTCTTCTTGTTTGTTCATATATGCTTTTTTGATGCTTTATCTTTGCTTGATTTCATAGGTTGCTGAATCTGTATTAAACTCTGAAGAACTGGATAAAACTGTTGCTAATTTGATGGTCGCTGCGCGACGAGATGGTTACGCGCAAGGTTATGCGGAATGTTCCCAACACGTGAATAGCGCTTTAATGGTTAACTGGGATGATAGCAAGTCTGCTACCTTTGGCGTTAATACTGCCAGCGCGCTTGCTTCTGTGAAGACAGAGTTTAATAACTTGCAACTTCCAGTGATGGAGCTGATAAATGTGGCGCTACAATCGGATGATCACGTTGCGCAACTTAAAGAAATCTTTCCGGATGGGGGTGAAGATTTATAGTAGGATGAAATTGTATTGAACAATTTTTTTTATGTAGGATGTTGATCCTTTGTTTTGACGGTGCGCTGCTGCGCAAGGATTTTAAACACTGCTGTGTCCGAACTCTTTAGGGCGTATTTGTACGCCAAAAATAGTATGTTTCTATTTGTTTTGTTAAATGTCTTTACAATATTTTGCATGAGTACAATTACTTTTGCTTTGAGTAAGGCGAATAAAGTTGGTATGAAGCTCATGTGTGAGTTTATGGCCGTTTGTGATGTGATCACTGACCGCGCATGGAGCTTTGTGTTATACTACCATAATGTTTTTGCACTTACTAAAAAGAAATTGCATACACTTTGTAAACACAAAAATAATAGAAACTTTGTAATTTTATTCATGGATAGTGCTCAGAGGCATTACAAAGTTGTTCTGATAATTAAATGGAACTTAACTTACTCCGTGATAGTTCCGCCGCATTTGATAAGTCATGTCTTTTCTGCGGAACACTTATAGAGTCCTTTTAAGTTTTAGCCCGTTTGCTTGAGCTTTCTTCTCCCCGGGTAATCTGCTTAATCTCCTTGCGCATATTCTGGAGTAAATGCGTAAGTTCTCCATTTTTGAGGGCCTTCTCTATTTCCGTGCGCAGAGATATGCAGTTGTTCGTGGTATGCCCGTTATCCTTGTGATATTCGCAGTATTGCGTCGGGTCTTGACCACGTTTACTCTTCATCGGAATCGGAGGTTTAAATTGGTGGTCCTCAGTACTTAGAACCTTCGCCGGGGTTTTTGTTAGGGGAGTCCACTGCCTCTCCCTATTTTCGTGCTTGTTTTCTCTTTGTGCAGAGAACTTGTTGGTTGTTATGCGGGCATCTTCAGAGGATCGACTTGATGACTCGCGCCATGACCTTTTGTACCTTCTTTCACCAGTTGTGCTTAAGTCTGCAGGCCTGTTGTGTGGTGGTGGTGGCCTGTTTGTAGTAAGGTTTTTCTCGGTCTGGGCATAAACCTTGGCCGCCGCCATTATCTTTTCCCAACTCGTGGGAAGGCCCTCTGTTCCCGATAACACCTTGACCATGTCGTCACACCTAACCGCGTACTTAAACTGAGCACAGATTAGTTGTTCGTTAACACCTCCAATCTCTAACACTTCTTTATTGTATCTGGTGATAAAATCTTCCAGATTCTCGTCATCGCGACGCCAGATGTTCATGACGTCGGATGTATCGCGCATTGATCTCCTTTGTTGGCTGAAGTGTGTTAAAAATTTTCTACGCAGATCTTTCCACGACTCGATCTGTCCCGTTGGTAGGTTATCAAACCAGATTCGCGCTGGGCCGGTTAATGTTTGCACAAACAAATGACACCATAGCGGAAGAGTCCAACCGCCAACCAACCCTGCGCTGGTGAATACTCTTAGATGATCATCAGGGTCAGTTAACCCATTGAATTTCCCAACGTTAGATGGTAATTTGGCCCTTTCCAATGGAGCCAGAGCTATCTCCAATATGAACTTCGAGTTTTCCGCCGCTTCAGCAGGGCGATAAACTAAGTCATAGTTATGCTCGGCCTCGGGGTTATAAACCGCTCGAGGCCTGCATTTGTTATAGTTTGGCTGTAGTCTGTTGAATACGCTGGTGTTTGCACTCAAACGATATGTTTGATCAGATTCATCAGTATGAGTGTCCCGTTGGGAACCCAACCTGTCATGAACCGATTTTCTTCGACGAGGGTGTGGCTCATCATGGTGTTGTCTCCGGTAACTACCTGTATCATCATAAGTTGATTCTTCTCGCTGAGAGGCATGAGCTCTTGATCCCGGCCTCCGGGATTGGGTCACGGGAGCAGTTTGAGCACATAATTGTGTGTATACTGCGTTTAATGCCCCTTGGGACCGGACATACCATGATATCGGAGTTTCTCCTGGTGGTAAGATTGATTGTGTAGTATTTGCTGGTAACATTCCTGGAGTGACAGGATCATTTGCTCGATTAGATTGAACCTCGTTATCGTCCGAGGCCTCTTCTACGATCCCTTCTACTGGTAAATTGTTTCCGACGTTTGGTCGAGGACCAAGTTGCCGGTGAGATGACGAATTCTCTGCCATGTGAAAAAACAGAAAAAGGAATGAACTGAATCGAAACGAGGTAGAAACTAGAAAAACTGAGAAAACGGTGGGCGCCAATGAAGAAACACTAACTAAATGGTCGGAACCGAGATAGTTAGGGGGTTTGAATCCGCATAAAAAGGTTAGCTCTCTCTCGGTTGATTCAGTTGCAGCTGAACTTCTTCTCCGGTGATTCTGCAAAAAAGAACACCGTTAGCCTCGCCAAGGGGAGAAGAGGGTTCTCTCCTTGACCCGACTCCGGTGTGAGAATAAGTATTGGTAATGGAGAAGAGAAAGTATTTGAGAAGTGAGTGTGATCTGAGTTTTTACTTGAACAGTTCTCATATTTATAACCGGGAGTTTGGGAGGGAAAACCTGTTATTGAAAAGATGACGGAAGATGCTAACGCCGTAGTGGTTACATTTTATTCCGTTAAGTTCTTTGATCCGACGTCAAGTTGTCTCGATCCGGTGTGATTGCACACGGATCGTGGTTTGATCTATGGCTGGGGGATTGCCACGTGGAAAGTGATTTAAGTGGAGATTATTCTCCAATTGCATGCCTTCGTTGTGATTCCAGGGTTGCTTGTGGTGATGACACGTGTCCAGACGGTTATAACCGTCTGGGTGGTGCACGATTGTATTTCTTTCTAGAAGATCACTGCTGTAATCTGGTGTGCCACCTTGCCGTGTGGATACAGACGAATAAATCCCAAATCTGGGTAAAATAATATCCAAGTCTGGATATTTAGGCGGAGGTATTGAATAAAGGATTTTGATCCTTTGAATGGGAGAGGGCGCAAGGATTTATGTTTTCCTTTGGGCGCGCGATTATATACTGCTGATTACTTTCTTCCTTTTGTAAGACCAATGCGCGGTCGCGCAAGGTTAAAAAGGTTGAAAGGCCAGTTTGTGGTATGGTCTCAAATCCTTTTTATGAGGTTTTTGGGACCTTACCCCTTCAAGTCCCCCCAGTCTAGTGTTGTACTTATGCAAATAAGTGGAGCACTGGACTTTATGAGAGGGAAAATGCTTTTGGGCGCGAAAAGATAAGATATCTTTTATGAGAAGACTGAATCTATTCTTTTGATTTTGTAAAGATTTTTTATGGAAAATCTTTGACTTTCAATGGGATTGGCACAGTAAGTTGATTTGACAACCTGTCATTGTCAGTTGTCTTTTACTGTCCATGTCTTACACGCGCGCGTGTAAACGCGTGTGTGTCCTGACATTTCCTTTTCCTGCTGCTTGGGGAACTGCGATACCCGGAACAGTCGCTGTGACGGTTACCGATGCTATTTATTGCGATAAGTATATATAACGCTTGGGTAACCTCTTTTGTGTAATCATTGTTTTGTTGAAAGCTTTTTACCCCCTTTCTTCTAAAAAATTCCATCGTCCAACCTCTTATGTCAATCGGAGAACATCAAGAAGATCTTGTTGAAGAGATGTCGACTGAACTTCCACCATTGAAGTGGCCTAGGGCATCTTTTGACGGTTTGATTCGGAATCTTAAGTTCCCAGAGGACTGGGGTGCTTTATATCCTGAAGAGGGGCAAACGGCAGCGGATGCTTCGGCCGGGTATATTACCCTCTTTTGGGATTTTTTTTTGTGATGGTAACTTTCGCCTGCCTGTTACTAGATTTTTCCTTGAAATCCTTGGGTTTTATAACCTGCATATTTCCCAACTTCACCCAATTGGTATGGTTAGGGTTCGGCATTTTGAATTTGTGTGTCGGACGATGCATGTCGAGCCGACTGTTCCCCGATTCAGGGTTTTTCATCAGATGCATTGTACCCAAGGGTTCTATTCATTCGTTCAAAGGGCTTCTGCAAAGAAGATTCTTCATCAACCCCCAAAATCTTTCCATGATTGGAAGCAGAAATTCTTTTTTATCAAGGCTGGAGTGATTCCGGTGAAGATGACTTTACGAGGAAAAGACGACGTTCCGATTGAAACGCTTCAGACTCCCGTTGATGAAAATTGGTACCAGGATCTGAAAGATGTGCCCAATATTGCGTTGCCGGAGAAAGCTCTTGTCGGAGCCGGCATGAGTTTGAACTGGAAAATGGAACGTGATGATAAGCCCGTATATACAGAGGATGGTCATAGTAAGTTTGGGGCTTTTTCACTGTTCTTCTTCTTCTCTCTTTTTTTTTTTTTTTTTGACCTGCTCTCTCTTCAAATGTAGTTGTTTCTCTATACGTTGTTGCCTTCAAGAGGGAAGGCGGAAGAATGGGAACTATCAAGAAGAAGCCTGAAGAGGAGCTCTGGTATCATCGTATCGTGAGAAATTTTGTTCTTCCGCGGGATGCGGACCTATCTGTTCAACCGGCAGCTGGTGCTGGTGAGTTTACATCTGTTTTTCCCTTTCTTTTTTGCTTTGAGTAATTTTTTGTCTTGCGCTTTCGTAGGTGAAATGTTGAATTTGGGCGTGGGCCCTGAGAAGAAAAAACGCGCAACTACGTCCACTTCCGCGCCGAAGAAAAGTGAAACTGTTAAGACTCAACCTTTGAAAGCGAAAAATGTTGGAGAGAAGAAAGGTACGCGCCGTACTTCTGTCTCCAGGTGTGATTATGTGGTGGTTTCTGACTCTTTGGAGGGTCTTATTCCTGTAGTGATTATGCGGGAACCAAAGCCTGAACCAAAGGATTCTACTGATATTCCTCCTTCTAACCCGAATGAGCCTATCGATCTGGATTCCAGTCCCGAACATTTGGTTCATAGGAAAGCCGGTAAAAGAAAGCAAGCTGATGCTGATGCGGAGGGTCAACCTCCCAAAAAAGTGCAGAGGAAGAAAATTACCAGGAAAGGAAACCTGGATGCTTTTGTTTCAGAATCTGTTCCTGGTAAGTATTGCTTTTCTTTGTTTTCTTTGAGCGGATAGGATTTTTACAGGCTTTTATTTGTCCAGAAGTTCCTGTTTCCCCTGTTCCTGTAGAAGTATCATCTGTGGTTGATAAAGAACTTCCCCCTTCCCCGTCGCGTGCTGCCGTTGCAGACCCGTTAGAGTCTTCAGAAATAGCTGGGGAAGGTGTTGAGAAAACTATTGAGGCTGAGGAGCCTGTTGGTGCTGATACACAGACTGAACAGATTGTTGAGCCGGATGTGGTAAATGATGTTGATAATCTACCGACACCGGAAAAGGAAACTGCGGAAAAAATTCAATCTTCTCCCCTTAGACCTTCTGAAACTATACCTGAGTATACTGAGAAGGCCGCCACTGAGGAGGCAGGCTCATCTGCTGGTGTTGAGAAGCAATCTCCAATTCGTCAGATCAAGAAGCTTGACGGAAGGAAATGTAACCGCTTACGGGGTTAGCATCTTCCGTCAACTTTCACCAACAGGTTTTCCCGCCCAAAGACTCCCGGTTATAAATACAAGAATAATTCAGGTATGAACGTCAGTGACTCACACTTCATCAATACTTCTTCTTCTCCATAAACACATACTTATTCTCACGCCGGAGTCGGGTCAAGGGGAGACCTCCCCTCCTCCCCTTGACGAGGCTAACGATGCTTCTTTTTTGCAGAATCACCGGAGAAGAAGTTCAGCTGCAACTGAATCAACCGAGAGAGAACTAACCCTTTTATGCGGATTCAAACCCCTTAACTATCTCGGGTCCGACCATTTAGTTAGTGTTTCTTCATTGGCGCCCACCGTTTTCTCAGTTTTTCTAGTTTCTATCTCGTTTCGATTCAGTTCATTCCGTTTTCTGTTTTGCACATGGCAGAAAATTCGTCATCTCACCGGCAACCTGGTCCTCGACCAAACGTCGAAAACAATTTACAAATAGAAGGATCCCCAGAACATTGGTTTAACAGATGCCAAACTGCTTTAGACACAATCGTTATACAAATCGCCAGATCTGATTTCCCAAACATCAGATCTGGAGAAGAAATCAACACTACAGTATTGGACCCACCAACACCACGTCGGGGGGGACATCCAATCCATTCGTACCATTAAAATACAATCCAGATATAGCAGTTATCAGAAACCTAAACAAATACACATGGTTCAAGGAGGTCCGTCACGAAGACCAAATAAACAAAACTATGATCAACATTGGAGAGAACAACAAGTTGTGTTTCCTGTTGTTCCTGGGGGCCCTCAGGAAGAACGACCAGTGATTATTACTGGTATCTTCGGACATTACCGGACAGACTATATGTTTCTAGTATAATTTATCCAATTACGTACATGTACAACCTGAAAAGCATGTTCTACAACAAACTGCTGCACAAAAGCGCAGGGAGTTCATAACCGTTCAGATCTATTCATGGAGAAAAACTCCAGAGTACTGGTTCAACAGGTTCTAGATCGCCATGAACCAAATTTTGCACAAACACTCCAGAGTTGGGGGTTTCATTTAAGCTCTATGATCAACGAGCTGCAGATCTGAGGTCGCACAACGCATAACTTCCGGAGCTTTGCTTCTTGGGCTATAAGCCTTGACTAATACGGTTTTCGTCAAAACCTAGGTACTACAAATTCCTCTGAAAGATCCTTTTGATTTTTCCTTAAACAAAATGAGGGAAAGAGAACAAATCCCAGAATTCTTTTACATAACGTGAACACCTTCTAGTATACACTAAACAGTTGGTGCTATCACTTATAAACTTTTAAACTGGCACTTATGCTAATTCAAGTGCCATGATTTTTCAACATGAAAGTGTTACAACCTGACACTTATCTAAGCTATAACGGATATATATGCACAAGCATTTATATTAACTAGCACAATTAGAGCATCTATATCTGTACAGCTGGTACTTAAAATTCGATGGATGAATGAAATCATTAAAAAAGACATACGCCATCCGTTATCTTTTCAAGATGATGGGAACAATATACATACTATTGTTGCGGTATAATACCACCGATTGAAAAACCACATCAAAAACTTTGGTAAAACTAATACTCCTTATTTAAGGATAAGAGCACGACAGTCTCCATACGAGTCGGATGCTCCTTTACATACAAGCACGTAAGTCGCCATACGCGCATGCTTCTTTACATTTGAGCACGTAAGTCGCCATCTGCGCTTACTCTCCTTACATACAAGCACGTAAGTCGCCATACGCGCATGCTCCTTTACATACAAGCACGTAAGTCGCCATACGCGCATGCTTCTTTACATTTGAGCACGTAAGTCGCCATCCGCGCTTACTCTCTTTACATACAAGCACGTAAGTCGCCATACACGCATGCTTCTTTACATATGAGCACGTAAGTCGCCATCCGCGCTTACATGCAAGCACGTAAGTCGCCATACGCGCGTGCTTCTTTACATATGAGCACGTAAGTCGCCATCCGCGCTTACATGCAAGCACGTAAGTCGCCATACGCGCGTGCTTCTTTACATATGAGCACGTAAGTCGCCATCCGCGCTTGCTCCCTTACATACAAGCACGTAAGTCGCCATACGCGCATGCTTCTTTACATATGAGTACGTAAGTCGCCATCCGCGCTTGCTCCCTTACATACAAGCACGTAAGTCGCCATACGCGCATGCTTCTTTACATTTAAGCACGTAAGCCGCCATCCGCGCTTGCTCCCTTACATACAAGCACGTAAGTCACCATACGCGCATGCTTCTTTACATTTGAGCACGTAAGTCGCCACCCGCGCTTGCTCCCTTACAAGCACGTAAGTCGCCATACGCGCATGCTTCTTCACATTCGAGCACGGGAGTCGCCCGCGCGTTTGCTCCTTTACATACAAGCACGTAAGACGCCATACGCGCATGCTCCCTTACATTTAAGCACATAAGTCGTTATCCGCGCATACTCCTTTAAGTCGCCATACGCGTATACTCCTTTACTTACGAGCGAACATACACTTGCTCCTTCACAAACGCGCAACCCTGGCAATCCATGGAAATACGATAGAACAACCAATTAACGAAACGGACACAACTAGCAACTATTCCTCACACCGGGAACACGCAGCAATTAGCCAAACTATTCAACAAATCAGACTTATACAGACAAGGTATTTTTTCACTTTATTGGGCCCACGCCCTGTTAATGCAAAAAAATTATCTTTGCATGTTATTGTTTGTTACAAATTTCATGTAATTCCTTTGGTATACGCGAAAACAGTATGGTGAACATTGTAAGCCTCATGAACGGTCTAAAAAAGAGCAAGCCTCACGCACAGTCTAGACTTACGTTCGCACATGAGCACAATACCATTTTTATTCGCTCTACCTAAACAAAGTAATTATACACATGCAACATATTGTAATTCAAACATAAATCGATAAACGCAAAACATGAATGCATAACATTGCGTCAACAAGGGAAAGTTACTAGTACAGCAAGGCACCTTTAGCAACATTTACAGCAATGGAACCTGTAATGATTAACTATCAGATCATCTTCCTCTAAACGACGTTACCAGAAACACGTCATATCTCATCAAATGAATTATGACAACGTCTGCACATATTCCAATAAAAAAAAACAAAAAAATGCGCAAGTGTATTTTCTCATAAAAAAAAATTCTCCGCTTTCGCGCCAAAAACCCTGTAGCAAAAAGCATTTCTCTCTCATAGTCCAGTGCTCCACTTATTTGCATAAAGAGCAACACTAGACTGGGGGGACTTGAAGGGGTAAGGTCCCAAAAAACCTTGAAACAAGTACTTAGGACCATACCACGACCTTATCTTTCAGCCCTTTTTGACCTTGCGCGGCCGCGCACTGGTCCTACAAAGAAGGCTTAAGAGACAGATAGCAGACAACACTTGCGCACCAAAAGGAAATCATAAATCCTTGCGCTCTCTTCCATAAACAAAGGATGGAAATCCTAAAATAAACACTTCCGCTTAATATTCAGACTTGGATATTATTTACTTAACTGATTCCACACGATAAGGAGCCACACCAGATTACAGCAGTAATCTTCTAGAAAGGATTCAATCGTGCACCACTAAGACGGTTATAACCGTCTGGACACGTGTCGCCACCTCAGGCATTTCTGAAATCACGACGATAGCATGTAATTGGAGAGTAATCTCCACTCGATCACTTTACACGTGGCAAATCCCCAGCCATCGATCCAAGCCACGATCCGTGTGCACTCACGTCGGATCAAGAAGCTTGACGGAAGGAAATGTAACCGCTTACGGGGTTAGCATCTTCCGTCAACCTTTCACCAACAGGTTTTCCCGCCCAAAGACTCCCGGTTATAAATACAAGAATAATTCAGGTATGAACGTCAGTGACTCACACTTCATCAATACTTCTTCTTCTCCATAAACACATACTTATTCTCACGCCGGAGTCGGGTCAAGGGGAGACCTCCCCTCCTCCCCTTGACGAGGCTAACGGTGCTTCTTTTTTGCAGAATCACCGGAGAAGAAGTTCAGCTGCAACTGAATCAACCGAGAGAGAACTAACCCTTTTATGCGGATTCAAACCCCCTAACTATCTCGGGTCCGACCATTTAGTTAGTGTTTCTTCACCATCATTGTGTGCCGTGACCATCAGGTTAGCAACAGTCTGATCCAAATCAATAGAGTTAAGAGTCGAATTCGCAACCTGCGCAATGCAACAAATCACAATAAGAAAATGTGCAAACATATCAGAAATATTACAAGAGGTTGACACACTTACATTTATAATACCATGATGCCTTATTCAGAGCATATCATCCTTCAGGGGTTCAACCAGACTTTCCGCCGTCACCCGAACAGTTTCAGAATTTTCTAATTTTTCTTTAGTTTTGGCCAAACGGTGGGAGGTCTCAGCTTTCTCAACCATCTCAAGCTGCAAGTCTTTTTTAGCAGACTCAAGCTCCGCCTTGGTTTGTTCCTGATCAGATAACAAAGAAGTGAGTTCTTCTATATCCTTATTTCTAAGGGCAAGGGTGGCGCAGTTTTATACCTCTCTTTGTTCGCTTCTCTCTTGATGAGAACGTGCTTCGTCACTGGCTGCTTCAGCCTCAGTCTTCTCTTTCTTTAACCTTTCAATCTCCGCCTTGAGATTGGCCACATCGGTACAAAGAGCTCTCTTCTCATTGTTATCTTTCTCACAAATTTCCTTCCAACGCTTGCGAGACTCTACAAGTTGAGCGGCCTCAGCCTTCGCTTTTCTCTTCCATCCCACAGCAGACCACTCTCCAGTCTTCTGCTCGCTCGCAAACTTGGCTTGATCAGATTCTAACTTAGATCTCAACATGGAAACCTTCGCCTTCTCTTCAGAAACTTCCTTCTTAGACGCTTCAAAAGAAACCCACTCCTTGTGCATGCTGCGCCATTCGCACATTATACGGTGGGTGGTGGAAGTTGAGCTAGCAGTTTCTTCAAGATAAGCATGATAAGTTTGATCATGAGAGCGCTATAATTGTTAAGGTGGGCTAGCTAAGTTAATGATAAGTAGCATGAATTCTAGCATGTAACCTAAGCATATCAAATAGCATGTATAGCGAATTGAGCGAATATAGTACGTGTGTGTGATTTGTGCATTTTAACAAGTTAAACATGTTACACCCAAAGTGTGTTAAAAAGAAAATGGGTCAAGTGTACTCACAAATTGCTAAGTCTTCCGATTATCCGTGTATTGACGAGTTAATGAGAATAGGAGAATGAATGTGTTTGGTGTTGGAGTTTAAGGGATGTTTAGACTCGGAATTAGGAATTTAAAGTACACAAAACTGTGTATATGAGAAAGTAATCATCCAGACTTAAACACTCATTTTTGACACTACGAGCCCCGTATGGGTTGATGTGATTTCATGGGTTAAGATACTCATTAGAATCGTTACGAGAGGTTTAAGTCCTTAGATAATATAACTTATTACCATGACAAATAATCATTTGATTATTATCAAGGGTTCAGTTATGGATATTTAATATATTTTATATAGTATGTAGTATGTCCAACATGTTTATCATGGAATTTCATAGAAGTCATGTATGGAGGTAGGAGGATAATCGTCCTTTAACCTCTTTTGTAAGATTCACCAATGCACGTTCTCACAAGGACAACTCGGATGGTCATGAATGAAGTGGAAAGGAAACAAAATGTACATACATCTCAAGGGGAAATCATCAAGTGAGGTGGTGGATTGGAAGTAGGATAGCCAAGGCTTCCAAGTAATCACACTCATACCAAAGCACATGTCTTGTTACAAGAACAAGCCTGGATGGTTCCAACATTTGTGGGTTAAAAACCCATACAAAACATAAAGTTTGGAGGCAATTAACACCTCCGAATTTGTGTGAAACAACCTTGGTTAGGGTAACTAATCATGGACTTGATTAATGGCACAAGAACACAAGTTTGTTTGAGGAAAACACAAGTTTGAAGAAAGTTTATAAAGATTTCTTCCAAAACAGAAAGTTTGGACCTCAAAAAGGTGTTGTTCCACCTTGGTTTTCCATGGAAAACCTATGGAAACATTCCTAGAGGTGTTCCAAACTTTGTATAGGAAGAATTAGTGAAGAAAATGGAAGGAAAGTTAGTATGAACTCACTTTTGTAACTTGTACGAATCTGCCTTGAATCTGATTATAATCTGAGAATTTGTTGCTATTTGAGAGTGTTTTAGTGAGGATTGAAGTGTTCGTAAAGTGGTAAAAGAGTGGGGAAGAGGTGGGTTTTATAGTTAAGGTTTAGGGTTAGTTAGATGAGTAGTTAATGAGAAAACACAACCAAACTAACACACAATTGCCCAATCCATGACCAGCTAACAACTTTCTGCGGATTAGAGGGGGTGGCGGGGCGCGACGAGGAAGGGGTGCCACGGTCACGCAGCGCGACGGGTTGGGCTTCCGGAAATGAGTTTGATTTTGTCAAGATTATCCCCTTATGTTTATGTATGTTATGTTTTGGTGTGTTTTAAGTATAAAAGGCATAGTATAAGGTGATTTTATGTAACTAATCATAATAACAAGTGTGGAAATTTTGAATAAGTATTTGTAAGTGTCAAAGGACGTATAAACGTATGTGAAATATATGAGTCATATATATACGATATGTATTTGTAGGTTTATCACAAGTTTACAAGATTCACGAATAAGACGTCAAAGGTATAATGAATTGAAATGTATAAATGTAACGAATAAGTAAGGTCTAATTTCTATAAAAATAGGAATGTTATTATGACCGAAGTCTAGGTTTACTAAGTTACAAACGAAACACGATTATCAGATAAGCGAGTTTCCAAAAATAGAAACACAAGACTCGCTTTCTAAATGAGCAAAGTTACGAAAAAGCAGGGCGTTACACGAGTGTGTTACAATGATTGTGTGATCGCTAAGAGTGTTTGAATGTAAGCTTTCTGCTAATTGTGCGTGTATGCGAATGTGAGATGATAACTAATAACACTCGATCAACCCCTTTTGAATAACAATAACAACTAAGTCC
Source organism: Helianthus tuberosus (assembly GCA_030545235.1). Taxonomy (NCBI): domain Eukaryota; kingdom Viridiplantae; phylum Streptophyta; class Magnoliopsida; order Asterales; family Asteraceae; genus Helianthus; species Helianthus tuberosus. Next base: position 80,122,460 of record CM060447.1, on the reverse strand, counting down.
GAAAAACTTGCTTGACCCACGTCCTCTCCCCATGAACGTTATGGAATAAGCATGTGCAGCCTTGTAACGAATTCATAGCGAGATTCCAGCTTAGACTCAGTCCACCACGTTACTCCCCTGCATATAAACATAAGAAAATATCAAGAACAATTATTAGTAACCATAGTAAATATTAAGGATAATTTATCCAGAATAGGCCTTAGGATATAGGATCCATAATAGCAAAATCTAAGCCCTAATAATTGCCCCCAATATGGCAGATACTAGATATCATATCCTTAAGCTTTTGAAATTCCCTAGCCATGGCCTAATTGATTCCTGCATCCTGCATCCTGTACATAACCATAATTAGTATCCAAAGATGTATTATGGAAGTTGTTACCTCCTGGTTGACTCAAGGGTGGTATCCCAAAAGAGTATCTAGGATAAGACATGTCTACCGCTATAGTAGGGCTAGAAGAAGCAATAGTCTGCATGGGGATGAAATCCTCTTCATGGACTTCAGAGCTTCTCATTGGTTGTCTCCCTAAGGATCCTTGATCCTGGAAAACACTAGGACCAGGAAAGGTCTGTGTTGAAGATCCTGTTAGGTAATCCATAGATCCTTGAAATCTAGTTAAGGATCCTTATTGATAGAAATAGGATCCTGGAGGCTGGAACATCACCACATATCCTTCTGAATGGAGAGAGGATCCTTGAGGCTGAGTCATCCCCAGGGATCCCTTTTGAAGGATAAAGAATCCTTGCGATTGGAAGGAGGATCCTTTGGATTGTTGAGTTGTTGACGCTAGGGTGACGAAATCTAGCACTCTAGGCATCAATGGAGACTGATCCTCTGCTGGCCTCTTCCGTTTCTTGATATCTTTGATCTCAAGTAGGATTTTTTTATTAGTCTTGTTCCGCTGCTCCATGTAGCTTTTCATCTGCGAATACAAAATAGAAATATTATTGTAATTGTTTATAGAGGAGGAAGTAGCAGAAATCTTGGATCCTTGGAAGACAGAAGATGTCTTCTTCTGAGCAGTTTCATTATTCTTCTGGAATTGTAGGGAAATAGGAGGCAAAGGCATGGAGCTTTGTGACAAGGTAGTCGTTGGCATGGCAGTTGAAACAGACTTTCCTTGAGAGGCCATAATGTTATGGAATTGATGAAAATAAGCTGAAATGGATAGAAAGTTTTAGAATTGAAACACCACTTGCCCCATGATGGGCGCCCAATTGTTTTGGTCAAAAATATGTTTAAGGATAATGTAACCAAAGTTGTTTGTGAAGTAGAGTGGTTGATTGAATGAAACAAATAATGAACGCTAAATAAGCTAATGCACGATGATTTATATGAGGAAAAACCCTTGATCACTAGTAGATCGCCAGTACAAAAACCTCGGGTGGTGAAAACTATCAACCACAACTATATTAAACAATGAAAATGAGTACAACTTAGGATGTTGATCGAGTGTGGTACAATGATTGTGTGATCGCTAAGAGTGTTTGAATTTAAGCTTTCTGCTAGTTGTGTGTGTATGCGAAAGTGAGATGATAACTTATAACACTCGATCAACCCCTTTTGAATAACAATAACAACTAAGTCCGGAAAACTTGCTTGACCCGCGTCCTCTCCCCATGACCGTTATGGAATAAGCACGTGCAGCCTTGTAACGAATTCTTAGCGAGATTCCAGCTTAGACTCAGTCCCCCACGTTACTCCCCTGCATATAAACATAATAAAATATCGAGAGCAATTATTAGTAACCATATTAAATATTAAGGTTCCTTGATCCTCTGAGGTCCCGTGTCACACATTAAGGATAATTTATCTTGAATACACCTCAGAATATAGGATCCATAATAGTAAAAATCTAAGCCCTAACAAAGGGTATCTTAAGAAAGGTTGGTCAATAAAAAGCATTAGACGGTCTTTACAAAATTTAAAGAGAAATTTGAATAGACATGGAGGCTAGAAATTTGTATGAAAAGGTAACACGGACATGTGATTGTAGTTCGAGTGTGTTGTGTTTATCAACATCTTGAAAAGTTTTCTCATGTCTTAATTACACATCTTTCCGGTTGACACTTGTACTAAGCTCTCGTAACTATTGAGAAAGTCATTTTGAAGTGATCTATTCATCCTCCATCTCTTCCACGTTAGAAAAATATCACTATGTAGCCGAAGAAGAAGTGTTTTGAGAGGCTTATTGTGATAATCATTTCTAACACATATGTTTTAGTTTGTGAGTGGTGATCCCTACTAACACTAAGAATAATTTGTAAATGTGATTTGTATCTTAACTAAAGAAAAGTCATAATATAAAATGAGGGAGAAGCGATTGGTAATCAATACCAAACTTAGTGAGACAAAATAGATGATCACTACATTATAAGTAAAACGTTGTAATGGTGATACATAAAGATTTATAAAGACAACTTTAGGTCGAATAACTCTTGATTCATGACCAAGAATGGGGCATAAGAACATAGATTACTTTACACTAATCTGAACTAATATAAATCATTGTATATGTGATGCGACGTTTTCTACTCTAAAGTTCTATGCTTTTTTTTTTTTTTGAGTAAACTGCCATTTTGGTCCCTGTGGTTTAGCCAGTTTTGCCACTTTAGTCCAAATCTCAAACTTATTACATCCAGGGCCCTGTGGTTTGCATTTTGTTGCCATTTTAGTCCAAAATCCAAAAACCCTATTTTTTTTGCTGTTGCAACCTCCTATTTTGTCCTGTAGTGCAGGGGCATTTTGGTCCATGTTAATTTCTTATAACATTTCAGTAATTAATAACATCTATCTTCAAGAACATCATCAAACTTCATCATCAAAACCCAGAAAATCAAGAACATCGTCAAACTTCATCATCAAAACCCAGAAAATCAAGAACATCATCTTCAAGAAAATCAAGAACCCAGAACAAAACCAGAAACCATCACAAAAACGAAACCGATTTGTAAAAAGAAACGAGGCTCAGATCTGTATCTTCAAGAACATCATCAAACATCATCATCAAAACCCAGAAAATCCAGAAAATCAAGAACATCATCTTTAAGAAAATCAAAAACCAATTTGTAAAAAGAAACGAGGCTCCAACAACAAATCAAAACCGCCATGAATCACATAAAAGTAATCTAAATCAGCAATTGAAACAACAAAATTCTACGAAAACCACAGGGACCAACCACATCCGATGAACCTGCAACCACCCACTCGCACCCCCTGCAACCACATCCGATGAACCTGCAACTCCCTGCAACCACCCACTCGCACCCCCTGCAACCACATCCGATGAACCTGCAACTCCCTGCAACCACCCTCTCGCACCCCCTGCAACCACATCCAATGAACCTGCAACTCCCTGCAACCACCCACTCGCACCCCCTGCAACCACATCCGATGAACCTGCAACTCCCTGCAACCACCCTCTCGCACCCCCTGCAACCACCGCCCCTCTCTCTCAATCCGGTGAGCACCTCCACCCAAAAAACGAATGGGCAAACACTATAGGGTTAGGGTTTACCATGTGTTCTTGAGGCGAAGATCTGTGTGTTCTTAGGGTTAGGGTTTTCGAGCGTTTGAGCTTCGATTTGAGCACCAGCAGCGTTTGAGCTTCGATTTCGAGTGTTTGAGCTTCGATTTACCATGTGTTTTCGAGCGTTGCGGTATTAGAGAGAGAAAGCAGGTCATTTTAGAGAGAGAGAGAGAGAGCAGAGTTGGCGGCGGTGGGATGGTGGTGGGGATGATGCGATGGTGGGGGTGGTGGTGGTGTGGTGGTGCTATTTTAGAGAGAGCAGATTTTATGTTGAGAGAGAGAGAGAGAGAGAGATGTCTGAGATGAGGTTGAAGACATGATCTAAGGGTTTTATTATAAATGAGTTATTATAAAGAGATAATAAATCTAAAATGATCAAAATGCCCCTGAGGGTAAAGACAAAATAGCAGGTCATTAATGGGAAATCTGGTCAAATTTGAAATTTGGACCAAAATAGCAACAAAAACCAAACCACAGGGCCCTGGATGTAATAAGTTTGAGATTTGGACTAAAGTGGCAAAACTGGCCAAACCACAGGGACCAAAATGGCAGTTTACTCTTTTTTTTTTTTTTGCAAACTACAAGTTCATTATACTGAGAGTGAATTACAAGTTTTGCCATTTATCTATATACCAAATTTCGGGCGGTGTCCTTTATGTTTAAAATTGACGAGTCTTGTACTTAATGTTTTAAAATGGTACACTTTATGTCCTTTAGGCCTAAGTAGGTTAAATTTTTATGTTAAATTAGACTATATGGACCTCATCTAAGGGCATTATTGTCTTTTCATGTTAAAATGCATATAAACTTATGTTTCGTGTTGGTAGAACTTGAAGTGGTGATGGTGGTTGTTGTGGTGGTGTTGGTGGATGGTTGTAAATGGGAGAGAGAGAGAGAGATAAGAGAGAAAAAGAGAGGGACTAGTTTTGTTACATAATTATCATTTGAAATGTGAAATGACAAAAACACCCTCAAGTGCAAGGCACATGACTGTATTTAACAGAAAAAACTAACTGAGTTAGGGTTAAAGGATATAATGTGTAGCATTTGAAAACATTAAGTATAAAACCAGGCAATTTTAAAGCCAAATGACACCGCCTGAAATTTGGTATATAGATAAAGGACAAAACTTGTAATTCACTCTTATACCGATTAGTATGTCGATTTATACCCGTGGGGTTTCGTCTGTTATTAGCACACTTGGGGGCTGTTTGGCAACATCTGAATTGTTAAGTGCTGAACCAGTAAGAGGTCTGAACCATTAAGAGCCTGTATAATACTTAACCGTTCAGAGGCAAATGTTTGGCCAATTCAGATTAGAAGTCTTAACCATTTAGACTCTGTAGAATGCTTAACCATTCAGAGGCAAATGTCTGAACCATTTAGATATCTGCTCATGAAACAAACAGTCTGAACCATTAAGTGTTGAATCAGTAAAAAGTCTGAATCATTAAGCGCCTCATTAAGAGTTAAACAAACAGCCTCTTGATGTGATTATTATTATTATTATTATTATTATTATTATTATTATTATTATTATTATTATTATTATTATATGTGTTATTTTGTTTGTGTTTTCATTGCCTGAATTATTTCTCAAAGGTTGTGGTAGTAATACACTACAACACATTTAAGGAACTGTAGATAGTGTGTGGTGGATGTGATTAATTTGTTTATTAGTAAATATGAATATGAATTACAAACTTTTCATAAATAAAGAAAAGTTTGATCTATTCTAAACTATAGCTCACAAAAACTAAATTTGTGTTCTCACAAATATCACTTAAAAATTGACATATTAGTAGTTTTTTCTAGTATAAAGTTGGCATGTGGGTATTTAAATTCGGGTATTCGAAGTTTCGGATATCAGAAAATTTTAGATAATTTATTTCAATATCCAAATCCAAAATTCGGATATCCAAAAATTTGAATTCGGATATTAAAACGGATATCCAAATTTGGAAAAAAATATATTTAGTATTCAAGAGTTTTTTTAAATGTTGAATAATTTAAAAAAAAAGATATTTTGGATTTCGTAATATTCAATTTTTTTCTTAAACAGTCTATTCAAAATATCTGAAATTTAATTAATGCTTATTATTTAATATTTTTTAAATTTTGAACAATTCGATCTTTTTAACAAACCTATGTGAAATCAAAATTTTCGGAAATCCGAATTTTTGGATATTTTGGGTGCGGAAATTCAGATAGTTCTGGTTCAGTTTGGTGTCTCTGAGATTTCATGTACCTTGTTCGAACTCGAAAAAATGTGTCCTTCCGTAATGTTTTATTATTATTATTATTATTATTATTATTTAATTTTAAAATCAAATGGGTAGGGGGAGGATCAAATGAGAAGAATTAATTAAATGAGAAGAATATCCTAACCCTAGATTAACATGATCAATGGTTATAAATGAATGTGACAAAGATGTAAATAAAACAATATTTTCATGTGTTTTCTTAATTGAATAGGGTACTATGTAATGTTAGTGTAGGATTGCATTTATGTTAATTTGGTAGTTACATTTTGTTATATTTTTTTAACAGCAAACAAACTCAATCCCGGGCACTCTTGGGGCACCCACTGGACAAACAGAGTACTCCGAGAGTAACCCGAGTCTACCACCAATTCCGGGGAAAACCCAGTAACCCACCCGTCCGTAGGCATGACGGTGAAATTACCGGTAAAACCCGTTTGGCTCAAGGATCCAACCCAGGTTTCCCTGGGTCTCCTATCATTGCCCACCAGTGCCTCACTCTGCACCAAGTGGGAGTCGAAGCTGCATCTCTCAAGAAAAATGCAAGCCCTCTACCACTTGATCTAGAAATCATTAACTACATTTTGTTATTAATTTGGTGGTTACATTATTTTAATTACTGTAAGAACATTTATATTAATTGGGTGATTACATTATGTTAATTTTAATGTAGGATTGCATCATGTTTATGCATAACCCAAAAAAAATAATGTTACTACACACCTCGTACATCAAATAGCATTATCCTACACACCTCTAGATGTTCCTACACAAACATTTATTGTTCCTAAACACATTTTAAGGCTTTTTGTAACTACATAAACAATTAGAGAAAGTTGAATTATATGCGATTAATGTGTTTATGATCCTACACACCCCTTGGACGTTGCTACACAAACATATAATATTCGTAGAAACTTTTTTAAGGTTTATGTTCCTCCACAAACAGTTAGATAAAGTTGAATTATATGTTTATGTAGTATGTAGGTTATATGAACATATGGTGGTTAAATTAATTAATTTATGTCTTTATTTATTTTTAAGTTATAAAGTGAAAACCATAAATGAACTAATTTAAATAGCTAGATTATAGGAAATTATTACATTAACTATATTGTTAAAATTACCTCATTACCCTTATGAAATAAATCACTCTTATTGGTTAAATTTTATTCTTAAGTTTTTTTTTCTCTCGTTTGAACTTTGAGCTAACTTCCAAACTATAAAAATTGTTTTGTAAATTGGTCTATCTTACTATTTAAAAAAATTAACATATAAATTTAAATTTTTTTTATGAAAAAACACATGCCCCTCAAAATTATGGACCCTATGAGGTAGTCCTCCCCGCACACCCTCATCACCGCCCATTTTCAGATTCGAATCTTTTTACTTACCCCTAGATCTGGGATGTGAATGCTCTATTCCAACTCCCGGTAAATTGAAATATTTATATAATATCAATTTGCAACAAGTTGGTGCAATAGTTGTTGTACTTTGTGTAAAGTTATTTGTACAAAGCTTTCTTCACATATCTCAATAAGTTGGTGCAATAGTTGTGCTTTGTGTAAAGTTATTTGTGCAAAGCTTTCTTCACGTATCTTTTCTACAAAATGTTGCTTTATGAAGTTGGACTTCATGTATTAGAAGTTTTTCAAAAAAAAATAATAATTATTTTTTCATTTATAACACAATGTTTTTCATCTTTTACAATTTAGCCCTAACATATTTTTATTTTCATCTTTGGCCCCTCATAATTTTCACAAGTTATTCGTTTTACGTTTCGTTTTAAATTTTGCAAGACATGCCGCAACGTGCATGTGGTGTTCCCTGTTTTTTGTTATATTTTTTCCCATTTGACAAGTCCGTTGCAATACCTTTATTTTTCCCGTTCAACTTAGTTATTTTTTTCTACATTTTACGTTTTTGTCTAATTCTTCGCATTAACGCACCGCAACCGGCGTGCGTGGTTTAACGATTTTACGTTTGCTTTTCGTTCAGTGTTATTTTTTCTTTTCTTATTTATTTTATTTTTACGAACTTTTCCAATGTTGGGATCGTTGGCAATGATGTGGCATTGGTGCTACATGGCATGGTTTTACGAACGTTTTTAACATATTAAGTTTTTACTAATCATTTATTTCGAGTTTATCCCTATACTTCCTTTACTTAAAAAACTTTTTTTTACGTGCATATTTTTATTTACGTGTCGGTATACATATGATTTGCTCTATGTTTCGACGTAAACTTTTTCTGTAAACAAGCTAGGTCAAATATTAAAAATCATTTTTCGGGTGCATATTTTTATGTACTATAAATTTGAGTTGGTCTACGTTTCGATTTGGGAGATGAGTCAGGACAAATATAATATGTATTCATGCGTATTTTATGTATGTTTCGTAAATTTTGTTTCGAACCGTGTGGAGTCATGTAGTTTCTTTTCTATATATGAGTCGGATCTATTCGATTTACTTTACGTTTTGATCAGATCGCAATTCTTATTTAGGTTATTTCGAGTTCAATCGGAGACGTCAAAACGTGTGTTTTCATATGGTTAACGCATCACACGACGTTTGGACTAATCCTTTTGATGTATGCGATGTTCTCGCGCCGCAACGCAGACGAGTCTTATCATTACATTAACTTAAACCAAACAATTTGAGTTATCAACATCAATTATCATTACGTTAACTTAAACCAAACAATTTGAGGTTTTTTTTTGTTTTGTTGCAATATCTAGACACATATGTGGTATTTTGATGGTTATATGCTAGGTAAGTGTTCTATTAATGAAAAAAGTTTTTGGCAATATTTCCTTAAAAAAAAAAGAGTTATCATGTTTGAATGTTTGGGTCTCATTCTCGTTTGTCATAAGAGTCAACATATATTGTATTTTCAAATTCTCTTCTTATATTTAATGGCGACAATTCTTAAAGTACAATAGAAAATTATCAAGTTTTGGATCGAGTTATAAAACTTAGATCTGTTAGGTATGGGGTAATGGAATGGACGAAGGAATGGAATGAACGAGGTAATGAAATGGACGAGGTAATGCAATGGATCATTACCATTCCATGTCTTGTTTGGTTACCATGTGTGGATGAAATGAATTATTATTCTATATTGTTCGGTAGGCAAGAAAAACGGAGTAATAAAATCAGCGGTGAGTGGTGGTGATGGTCGGTGGTAGTGATTGTGGATGGTTATAGGTGGCGGTGGTGGGTGTCGACGGCGACGATGGGTGGTGGTGGCGGCAGCGAGTGGCTGTGCGGCAGTGACGACGAGTGGTGGTGGCGGCAAGGTGGCTGTTGGTGGTGGGTGGCAGCAGATGTGGTGGTGGGCGGTGGCGGCGGTTGGTGGCGGCGGTGGTGGTGATGGTTGTGGTGGTGGCGTCGACGATGGTGGTGGGCGGCGGCAGCGAGTGGCGTTGGCGGTTGGTCACGGTTGTGCTGATAACGGTGGCGAGTGGGTGGCGGCGGTGACGGTGGTTGTCGGGGTGAGGTAGTGGCGGGTGGCGGCGATGGCGTCGGTGGTGGGTTGTGGTGGTGGTGGGTTGTGGCGAAGGTGGTGGGTTTTGGTGTTGTTGATGAATGGTGCAAGAGGGGATGAAATGGAAAAAAAACATGGAGGGTGGAAGGAATGATTTTGAGGGAATGGAATGGCTTTTGGAATGGGTGATTCTATTCCATTGACCAACCAAACAATATTTTCTTCATTCCCTCATAATCATCCATTCCATTCCACCTCTCATTCCTTCATACCAAACACTACCTTATATATTAAACAACGGGTCAATTGAACATGATCTGTTTGATAAACATGTTACGTGTCGTTTCATAAACAAGTTATAAGAGTTTCCAAAACAAGTTCACATTTAAATTTTTGTGTATGTTACATTAAAGTGTTAGCAATTAAAATTTTACACTTTAGTTGTAATTTTCTCTTCGACTATTCTTTTATAGAAGTGAAATTGATTTGCCTTTGAACTCTTCATGTTCAACAAATTAATAATTACTCACATTCTCACTTCCTCGTTCATCATTCCTCCTTTGCATTTCGTACCTCTAATCTTAAACTAAACTCAAATTTGTAATTTAAAAGAGAACCAAGAGTTTTAGCTATGCAAGCCTTTTGATGATCGATTCTTACTATTATGAAAGATTGTGGTATGTTGGAAATTTGATGAAAATAGCATTTTTCATGTAGGGGATTGTTGGAAAAATAGGTGAAAATAGCATTTTTTACAAATATAGGAAAATGATTTTTTCCTATTTTGGACTAGAAATAAATATAATAAAATGAGCGGGTTTTATATATTTATTTGTGGGTTTGTGTTCTATGTTGGAAGAGCTTCGCAACGAACTAAACCATGTCCAATAGCAATGCAGTTACACTTCAGCAACGAAACTGCCAAGTCAAACGGTTATGACTGAGAATTAAATGACTTATTAAATTGCAATGAAGACGTTTAATGCAATTTAAACCTCTCATTTAATTCGTTTTTGGCTGTTTCAAATCGGGAGTTGTATAAATACAGCTCCATACCTTGCTGCAGGATAGACCACGAACACCAGCAACAAAACAGCAATTTCATTTTCTCTCTACAGTTTCTGATATCTTTCTTGCAGTTTCAAGGTAACATTTGGGTTGTAGGCGAGCTCCGGCAGTACCGCTGCTTCGGCTGTTGTACACTGGGAAACAAAACGAGTACTCTTGGGAGACTCGGAATTTGTTTTAAGGGAAGCGTGTTTACACGTGCCTTAGTCATTCTTCTTCTACATTTCTTGTACTTTGGTTATTTTCAGTTGTAATTGTACTAGTTGTTTAGGCTTTCTTATTTCTGTATTGTAATCATTTCATAAAAATTTGTTTTATTTTATTTAAATTACGCGAACGGTTCCTACAATCTTAAAAAAAAATTAAACACCGTTCGTGTAATCAAAACCATTCTGTTCAGTGATTCAAACCAGTTTTGTTTTCACTCAGTTTGTGTTTAAAAACATATTTTTTTTTTTTGGTTTTCATCTTCAAAGAAGCGAATTTGGTTGAAAACCTTTATAGTTACATTCAGTTTGTCATAAAATTTGCTAAAACTTTCTGATTTCGTCTTCAAAGTTGGACTTAGAAGCCAATCAGTAAGTTCTAAAATTATAAATTTTCTGCTTTTGGTCTTCAAAGTTGGACTTAGAAGCCGAAACAGTAAATTGTGGTAAAATTAAAATTTATTAGTTTACTTCTGTTTTTTGCGTAAAACAGACCTTTTGACTAAAACTTTAAATTTTAATTTTTCAAGCATGCCGTCCGAGAACGTCAACGTTAACAACACCACAAATGTTGTGACGGGAACCCCCCTGAACGCCAGCACTGTGGGAGCGTCCACAGTGGCTAATCACGCTAAACGACCCGAGAAGTTCTCGGGTCTACACTTTAAGAGGTGGCAGCAGAAGATGTTCTTCTACCTGACCACCATGAACCTTGCGAGGTTCTTAACGGAAATCGCTCCCCAACCTGTGGAAGGGGAGACCGACACACAAAGACAGTGTGCGGTAGAAGCGTGGAAGCATTCAGATTTCATATGTCGTGGCTATGTGTTAAACGGCCTGTCGGATGCGTTGTATATTGTGTACTACAACGTCAAGACTTCCAAAGACCTTTGGGATGCCTTGGACAAGAAGTACAAAACGGAGGATGCTGACACAAAGAAATTTGTGGTAGCCCGTTTCTTGGATTTCAAAATGGTTGATTCTAAAAGAGTTATGAATCAAGTCCAAGAATTCCAAATTATACTACATTACATCTTTGCGGAAGGCATGACACTTAGCGAGACATTCCAAGTGGCAACGATGATTGAAAAGTTACCTCCTGGTTGGGTTGATTTTAAGAATTATCTTAAACACAAACGAAAGGACATGACTATAGAGGACCTTATTGTTCGTCTTCGGATTGAAGAGGACAATAGAATTGCCCAAAAAGTCAGCCTTGCGCAGACTAGTGCTAGCGCAAATTTGGTTGAGCATGGACAATCCTCTAAGGGCGCGAAGGGTAAAGGTAAAAAGGACAAGGAGAAAGCAAAGGCCAGCAAACTTGGACCGAAGAAAGGGGTTGTGAAAAAGAAACCTCAAACGTTCCAAGGGACTTGTTACAACTGTGACGAGCCGGGGCATCGGGCTAACCAATGCAAGAAACCAAAGCGTGAGCGCGAACACATGGTGGATGAAGACGGAATGCCTTTGGTGGCAATGATTTCCGACAAAACCGCAATGTTGGATGAGGTCAATGATGTGACCAACACTCCAAAAGGATGGTGGGTTGATATGGGAGCGACCCGTCATGTATGCCCAGACATGGGAAATGCAGCCACCGCGGACATCAAGGGTGAAGGAACGGTGATTTTGAAGTGGACTTCAGGGAAGGAGCTCACTTTAAGCAACGTGTTATATGTTCCAGACTTGCGCAAGAGCCTAGTCTCGGGATGGTTGCTTAATAAGTTTGGATTTCGTTTATTTTTTTAGAGCGATCAATTTGTACTTACTAAACGAGGAATGTATGTACGCAAGGGCTATGCCCAAAATGGTATTTTAAATTGAATGTAATGGCAGTCAAGAAGAACATGAATAAAATTGCTACTACTTCTACTTATATGCTTGAGTTTTCTGATTCAAATAAATGGCATGGTAGATTAGGTCACGTAAATTTTAATTCAATACGCCGTTTAATCAATTTAAATTGTATACCAACATTCCATATTGATTCACACTATAAATGTGAAACATCCGTTGAATCCAAACTTACAAGATCATCATCGAAATCGGTTGAACGAATAACCAAACCCCTTGATTTAATTCACACCGATATTTGTGATTTAAAAGCGGTACCCATGTAACACTCATCTAATTTCTACTCGACTTTAGTCAAAATTCATAAGATTTTAAGTAAAAGGCGTCTAAGATAAAACATAAGTTATCAAAACATTGTTCTAAGTAACCATAAACTAGACAACTACCGACTAGCTTGAACATTCATGACATATTTAGCAAGTTGTTTACATACAAAAACATTATCTAATAAAGTTTAGATATCGCGGAAGCTTCTAAAGTGTGTTCGGTTCTTCAAAAACTTGCTTGACCGCCATCCGTAAGATTCCCATTACCACCTAAAGTCAAAACCAAATCAAAATGTTAGTTTTGACAATAATTCGAATCATACCAACAAGTTCTAGCATCAAAACATGAAAAACAAAATAAAATTTCAGAAGTTACCCTGCCGCGTGTCGCGGCAGGTTCTAGTCTTCCTGTCGCGTGTCGCGGCAGGATCACGAGGTCCTGTCGCGTGGCGCGGGAAGGACGGTTTTCCAGCAGATGTAGGTTTTTGACCTGCATTTGCTGCTAGCTCCGAAACTCATATTTTCAACTTCAAATGAGCATATCTCTTGACTCGTAAGTCCGTTTTAGGTGATTCTTTTTCCTATACATCTGTAAATTCATTACCAACGTGCCCATTAAAATTATCATACCGAAAAGTTTAACTTACGAGCCGAACAACTAAAAGTCACTTATGCAATTATTCTTCTAACTTCACTCAATTAGCTACCATTTAACTAGTAAACCTATGGCACTTTATACCCAACATCCGGGGTTTATCATCACCCGCATTTCTTTACCAATCTCATGGCTTAATGCTCTTGTGATTGTTATCGCCATTGTTAACTCACTAAACCACTAATACAACAATTTACACAACTAAACGACCCGTTTGGCTCATCTGTGGAATCCTCCATTATGATGACCACCAAACTACTTCTAACCAAATCTTAACCTATGGATTCAAGTAACGAACATGATCCCTACAATCAATGCAACTTCTATTTTACATTGTAACCATACATAATTTAATAACAATTCACTTAATGTAACGGGTCAAGTTACATACCTTCAAAGCGTGCCCTTCAAACGTAAGTCACCACCGACTTGTCCACTCGACGCTCCAGTATCTTTTCCTATAGAGTTCAATCATGATACATTTAGAACCCCTTTTTAATCATATGTCGCATAATTTGCCAAAACATCACAATTATGCGTTTTAACTTTAAATTTTGAGGCATTTCTACGAACACTTTAAAGGCAAAAATTATACATGATTATATAGCAAGTCCCTAGCTTATCATTTAGCCCGAATTTACATCAATCAAACCACTTTACATAATTGTTAGCTTCTATAATTCTGAATTCACTTCACAATTGTCAAGTTACACTAGAACAATACCCAATTTCCTAGTGTTTATCAAATTCTACATAACCCACTAACCACCTACAAGGGTGTTCATAGATTTTACTAAAATTAAGCATGACTTCAACTTGTATTTGTCTAGGGTTTGCCCCTAGATGCTGTATTGCTCCTAATCCATCCATGAAACAAACATGCAAATCATAAATTTCAGATTTATAAATTTACCTAGAAATCCAACTAGAGATTCCTCATCAAATTCACAGACCTTATGAATCCCCTTTCAATGGAGATCACGTATTTGTGTTTGAGACTTGATTTAGAACGAATTTGAGCTATCAATTTGGTGAATTTTTGGATGAAGTAGGGCTTGTGGGAGCCCTTGTGTCGCCCCCTGTGCTTGAACGACCAGACACACACTCTTGTGTGTGTTTGGTGTGTTTTTAATTTGTTTTTAATAAATCAAGTTTCAAGTTTAACACCTTTAGTCCCCCCTAATTTCCTTAGTTCATATTTTGAGCGTTTTAACCCACTTATGAGTCACTATGTGGCTCAATACTAACTGGGTTATTTAATTCTTGACAGTTTGTACCCGTCTATTTAATACTTCATAATTTTAACATAAGGTTTTATGTTTTCGAGATGTTACAAGTCCACCCCCTTAAAAGGGTTTCGTCCCCGAAACCAAAGTACGTACCGTATAATGTAGGGTAGAGACGTCGCATCTCCTCTTCGGACTCCCACGTAGTGTCCGAACCTTTCCTATGCTCCCACTTGATCTTGACTTGATCGATTTATTTGTTTCGCAGGTGCTTGACCTTTCGATCTAAAATCTCCAATGGCCTTACCGCATAGTTCAGGCTATTATCCACCTCGATATCGTCGTAATGGATATAAGTTGTTTCCTCCGCTAGACATTTCCGCAATTGCGACACGTGAAACGTGCCATTTATTCCACTCAACTCTTTCGGTAGCTCGAGGCGATAAGCCACCTTGCCAACCCGTTCGATGATTTTAAATGGCCCGATAAACCTCGGGCTTAGTTTCCCCCTTTTTCTGAATCTGATAACGCCTTTCCATGGGGAAACTTTTAGCATAAACATATCGCCTATCTGAAATTCAATAGGTCTTCGTCTTTTGTCAGCATAAGACTTCTGTCTATCTTGGGCTGCTTTCAAATGGGCTCGCACCACTTCAATTTTCTCATTAGTGGCTTGGATTATGTCTTTATGTGCCAATTCACGTGGTCCCACTTCACCCCAACACACCGGTGTTCTACATTTTCTACCATATAGCATCTCGTAAGGTGCCATACCGATACTCGAATGGTAACTATTGTTATACAAAAATTCGGCCAAGGGTAGATAAACATCCCAACTTCTGCCGAAGTCGATGATACACGCCCGCAACATATCCTCTAGCGTCTGTATTGTTCTCTCGCTCTGCCCATCCATCTGAGGATGGTAGGCGGTGCTAATGAAGAGTTTCGTTCCCATCTGTTCTTGAAAATCTCGCCAAAAATTTGAAGTAAACTGGGTATCTCTATCCGACACGATGGATACTGGTACTCCGTGACGTGCCACTATTTTGTTTATATATACCTCAGACATCTTTTCCGAAGTATATGTTTCGCGTATAGGAATAAAATGTGCACTCTTCGTCAATCTATCCACAATCACCCATATGGCGTCGAATCCCCGAATCGTTTTAGGTTGTTTGGTTAATAGGTCCATAGTGATATGTTCCCATTTCCAAACCGGGATTTCCAAAGGTTGCAGTTTCCCATAAGGTTTCTAGTGTTCCGCCTTGACTTGTAGGCAAGTCAAGCACTTCTCCACATATTTCACTACATCCCTCTTCATTCCAGGCCACAAATAATTTTGTTTCAGATCATTGTACATCTTGGTCGCACCCGGATGAATAGAATATCGGGATTTATGGGCTTCATCAAGTAGTAGCGCTTTCACCCCACAAGTATTTGGAACCCATATTCTTCCGGATCGAGTCTTCAACCCGTTCTTTCCATCCGACAAGTCTTTCAACTGGCCGATTATTCGTTCCTTCTTCCAATTCTCCTCTTTCACTACTTCTACTTGTGCTTCCCCGATACGTTCAAGTATACCCGAGGTCACCACATGCTGCATTGACCTTACTCGTACTGGGATATAGTCCGCTTTTCTGCTCAGAGCATCCGCTACCACATTTGCCTTTCCGGGGTGGTAGTGTATTTCGCAGTCGAAATCCTTCACCGTTTCTAACCATCGTCTCTGGCGCATATTTAACTCCTTCTGATCGAAGAAGTATTTTAGGCTCTTTTGATCGGTGAATTTGGTGCACTTTACCCCATATAAATAGTGCCTCCATATTTTTAACGCAAACACTACCGCAGCCAATTCAAGATCATGCGTGGGATATTTCTTCTCATGTATCTTCAATTGCCTTGAGGCATAAGCTATAACTTTGCCCCGTTGCATCAGAACACATCCGAGCCCCGATAATGAGGCATCCGAATAAACCACCAAGTCCTCGACTCCATCCGGCAACGTTAATACCGGAGCTTGAGTTAACTTCTCCTTTAGCGTTTGAAACGCCCTTTCTTGTTCCACACCCCAAATAAACTTCTCCTCCTTCCGGGTTAACTTTGTTAGTGGCGACGCAATCTTGGAGAAATCTTGAATGAATCTCCTATGGTACCCCGCAAGCCCTAAGAAGCTTCTAATTTCCAAAAGGTTCTTCGGAGGATTCCATTTTGATACGACCTCGATCTATGACGGATCTACCAATACTCCATCGGCACTTATGATGTGGCCGAGAAATTGCACCTCTCGTAACCAAAAGACACACTTAGAGAATTTCGCATACAACCTTTCTCGTCTAAGTGTCTCTAACACCTCTTGTAAGTGGTGTGCATGCTCAGCTTCACTTTTCAAATACACCAAAATATCATCGATGAACACGATGACTGATTTATCCAGCATTGGCTTGCAAACCCGGTTCATGAGGTCCATGAAAGCCGCAGGTGCATTTGTTAGCCCAAATGACATCACGAGGAACTTGTAATGTCCGTATCGCGTGCGGAAAGCCGTCTTCGGCACATCTTCCTCCTTGACCTTTAGTTGGTAATACCCCGATCTAAGGTCAATCTTTGAAAGCCACGCACCTTGTAATTGGTCGAATAGATCATCTATCCTCGGAAGCAGGTATCGGTTCTTTACCGTGAGTTTGTTTAACTCCCGGTAATCGATACACATGCGCATGCTTCCGTCTTTCTTTTTCACGAACAGTACCGGTGCGCCCCAAGGAGACATACTCGGCCTTATGAATCCTTACCGGTGCGCCCCAAGGAGACATACTCGGCCTTATCGAAATGGCTCGTCAAGTAGGTCTTGAATCTGGGACATCAACTCTTGTAATTCCGACGGCGCGAGTCGGTACGGTGCTCTATCTACGGGTTTTGCGCCTGGAATCAATTCGATTCCGAACTCTATTTCCCATTTGGGCGGTATCCCCGATAAATCCTTCGGAAACACATCTTCATAGTCCCGTACTACCGGTACATCTTCAATCTTCAGTGATTCTTTCTCGGGCTCATTTGCGTATATCATAAATGCCTTGCATTCTTGCTTCATAAGCTTGTGAGCTTTAAACATTGAGCATATTATGGGGTTACCTCCTTTTTTGCCATGGATAGTAACGTGTTTCCCGCTCGGAGATGTTAGCTTTATCTCCTTACGAAAACACACGACCTTTGCGTGGTGCTGAGATAGCCAATCCATCCCAACGACTACTTGAAATTCCCCCATTGACATCGGGATTCGGTCTATCATGGCAAACATCTCCAAGCGCAAAAGGAACCTTGATATATGTGGAGGATCAAAGTATGCTGGCAATAGACATGGTGGAGGACGTGGTATCAGCTCAAGCTCCAAAACTCTGCAACTTATAACCTCAAACTGTAATTGATGTGACAGGTGTACTCATCCCATGTGTAGCCTCCATAAAGTGAGGTTTGCTATTACACCTTTCTCAGGTTTCTGATGTAAAAAACTCAAGCATGTGTGTATCGTTACGCTGTAGAGGTGAAGGTAGCAAATGGTGCGACCTATGAGGTCGTAGAAAATGTTGTTGTAGCAGATGGGATCGTTACGCGGGTGCTGACCTGGAGTATCTTCCCGGGGTGCATGTATGTCTTGAAAGAAAGCGATAGGCATGTTGGCACAATGGACGTCGGTCTTCACAAGAGCAACATCAGCGGGTGAAGGTGCAGGAACAAACGTCTCAACTGATAGGAAGATCATTAGGTGCATGTACTGGGTCGGGTATAAGGGATGCAATGCCTGGTAAACCAAAAGAAACAGGGTCATGATCAAGTAAAGGTGCAGGTTCAGCAGGTGCAACATCAAGCTGTCCCAAAGGGTGGCTCTGGGTCGTGTAACGGTGTGGTATCTCGAACAAGTGATAGTGCAGCAGTCATAGCGGTGTCGTCGTCTGAGTCAGTAGTAGGAAGCTGTAATCCAACTGTTTGTAAGGCTGCAGATGTCACAGACTCAGAGGAGTCTGAAATCGAATGCATGCTAGAATCAGAGGATAGCTTATTAACAGGGGTCTCAAAAAGTGGAATTAGTAACAACGTTCTCGTCTAACTTTCCATCATCATAGGTGTTATCGGAAGGACCATCAATAATACGCCAATGTCATCGTCAATTATTCGTTGAGTAGCCTACCTTCGGAAGGAATGTCCACAGAAGGCGTATTGTCGAGGATCGGAGCCATGGTGTGTTCACCATCGGGGTGACCAGTGATGAAGTGGTCATGGACTGAAACGAGAGTAACAGGAGGATTCTTGTCAGAGAAGCCTTCAGCAAGAATAAATTATCCCAAAATCTGGTAGCACGGACTGTTGTAAGTCGTCCTTGCCCTGGGTCGGCATATCAGGATCACTCTCAGTGTCTGACGTAAATATCTCCGGTGCAAGTACAGTCTCATCATTTGTGGCGGCGGCCATAGGGTCATCAAGGTTTGACAACCCGTTTTTTTATCAAGGCGGCATGTGTATCGGTACATGGTAGTCATAGTATGTATTTCCATAGTAATCACTATCAGTTAGCGTATGCAAACACTTACCACATATGCACGTTTATCAGTCATTAGCAATTAAGCATGTATGTGATAACAATGTAAGCAAGTAATCTTCCTAGTCTTCCCCGGATTATCCCACCCAGCCTCTCAGACTGAACTTCCTAGTTTCTCAGACTAACTCCCTGGTCTCTAAGACCAAACTTTCCCAGTCTCTAGGACTAAATCCCTGGTCTCTAAGACCAAATTTCCCCAAGTCTCTAAGACTGACTCCCTGGTCTCTAAGACCGAACCTCCCTCAATCTCTAAGACTGAACCTCCCTCGGCCTCTAAGGCTGAACCTCCCTCAATCTCTAAGATTGAATCCCTCAGTCTCTAAGACTGAACCTCCCTCAGCCTCTAAGGCTGAATTATAAACATAGCCCTTTGAAATGTGTTATTGTGCCTTTTGTTTGTAAAAATGTTTGTTCCCTGGATCTGGACATTGAGTGTATGCACTGTAAAAATGTTTTCGTGAGAGCCCTAATGATCGTAGTCTAGACTCGAGAAAGAATCCTAGTTCGCTACGATCAAGGCTCTGATACCAAGCTGTCACACCCTGACTTTTGCAGAAGCGTGGTTTATTTGGTGTGACTTCTTAATACCATAGCAATCAATCATAACAATGCTATATGATAAAACCAAAAGATTTTCATCCATTAATAAAGTTTAGAAAATACCACAATACCCCATTGTCTTGAAAACATTGACGCCAATTAGTTACAAACCATAACATGTTCAAATGAGTTCCCATGGACTCAACAAAAGACTTTAAATAATCCTGAGTTTAGAAACATGTATCCCGTCCAGGAATAGGATACATCTTTTAAACTCTACGACCATGGATGACATCCTTTATTTAACACGCAGCTTGTAGACACATGCATACACCTGCCAGATCAGTTTAGTTCCCTGAAATACATGTAGTTTGAAAAATCAACAAAAGTTGAGTGAGTTCATGTGTTCGTTTGTGTATATGTATAAGCCTTTGTAAACGTCATAAGTATGTATGTAAGCCCCTGGTATGTAGCATTAAGGAAAAATAGATCACCAATGGTTTGCAAGGCCATTGATATGTGTGAAGTGATGCAGGAAGACTCAAACCTAGCATATTTCGTTGTGAAGACATAGTCACCTCGTGGTCCACTCAGCGGACTCAGGAGTGGGGCTCGCTACACCCGAATAGATCTATCACTCATGTCCCTCGGTCCTACAACGAGGATTAATGGCCTTAAGTATCCGCCTACCCACTCACATGATCTAAGTAGTAACCCTCCTTAAGCTAACCATACCATGTATAAAATGTCTGTAATAATTGTAACATGTATTTCACCCCCGAAGTATAAAACTGAAAATAGTTAAAAGAAAAGGGGGACATGAACTCAGTGTATTGCGTCTTCGGTACTTGTAACCCAAAACTCCTCAGCAAACACGACTACCTACAATGGTCTAACGTCTATTGGACGAACGGGTCGTGCCTTGTCTTAGTATTTATGTTTTTGAGTTACGTTTCTGATATTATTCCAAGTTATAATAATTATATTTACTTTTGGAATACTTGTTTATACAATATTTCTATATTAATACTTCTCAAGTATTCGTATTCGTATTTCCTTTCCAAGGATGGGGTATTTCATACATGGTTATCCGTATTCTTGTATTTGTTTATCTAGCCATGTAGTGGCGTCGTATTCCGGTGTGTTAATCCAAAAGAATATATATCTTTAAGTCCCACTTAGAAATATATAAATAAACTTTATTTTTATTCAAAACAATACATTCCAAGAAAATATATATTTTTCCCAAAAATACTATATTTCTTAATAAACCCTAGAAAATACATTTTTATCTCTCAAAAATAGTATATTTTCTCCTTGTCCAAAATATGATGTAACTTGGTAAAAATCATACTTTCACTTCTTTCGTAGCCAAAATAATATTTACCAAAAATATATTGTATCGGTGTCTTCCGGAATATTTCTTAAGTTACGTTTTATTGTTCGGCTTCACAATATTAAATGTGTAACTTCTATTTCATCCCTTGTGATTTTTGGTATTACTTTGGAGTTGTAATTTCATGGTAATTTGTAGTTATATTATTTTACCCTAAAATAATATAATTATTCCACCAAGTACACAAATATTCACACAAGCGTCTTATTAATAAATATATATTCTAGATATATATTTAACCATTTTCATGTATAAAACCAACCTCCGATACTTTGTATTTTTGTCACAAAAGTTATGGCGAGGTTTATGTTTGAAAAACATAGTTTAAAATACACTAGTAAACACTTGTCTAGAAAATATTTTCTAAGTGTTTATATTTTTAGAAAATTTCGCCATAGTTTCCCCTAAAAACGGAGGTGTCCATGCTAATAAGCATATCATTTTCTTTTCGAAACAATATCAACAATCAACCTTTAAACACTTTACATCACCAAGAGCAAAACTATATGCTTTATATAAAAATCATGAACTTGATATATCACAAAAACGCGTACTAATTTAGTAAAACGTTTAGTGGCCTTAGTTACCTTCCGAAGTGTGTTTACTTTTGTCAAAAGCTCATTCTCGGGATTTCTAGATGTTCACAACTTGTGAACTTATTTTACAAAAATGTTTATTTGCCAAATCTTCTTGGTTTACTAGCATTCTTACACTTATTTGTTTTGAAAAAAAAAAAAAATAGGGTAAGTGTATGTAAAAGTCATGATCTTTTTAAAACCGACTCTTGAACTTGGTTCGCTTAGAAAAGTTTCTTGTAAATCTCGGATCTACATGATCACCAACTCATTTTGTTTCACTATTTTTCAAGAAATCATATTATCATCAAGTTCATAACTTTATTAGAAGATGATTATTTATGTAACACAATATCATCTCCTAATCTTGTTAAATCATGTTTCTAATCATCACTTAACAAGTTCCATATGGTGATTAATATTACATAACCAAGAATCAACATGCAATCAACAACATATTCACTACAATATCATACTAACAACATTTCATTATGTTTCATCTTTATGTAAAGCTTTATGTTCATGTTTCTTGTTTAAACCTTTTAGTGTTCTTGTAAATTTCAACATATTATAACTTTTAACTACTCAAAATGGAAGTAAACTAAGGTAGATCAAAGACTTACAACTAGCTCAAAGGCTAGGGAAGAACTCTAGTGAAAATGGTGGTGAAAATGGTGTGAGAAAGCAAGTAATGAAGCTCCTTGATGATCTACAACTTCAAGCTCCTTTGATTCACCTTCTAGCACTTGGATGAAGCTTAAAAAAGGAAGAACATGGTGTGATATGGTGGTGATGGTGGCGGTTATGGTGAGGCCGAGAGGAAGAGAGGAGAGTGAGTGAGAGAGTGGTGAACTTGAGTGAAGGAATGATGTTGATATCTAGTGCCATACTTATAAGGATTTCTCATTATATTTTGTTCAACACAACAAGCAATCAATCCAATAAAATATACAATTAAATCTTGGAAGTAAGATATGAAGTAAGGTGGTGATGTTTGTGGGTCCTCTTGATGACCGAAATCGGGTATGGGGGGGGTTAGATGTAAATTTTTGATGGTATTTGGTAAACATAAGTTACAATGATGAATTTTGTTAATGAATGCAGAATTCTAGTTAATGAATGCTGAATTTTGGTACCGAAATCCAAGTATATACTTACATATGTTAGTTAGTTGATGTTTAGGGGGTGTTATGGTGTACGGGGATCATGACTAGCCAAGAAATATTTAAACAATGTATTTGACAAAAATTTAGTGTTCCGGGTAATGGCCGGTTGTTCGGTTAGATACCGTTTCGTTAAAGTGTTTAATTATTCCGTAAAGTGTCTTTTATATATATTTTTGTAACACTTTTAATTCCCGACACTTAGGAAAGCATACAGGACCATTCTGCCATATTTTTGCATATTACTAGCATGTTACAATGCTGAATTTTGTTAATGAATGCATAATTCTGCACTAAAAGTGAGTTTTAGGCACTTCCCGGCACTTTATCTATCACCTAGTGACGTAGTTTTATGGTCCTCCCTTCCCTACGCACTATACTAGTGTAGTACCTTGTCCCTGACCCATACTGGGTCTCAAAACACTGTCTGTCCATGTACTGGCACTGTCAGTATATTTCTGAGTTATCCGCTCACTGTGCTAACTGTGCTTTGTGCATCAAGTATGTCATTAAAGTTTGTGTGTAACAAATGGTGTGACAGTATGAAATGTGATGCACATGTATGTATGATACAGAAATCAGAAAACAGTTTAAGTCATCAGTTGTAATTAAGCACAGTCATTAAGCATAAATCAATATTAATTAATTGTATGGATGCATGCAAATTTGACGGTTGTCACAACCTTCAATTGCCTTCCCCACTTCTTCGACAATTATCTCTTTCATTTGTTCGGTGCTTGTCTGCACCGGATCATCATTGTTTCTTTCCGACATCTTGAAACTGAAATGTTTACATTAAACGTTAAACATTTCATTTATAACATTGCTTCATTTGTTTCGGTTTAGCCAAGTTCCTAACTTGCTTTAACCGTTCACATTTGGTGCACTTTCCGGGTTTGAGTGAATTAATACACTCTTCCCATGCACATCAATTCACATCTCATTTTTCACATAAGATATAATCTACTAAAAATAGCCAATTAATTCTTACCGGACGATCGATCAAGCTTGAACCGAACACTTTGTTGACAACCTTAAGCTCTGATATCAACTTATAACACTCATCTAATTTCTACTCGACTTTAGTCAAAATTCATAAGATTTTAAGTAAAAGGTGTCTAAGATAAAACATAAGTTATCAAAACATTGTTCTAAGTAACCATAAACTAGACAACTACCGACTAGCTTGAACATTCATGACATATTTAGCAAGTTGTTTACATACAAAAACATTATCTAATAAAGTTTAGATATCGCGGAAGCTTCTAAAGTGTGTTCGGTTCTTCAAAATCTTGCTTGACCGCCATCTGTAAGATTCCCATTACCACCTAAAGTCAAAACCAAATCAAAATGTTAGTTTTGACAATAATTCGAATCATACCAACAAGCTCTAGCATCAAAACATGAAAAACAAAATAAAATTTCAGAAGTTACCCTGCCGCGTGTCGCGGCAGGTTCTAGTCTTGATGCCGCGTGCCGCGGCAGCTGTCGTGTGTCGCGGCAGGATCACGAGGTCCTGTCGCGTGGCGCGGGAAGGACGGTTTTCCAGCAGATGCAGGTTTTTGACTTGCATTTGCTGCCAGCTCCGGAACTCAGATTTTCAACTTCAAATGAGCATATCTCTTGACTCGTAAGTCCGTTTTAGGTGATTCTTTTTCCTATACGTCTGTAAATTCATTACCAACGTGCCCATTACAATTATCATACCGAAAAGTTTAACTTACGGGCCGAACAACTAAAAGTCACTTATGCAATTATTCGACCCATTCTAACTTCACTCAATTAGCTACCATTTAACTAGTAAACCTATGACACTTTATACCCAACATCCGGGGTTTATCATCACCCGCATTTCTTTACCAATCTCATCGCTTAATGCTCTTGTGATTGTTATCGCCAATGTTAACCCACTAAAACACTAATACAACAATTTACACAACTAAACGACCCGTTTGGCTCATCTGTGGAATCCTCCATTATGATGACCACCAAACTACTTCTAACCAAATCTTAACCTATGGATTCAAGTAACGGACATGATCGCTACAATCAATGCAACTTCTATTTTACATTGTAACCATACATAATTTAATAACAATTCACTTAATGTAACGGGTCAAGTTGCATACCTTCAAAGCGCGCCCTTCAAACGTAAGTCGCCACCGGCTTGTCCACTCGACGCACCGGTATCTTTTCCTATAGAGTTCAATCATGATACGTTTAGAACCCCTTTTTAATCATATGTCGCATAATTTGCCAAAACATCACAATTATGCGTTTTAACTTTAAATTTCAGTTTCGAGCCTTCTTTGAGGCATTTCTACGAACACTTTAAAGGCAAAAATTATACATGATTATATAGCAAAGTCCCTAGCTTATCATTTAGCCCGAATTTACATCAATCAAACCACTTTACATAATTGTTAGCTTCTATAATTCTGAATTCACTTCACAATTGTCAAGTTACACTAGAACAATACCCAATTTCCTAGTGTTTATCAAATTCTACATAACCCACTAACCACCTACAAGGGTGTTCATGGATTTTACTAAAATTAAGCATGATTTCAACTTGTATTTGTCTTAGGTTTGCCCCTAGATGCTATATTGCTCCTAATCCATCCATGAAACAAACATGCAAATCATAAATTTCAGATTTGTAAATTTACCTAGAAATCCAACTAAAGATTCCTCATCAAATTCACATACCTTATGAATCCCCTTTCAATGGTGATCACGTATTTGTGTTTGAGACTTGATTTAGAACGAATTTGAGCTATCAATTTGGTGAATTTTTGGATGAAGTAGGGCTTGTGGGAGCCCTTGTGTCGCCCCATGTGCTTGAACGACCAGACACACACTCTTGTGTGTGTTTGGTGTGTTTTTAATTTGTTTTTAATAAATCAAGTTTCAAGTTTAACACCTTTAGTCCCCCCTAATTTCCTTAGTTCATATTTTGAGCGTTTTAACCCACTTATGAGTCACTATGGGGCTCAATACTAACTGGGTTATTTAATTCTTGACAGTTTATACCCGTCTATTTAATACTTCATAATTTTAACATAAGGTTTTATGTTTTCGGGATGTTATAACCCACAAGAGGTGGAAATAAGTACTTCATCACGTTTACTGACGATAGTACTAAATATTGCTATGTATACTTACTAAAAAGTAAAGATGAAGCAATAAGTAAATTTATCTTGTATAAAAATGAAGTTGAGAATCAACTTCAAAAAAAGATAAAAGCTTTGCGAAGCGACCTTGGAGGCGAATATGTCCTACCTTTTGCCAATTTATGCGCAAAAAGTGGCATTGTACATGAGTGTACACCTCCTTATTCTCCACAATCAAATGGCGTGGCGGAACGAAAGAACCGTACATTGAAAGAAATGATGAACGCCATGTTGATAAGTTCTGGGGTGAGCCAGGAAATGTGGGGGGAAGCCATTCTCTCGGCTAATTATCTTTTGAACAAGATACCACTAAAAAAGAGAGACGAAACTCCATATGAGTTATGGAAAAGGAAGAAGCCTTCATACAAATACTTGAAAGTGTGGGGGTGCCTAGAAAAGGTGATTGTACCACCTCCTAAGGCTCTTAGGATAGGACCCAAAACTGTTGATTGCATATTTATTGGGTATGCGCATCAAAGTAGTGCACATCGCTTTCTTGTACATGAGTCCAAGAATCCTGATGTACACGTAAACACTATCATGAAGGTGAATCCAAACGTTGTGTCTTACTTTGAAAATGTGTTTCCTTTGAGAAGACAAACACATGCAACGTCATCAACACCTAATTTTGAAGTAGGTGAAAGCTCATCTACACCAGTTGATGAGGTAGTTCATGATAAGACACATGAACGACCTGAGGTTGAAGAAAGTGATCGTAGGTGAAGTAAAAGGCCAAGGATTGAAAAATCCTTCGGTTCAGACTTCGTTAGATATATGGTTGAGGGCGAGCCCAATACATATCGCGAAGCGGTTTCTTCTACAGAAGGACCTCAATGGAAAGAAGCAATAAGGAATGAAATTGATTCTATATTGCAAAATCATACTTGGGAGTTAGTAGATTTTCCACCTGGTTGCAAACCACTTGGATATCGTTGGATATTCAAAAGGAAGATGAAAACTGATGGAAGTATTGATAAATACAAGGCCAGGTTGGTGATTAAAGGATTTAGACAAAAGGAAGGTCTAGATTACTTTGATACCTACTCGCCCGTGACGCGCATAACCTCGATTAGATTGGTTCTTGCTATAGCGGCTTTAAGAAATTTGGAAGTTCACCAAATGGACGTTAAGACCGCATTTCTAAATGGCGATTTAGAAGAAGAGATTTACATGGAGCAACCTGAAGGTTTCTCTGCCCCAGGTCAAGATGGTAAAGTATGTAAACTTGTCAAGTCTTTGTATGGCTTGAAGCAAGCACCAAAACAATGGCACCAAAAGTTTGATCATGTCATGAATGACAATGGTTTCAAAATAAATGAGTGCGACAAATGTGTTTATTTCAAAGACACAAATGAAGGTTATGTGATTCTATGCCTTTATGTAGATGATATGCTTATCATTGGGAGTAATGATAAAATTATCAAAGCTACTAAAAGCATGTTGAAAGCGAGATTTGACATGAAAGACATGGGTTTAGCGGATGTGATTCTTGGAGTAAAGATCATAAGAACCCAAGATGGTCTTGTGTTAAGTCAATCTCACTATGTGGATACAATTCTTGAAAAATTCAACTCGGGAGATACGAGTGTAGCTCGAAATCCAGTTGATACCTCCCAACATCTCAAGAAAAATAAAGGAGATGGAGTTGCTCAGTTAGAGTATTCAAGAATTATTGGCAGTCTAATGTATCTAATGACATGTACTAGACCCGACTTGGCTTACGCGGTGAGTAGGCTAAGTAGATACACCAGCAATCCGTGCGCGGATCATTGGAAAGCTATCACGAGGGTGCTTAGATACATAAGATACACAAGGGATTATGGACTGCATTATACCCGACAACCAGTAGTGATCGAAGGATACACTGATGCAAACTGGATATCGGATAATAAAGATTCCAAATCAACAAGTGGTTACGTGTTTACACTTGGAGGAGCTGCTATTGCTTGGAAGTCTTCTAAGCAAACATTCATAGCAAGATCCACAATGGAATCCGAATTTATCGCCTTGGATAAGTCAGGCGAGGAGGCGGAATGGCTACGTTAATTCGTGGAATATATTCCAAGATGGCCAAAGCCTTTGCCAGCCATATGTATACATTGTGATAGCCAATCAACGATTGGTAGAGCTCAAAGCTTGATGTACAATGGCAGATCAAGGCACATGCGACGTAGACAAAACACAATACGACAACTACTCTCAACGGGTGTTATCACAATTGATTATGTGAGATCAACGGATAACATTGCGGACCCGTTTACAAAAGGCTTAAGCAGAGAGTTAGTAGAAACGTCGTCAAGAGGAATGGGACTAAAGCCCGTGGTAAATGGGAATATGAGGGAAACCTAACTTAGTTGACTGAAGATCCCAAGATCTAAGTTCAATAGGACAACTTAATCATATTACCAAAACGGAGTCACTGTGGGGGAGTACCCCAAACCAAATAAAAGGGAGTTATGCACTTCCTAGTCCATTCCAATCAGTGACATGAAGTGAGGTTAAGCATGTTAAGGTTAACGATTTCGGGAAATCAACTTAACCATGATGCTTTTAATGATTCATGGGAATCACCTATGTTGGAGAGAAGTAGGGTCGCTTCGAATGGATTTGTGGGGTGCGCAAATCCTAGAGCTCTCGCAGAACCAGGCTAGTGTTCCAGGAACATAATAGGACACGACAATGAGGGGTTGGCCAAACCGGGGAGAGTATTGTGTGAAGTGTATTGTCTTTTACACAAATGGGGGTATGTTCAAGGACATCGCGTCTACAAACCGCTAGTAAGCTAAGTATGCTTCACAAAAGAAGGTTCCAAGGTAACAACCTACCTATCTTGCAATACTCAACTGTCGAAGTTTATCGTTGAAAAGTATAAGGAAAAGATCGTTTTCCATACATGTGGGGGATTGTTGGAAATTTGATGAAAATAACATTTTTCATGTGGGGGATTGTTGGAAAAATAGGTGAAAATAACATTTTTCACGAATATAGGAAAATGATTTTTTGCTATTTTGGACTAGAAATAAATATAATAAAATGAGCGGGTTTTATATATTTATTTGTGGGTTTGTGTTCTATGTTGGAAGAGCTTCGCAACGAACTAAACCATGTCCAAAACAGAGCTAAGATGAATGAGATATCGATGCTCAAAGTTGGGTGTTTGAAACATTGAATGCTGAAACAAAATGGAAAGTAGCACCTTGTCCCACATCGGAGGAGAGATGGAACTTAAATGGGTATTTAAGGTGGAACTCTCCATCCTTATTGTTTCATGGAAGCACACACTAAGTGTCCTCGCGAAGGGTGTGGAGCACCCTAACTTGCACAAGCTCGCGCGCGCGTGGCGTGGGCGATGAATCGCAATGTGGCGCTTTGATGGCGCACTTCGCACGCTCGCATCGCCGCGAGCCGCTTGAGTGCCGCCTTTGTATTTTTGACCACATGCGCGTGGTGGATCACAGAGGCTGCAAGGACCAAGTGGTGAAGTGGCATGCAGGTTCAAGGCGCGTGACGTGGCAGTCCGCGCGCGGGTACAAGTGGCACGAAGGCGCGCGGTTGCGCATGGTGCATGGGTCCTGATGTGACGTGCACGGCGCACCAAAGTGAGCCAAAACGACGCGACTGTATGGCGTGCTCGTAGAGGCTCACAGGTGATGTGGCGCACGCGCGCATGGAAGTGAGCCAAGAGGACGCACCGCGCATGAGCGTGCAGACCAGCGCGCGCGCACCAGTGTGTCTTGCGCGCGCGCAGAAGCTTCCAGCATTCAATAGCAATGCAGTTACACTTCAGCAACGAAACTGCCAAGTCAAACGGTTATGACTGAGAATTAAATGACGTATTAAATTGCATTGAAGACGTTTAATGCAATTTAAACCTCTCATTTAATTCGTTTTTGGCTGTTTCAAATCGGGAGCTGTATAAATACAGCTCCATACCTTGCTGAAGGATACACCACGAACACCAGCAACAAAACAGCAATTTCACTTTCTCTCTACAGTTTCTGATCTCTTTCTTGCAGTTTCAAGGTAACCTTCGGGTTGTAGGCGAGCTCCGGCAGTACCGCTGCTTCGGCTGTTGTACCCTGGGAAACAAAACGAGTACTCTTGGGAGACTCGGAATTTGTTTTAAGGGAAGCGTGTCTACATGTGCCTCAGTCTTTCTTCTTCTACATTTCTTGTACTTTGGTTATTTTCAGTTGTAATTGTACTAGTTGTTTAGGCTTTCTTATTTCTGTATTGTAATCATTTAATAAAAATTTGTTTTATTTTATTTAAATTACGCGAAGGGTTCCTACATGGTACACATACGGTACTGATATTAAAAACGCCAAAAAGTAGGTACCGAATCGATACCGATAATAATTAAGTACGGGAAATTTGATACTGGTTCAGTACCGATATCATGTACAAAATGCTCATCCCTACTTACTATACATGTTACAACAATGGGAATAAGTTTTTTTCTTTCTTTTGCATATACATGGGTGGAAGAAGGATACATGTTGTGACTATTTAGATCATTGTATAAATCCGTATATATTGAAATCTCATTTTTACACATCTATAAGTTAGAAATTATATCTCGTACACCCTTAATATTCATTATAAAATTAGAGAGACAACTGACATGACCTGAAACACAATACACCCAACTGACACCTCTATATGTTTTTAACTTTATATCTTTTCATTATTCTAGTCTTCAAATATATGGAGAATGTCTCTTTTAAGTATCTTAATCTGAATAAGTTTTGTGTAACTATTATAAACCAAGAGTTTTGTCTAAATGTGCTATAGGGTAGAGATTTTAAGAGAAATCCACCATATTTGAGAAACTTGAGAAACAATCTAGATCACACATTTTCTTTAAGCAAAAAATGCAAAAAAAAAAAAAAAAAGGTGAAAGAAATGCAATTTTTTTTTGGAAAAACCAGATCTTTTTCTTTAAGGTTTTTTATTTTTTTTATTTTTTTTGAGATTCATACACATGTGTATATTGTTAATATTTTCACTATACATATGTGTATATTGTCAATTATACATATATGTATATACATGTTTAAAATTGAAAAATAAGTGTTATAAACCCTAAACCCTAAAGCTAAAAACCTTAATGCTAAACCCCAATGCTAAACCCTAAACCGTAAAGCTAAACCCTAAAGCTAAAGCTAAACCCTAAGGCTAAACCCTTAATGCTAAACCCTAAAGCTAAAGCTAAACCCTAATGCTAAACTCTAAATACTATTGCTAAACCCTAATGTTAAACCCTAATGCTAAACCTTAAATACTAATGCTAAACCCTAAACCCTAATGCTAAACACTAAATACTAATGTTAAACCCTAAATAACACTTATTTTTCAATTTTAAACATGTATATACATATATGTATATTTGACAATATACAGGCCCGGCCCGTAGGGTGTGCAGGGTGGGCCACCGAACAGGGCCCAAAAGTTTTAGGGGCCCAAAACAAATGTGTTTCTTTCGTAATCATCATCATCATCATCATCATCATACTCAGTAAATCCCACCAATAGCAAAGCAAAGGTAGGGTCTGAGGAGGGTAAGATGTAGACAACCTTACCTCTACCCCGTAGGAATAGAGAGGCTGCTTCCAGTGAGACCCCCGGCTCGATAGTAGTTTTGCATCAAGCCTTGGACATAAGGCACATAACACTCGACAATCGGGACAAATACCGATTAGTGCATGTACCCTTTTGTCTTTCAGCTATCAACGCCACCACATGATGCATGATTAACCGTCCTCCACTTTTAAATGCAAACGGAACCCGTGAATATATGGATTGTAGCTTAGATGGTTGTGCTATTGTTTAACAAAGTTGAGGTGTGCAGATCGAAAGCCAGGATCTCCAAATTTTTTGTTGTTTTGGTAACCCATGGGCTTTTTAGGTTTCATGTTAAAAACAACCCAAGCTAAGATTTAATATACAAAATTTTATAATAGTAGCCATTTGTTGTTTTTTTTTATTATTACAGCATTTCATTTAACAATTAATTCAATTTAATTAGATTTTTGTTATTTTTTTCTAACAAGATTGGTTGGATCAGCCCACTTTTCCGTAGGTTATATATTTACTTATGCAACATTTTTGTGAAAAATTCTAATGAAAAACAAGTTTTTTCAATTGAACTGTTTTTTTTTTCTCTAAAAAAACGATTTTCACAATATTATCAATAAAATTTTTTAATTAATATCCTTATGTTTTCACCCATTTATCGTCTTATTACAAAAGCATTTATATATAAGTTTATATTTAGGACCCGTATTTTTTACTCGCACAGGGCCCTAATTGGCCCCCGACTTCTCGGGGACGGCCCTGACAATATACACATATGTATAGTTAAAAGACTAACAATATACACATGTGTATAAATCCAAACAAGTTTAAAAAGAAAACCAAAAACAAAAACAAAATCTTAAAGAAAAAGCACCGATTTTTCAAAAAAAAAAAATTTGCATTTTTTACTTGTTTTTTTTTTTTTTTTTTTTTTTTTTTTTTGCTTTTTTTGCTGAGGGAAAATGTGTGGTCCAAAATATTTCTCAAGTTTCTCAATTAACCTACTACTTCTCATATGATCCTTATCCATGTGCTGTATTTATAACTGTGATTATAAGAGGCTACAAAGAGGGTTAAATATGTTAAATCATTTTACATATTACTACCTCATAATATAAACATATACAAGAGCGTACAAATATGATCTAATACCCTCAAACTTTGGGGACTACTTTAAAAACTAAAACATAGATGAGTGTCACTATTTGCAATTACCATAAAAGTATATTCATAATAACATATTACTTTGTTTAAGAGGTTAAAAAGTTACTAGATAGAAAGAAGATTGACCAAACGAAGAAAACCTCAAAATATTTAAAGGGTTTTTTATGACATTGAGGGAAAGTATAAGGGTTGTATACTCTTTTTAACAAATGGTTTGGCTTTTAATCCATTGATTAATTTAATTAATCTAATTATTTCAGCTACTAAAATAATATATCTTTAGTGGCCTTTCCGCACGAGCGGGTCCTTGTTTCAAGGCCAATAAATCAGATCTTTATAGTTTGACTAATATAACTAAAAAAAAATGGTATTTTTTACCCTTATCAAAGAAACTTAATTTTACTTTTCTTATATAATAAACTAGCTTAGAACCCTGTGTGTTACACGGGTTGAATAAACGTAATTTTATATATTAAATAATAAAAACTTTTATATCTTAAATAAACCCGTGTATTGCACGAGTTAATTAAAAAAGTATTAAACAATTTGAATAACAATAGATCTTAGCTATCGTTAAAACATAAGGATAAAGATTAGTGATATTCATATATTAATTATAAAAATAACTAAAATAAAATATCAATATAATTTTGAGGTTAAAGAAGATAATGTCATGTATCATTAATTGGAATCGTTTATTAGAATTTTGATTTAGTTATATTTGTTATTGTATTAAATAAAAGTTATTATATTCATATAAAACCATAGGTTCTAGCTCAAGCTCGATATAAGAAGCCAGGCTCTACATCGTTTACTAAATAAGCTCTCGTTCATGCTCTAGCTCAAGTACTTAAGTTCAATTTGATTCAAGCTTTTAGTTAGCCGGTCTCGAGTAGCTTACAAATAGTTCAGCTCATTTCCAAACTTAGTTTCGGTCGATATGTTTGACCCGTTTAACTAAACATGAAGACCTACCAACACGTTTAAAGTTCAAATAAAATAATATATTTTATTAGTGTCTATACATTTAACCATTTTTATTATAAAACATCTATATGTAATGAGATTTTTAACTTGGTACATAACAATTTTAAATGTGTTTTGGATTAAAGTTTAGGTGTTTCGAAACAAATAAAATCAATAATAAGTTTTATTCAAATTTATAATTCAACCTAACTAATAATCATAATCATGGTTATTCAAATTTATAATTCAACCTAACTATGTGTAAAATGATGCCACGATATTACGGGTGATAATTATGTGAAAAATGATCTAATTTGGTTTTTTTCTTCTAAATATCGTAGTCATCACAATGATCTATTTTGTTTTTTTCTTCTTCTAAATATCGTAGTCATCACAATAACATTTGTGGTCAACTAACATTCTAGAAATCCCGTATTTGATATAAATAATAATTATCTATAATTAGGTAGAAGAGATAACTAAATAATATTTCGTAGGAGATTATCTATAATTAATTATTAGAAGATATTAAACTAAATGATAATTATCCATAGAGCATATGACCTAATATGATGACAAGTGTCCCAAACATGGTTTCTTTTATTATATAGTATATAGATTTGTGTTAATATCATTCTTTTTTTTAATCTCTCTGTTATATATATTTTTTTAAATTAGTTCGCTAATGATTTTATAATTAGATATAGGACGCAAAATACCAAAATTTAGCTATCGTCATTCTTTAAATACCAAAATTTAGCTATTCTCATACCTACAAATATACATTTATGGGTCAAGTCATGCTCGAAACACAACGTATCGACCTTTTATATTGTTTATATTATGTTTTAACAAACCGTCCGAAGAACAGACAAGTTCAATTTTAACCAAGTAAAAGTATCATTTCATACGATGAATGTCGTTTTGCCTAAAAATTTTGATAATGAATTATAAGGTGTATGTCTCAATATGTGAGAGGGAAGAAACTGTCCAGTAAGTATTGAAATGTTGGAGAACTCAAACATGCATGATCATATTACCAAGGAAAAATCTAAAAAAATGATCAATGGTATCATGGTTCTTATCGTATGAAGAATAAGAAACTGACAAGTAATTCAAACTTATAATATAGGTAACAAACGACCTTGTTTCACATAAAAAATGAAATATGTAATTATTTTAGTCATAAGAATTTTCATTTGACAATTATCATACCTGTCATCATCATATGCCCTGTTACTAATTGTTTATTATTAAAAGAAACTTTAAGAGAATGTAAACATCACACCCCTTTTAACATATATAGGTTAATGATGTGGTTTAACAATCTCTTTCAATAGATAGTTATGTATAAAAACCATCTATGATAACTCTTATACCATACTCACATATGTAATTAAAGTAAGATGTAGATGTTACTAGCTTCACTATGCTTACAACTACTTTTATGAGAAGAGGTTTTTCCAGCCATGTTTTGTGAGGGTTTAATGTTGAAAGATGTATATTGAGAAATGATCAATAGAGTGGAGGGAAATGACAAAACTAACTATCCCTCACACATTCAAATTAAGTGAAAATACTTATTAGAAGTAAATCTGGCATAGTTAGGAAATCAATGCCAAAATGAAAAAAAAAAAAAAAATGAAATTCATCGATTGATTAAGATTTGAGTAAAATGCACGGATAGTCCCTGTGATTTGTCAAAATAACACCTTTAGTCCCCAACTTTTGAAAATTACACTCATGCTCTCTTTGGTTTGCTCGGTTGTTATCGGATAGTCCCTAGAGTGGACGGAGGTTTGTTTTCTCTGTTAAGTGGAAGTAAAATGACTAAAATGCCCTTATCATTCACCACCCCTCACTTTTCTTTCTCTCATCTCTCGTTCACCAGAATTCCACCGCTACCATAAAACCTCCACCACCTCCAACCTCCTAACACCTCTGTCGGCCACCACCTCCTTAAACAACCACAGAAACCACCACCCTCCACCATCACCAGATCTGTACCCAATTCGCCCTCCAACAACAGATGCGGCGATGGTCGGAATAGGGACATTGGTTTCCGATTCGGTTTGCAGATCTGACCGGACGATGGTCGAATGGTCGGGATGCGTCGCCAATGGCGGTAACGACACCAGAGGAGGAGGAATCACTAGGAAATTGTTTGGTGAAATGCAATATATGTGTTCTTAAAATTGTATTTTGTTTTTCAAAGGCATTACATGATGAAGTTTATGTTGACTCTGACCAAGAGACATAGAGAGGCATTAGGTGGAGGAACGCGACATCGTTTAGGGTCCCGATGAAGTCTTTGTTGATTCCGACCAAGAGACGTCTCTGGTGACTCAATCTAGGGTTCTGACCAAGGGACGCAGGTTCTTGACACCTTACGATTGTTTAGTGAAGCAGAGGTGACGAGATTTTCTCAATTATTTTTAACTTTTTGTTCGCCAATCCAATTGAACTGATTATGATGTATTGTTACGGATTTTATGTCACGTTAGATGTTATGATCCATATGCTTCAATTGGGGGTGGTGAATGATAAGGGTATTTTAGTCATTTTACTTCCACTTAACAGAGAAACTAACATTCATCCACTCTAGGGAATATCCGAGTAACAACCAAGCAAACCACAGGGAGCATGAGTGTAATTTTCTAATGTTGAGGACTAAATGTGTTATTTTGACAAACCACAGGAACTATCCGTGCATTTTACTCTTAAGATTTGTTTAAAAATGCACAACTATATTGATACAAGTATATAAGGATGATCTACGACCTAGTTGTCTACTGATATGGTGTGTCTCCCATGAAAATAGCATGAGTTCAATCCTTATAAGCTCAATCCTTAATATAAATGTAATGTTAGATGATTTTTTGGTGTTAAAAATTATCGTTTGTGACTTTTTTAATTAACTTTTGTATATTATATTAGTTCCACCAATAAGAATGGAAAACATGTCCTCATCGTAACCAATGGTATTTTGGGTGAAAGAGTAAAATTTGCATAGAGGCATGTAAAAAAATGTTCCAAGGGGGGACAAAGCAATTAAGCAAAAGTATAGGGAAGTGTGAAGGGAAATTATGACAAAGTAGACCACATGATTGCAAAACGGGCGTGGTCGCTTTACAAGAGAGGAAAAGCCTCTTTTATCACATGGTTTTTGTATTTTCAATTTCGCCCTCCCACTTTTCAAAAAGGCACAATAACCCAAAAGTCTCTCTTATTATTCCCATGTTAGTCTCTCCTTAATTTTGTTCCCCTTTTTTTTTTTTTTTTTTTTGAACGGCTGTTCCTTTAGTATTTGCAAGCAAAATTCTAATTCTAATATGATATTATTAATCAATGTGTGACTTGAAAGGTACACGTGACATAAGTTTTTATAGCGACAGGAATGTTAAAACTATCTTCCGTACTTATAAGATTTACGAT
Organism: Helianthus tuberosus; assembly: GCA_030545235.1. NCBI lineage: Eukaryota > Viridiplantae > Streptophyta > Magnoliopsida > Asterales > Asteraceae > Helianthus > Helianthus tuberosus. The sequence goes on along the minus strand of CM060447.1, from coordinate 80,085,328 downwards.
TTTTATATGTAACATTTTAAAGTAACATGGATAGTTGGTTGTTTTTATTAAGAAACAAGTGTGCCAACATAAGTTTTTTTAAAGGAAAACGATTTTAAAACTTTGATGTGTGTTCAAGCGTAGTTCAAAAAATCTTTAATCTCTGCCATTTAGTTTAATGGTATGACTGTACGAGACACTAGGCTAATATTGTACGTCCAAGAAAGAACTCAAATAGATCCGTGTCATGGACTTTAATGGTTGTTAATTAACTTCATTTTATAAGGAAAACATAAATAAATTGCACCATTGATGAATTGAAGATCTTTATTCTTGAATTTGGTCATACATTGATATGAATATTTTTTTTTTCCATCGGTAATACATCATCTATTCCTAAGGTTGGAAGGTGTGGGTTCATGCCTCCTGTTACATCACTTCCATAGCGCCCCAAACACCACTGTGGGGGCGTTATGGAGGGGCACTATGGGCGGGTTAGCTAGCCAAAGCACTATAGGGGTTGACAGGGGGGGGGGGGGTCACTTGTCCTTAACCAATCAGATTCCTTTTACTTTAATTTCTTTTGATATTTAAATGGGCTTTATTCCACACCTTCGATACTAAAAGGGCACGTCATTGTTATAAATTGCACCATTGACGAATTGAAGATCTTTATTCTTGAATTTGGTCATACATTGATATGAATATCTTTTTTTTTTCCATCGGTAATACATCATCTATTCCTAAGGTTGGAAGGTGTGGGTTCATGCCTCCTGTTACATCACCTCCATAGCGCCCCAAACACCACTGTGGGGGCGTTATGGAGGGGCACTATGGGCGGGTTAGCTAGCCAAAGCACTATAGGGGTTGACAGGGGGGGGGGGGTCACTTGTCCTTAACCAATCAGATTCCTTTTACTTTAATTTCTTTTGATATTTAAATGGGCTTTATTCCACACCTTCAATACTAAAAGGGCACGTCATTGTTGCCCTAAAACCTACGTAATGCTTATGTGATATGATAAAGTCCATAGATGTTTTATCTCACACCATATAGCATAAGAAGACAAATTCCAAGCAGAGTAAACTCTAATATATTCTTGTACATATAGAATGTTAAAAAGGAAACCAGTGAGAAGAGGAAGAAAATCTTAGTTTCTATCTTCAAAGTTATATTTAATTTCTTGAAATCCATGTATCTTTTCAAGATCTAGCCATGATGCAAAAATAAACTTAAAATTATAAATTATGATTAACTATCATGACATCACTCCATGTAGAATAATTGTTGTACCCTAATAATTTTTCGGAGTAATTTTATATTAAAAATTTAACATTTGTGTAGGGATGGAGAGTTGTTAGGATCATGTGGACATTGAAAAACTTGCCTTCATAATATTGGTTTCCAAAAGAAAAATGGTGGGGGCAAATGACAAATACTTTTGAAGTTTCTACACATGGGTTTTTAGCATTTGGTAGTTTGTATCATCATTGAGATTCCATTTTAATTTTCTACACAACCAAAAGACATTAACCCTCCTTCTCTTTGTTATTACTTATTTTGCAATTACGATATAATAAATCAAATTAATTGTTTAATTTCGTAGATATTTATACATTTGATATTTTCATTAGCATAACTTAAGTTGAGGTGAATATGGAAGAGTTTAGTTATTGTAAAATTAAAAAAAAAAAAAAGGATCAATTTTCGGCTTTTAATTTTATATAACTGATCGGTTTTGGTTACAAATGGTTTGGTTATTTTAATTATTGGGACAAGTGGTTTGGTTCATTAGATTAAGCATCAATAAACTATCAATCTGTGTTCATTAAGTTAATCCAATCAAGAATAAGGATGACAATGAAGCAGGTATGCAATGGGTATTGGTAACTTTAGTCTCATGCTCAATTATAAAATCAGTTCTCATACCCATTACTCCTTGTGTTCGCGAGTATATTTGTGGGTATTGGGTATACCAATACCATGCATGGTATATAATAAAAGTGACTTGTTTGAATGCTGATTACCTGATGTATGATTTCAAACTCACATAAAAACCAATGCTTGATTACGATTATAATAATTCTAGAATGTTAATAACTTCAAGTATCTACAACTTCTAACATGTTATTTCTTCTATATTTTTTTTAATATCATAAGTATTTGTTATAGTCAGTTTTTATGTGGGAAAACGTGTTCGGGTAATTAGATGGATATTATCAATATCATTCACGTCCCAAACTCACGCAAAGATTTACACCTAATCTTATTATCATATAGTCGGATTCAGGTTCTTTTCCCATCCCAATTCATTAATCAAGAAAGTTGATTTCAATTGTGCTCTATTCACTTATTTACACATAAGCACAACCGAACCATAAAACTCGACTATACTAAACATTACCGAAGCGGTGATTTTTTGATCAACTGATTTGGTTATTTCGGTTATGATTCAACTATTCGGTTTCTTTACTCACCTATTTGAATGTCATTGTTTATAAACCCAACAGTGGAGCATAGTCATATGTCATAATGTTTGTTATGGAGCCAGTGGCGGATGCATGATTTATTCTAATGGGTTCATTTTGGTAAATTCTCTTTGATTCTCACTAATTTATTTTTCTAAATTCTACAAAGTTCTCACTATTTTTTTCTGTTTTTTCCAAACACACTGGGTTCCTGGGAACCCACAAATATGGGCTGGATCCGCCCCTGTATGGAGCCCTTTTCATTCTGTGTTGGCAAACTTCGTAGCCCTTGATGACTGCTCAATCAATGAATATGTTTGGCATCGACAAACTAGTGTTTTAGTATTCTTTCCGAATCTTTAAAGTGAGTGCATGCAACACATCTTTTGTTATTAGCCTCTGTCACTACACTCTTAGAATTATTTAGTATGTCTTTTAATGCATTATAAATATTTTGATAATTATGTCAAAATTCCTCATGTTGAATAATATCTCAATCTGCCAATATTAAATAGAGTTTCTCCCATCCTTATGTAAGTATATTCAATTTGGTCACTTATACTGGCCCCTCGAGTTTCTTATATTAATACTATGCACACCAAATTACTTTTTTTTTTCTAAGTAGTTTATCCCTAAACTTCATATTTAGACCAAACGTAATGGGGCGGTATTTGCCCGGAATCTCGCCCGATCACGCCGGATCATGCCGGCACCTCCGCTACCCGTGGGCGTGTTTGGCTCTTTTTTGGTTTGGGCGTGTTATAAAAAACGCCGGGTGGGGGGAAGTTTGGCCAATGAGATTTTTTATTTTTATTTTTATTTTTTTTACTACAAAACATAATGCCCAATAATGCCTCATCCCCACTACATCCATTTTAGAAAACACCCAATAATGCCCCATTGCGGACTGGGCTGCCACATGGCGGAAAACGCCCAAGGGTGAATATTGCCCACTACACATGGTCTTAGCGATAATAAAGTTCCATTGTTCTGTGATCATTGCGCACGTGTACTTATGTATATTAGGCTATAGGGTGTGGTGATGACCCTTATGACCCTCCACGTCAGTGCTATGTCACCCACCTATAATCCACAATCCAAAACCACTACCCATAGAGTGTGGTCATGACTCAAAACACTATCCGCTTATTTATTTTAATTTATCTTTGTATAAAGAAAAAATGAAATGATTACTTGAAAAATGGAAAGGATGACCATGGTTGTCTTGGTTTAATCCATGCAAACCATGGTGGATTAGGGAAGGGGTGGTATAACCTTCTATTCATGTTCCTACGTGACGAATCATGTCCCAACCATAACCCCCACGCCCTTTAGTCTTAGGGTGTGAATGAGCCGACTTCTTTCTTTGTGAACACTGATCAGTTTGCTAGAATCTTGAATTGAGCAAAATTTAAAACTAGCTTAAGATCGAGCTGATCAAGTCTATATTGAGGCTTCCTTAATAAACATGCCTGAGATCGAGTTTGACTAAGGTAGTAAGGTTTCGTGCATAGGGCTGCAAACGAACCAAACGTTTGGCGAACAGTTCGTGGCGGGAAGTTTGTTTGTGTTCGTTCGTTTATTAAACAAACGAACACGAACAATAAATTTCGTTTGTTTAGTAAAATGAACAAACATGAACGGAGGTCGTGTACATTCGTTTATGTTCGTGAACGTTCGGTAACGTGTTCGATAGTTCATTAGTGTTTTTAACTTTTGTATTTATTTAAATACTTCAAAATTCCGACAAATTAAATATCTAATAAGTGTCAGTGTATTATATATTCTATTTTATGAACGATTGTTTGTGTTCGTCTGTTTCTATTTGTGTTCATGAACATAGTTTTGTGCTCATTTGTGTTCGTCAGCGTTCGTTTTCGTCCGTTGTCTAAAATTAACAAACAAACACAAACGAACACGAACAAGTTCATTTCCTTAACAAACGAACACGAACATATAATCTCGTTCGTGAACAGTTCGCGAACACATATATTTCTTAACAAACAAACACGAACAAGGTCTTGTTCGTGTTTGTTTGGTTCGTTTGCAGCCGTGCATAAACAAATTTTAGATAGTTTTCATTTTATATATACACACATATGTAGTAATTGTTGTGTGCAAAAATAACTTAATAATATATATTATGTTAAATATATATATATATATATAGAGAGAGAGAGAAAGAGAGAGAGAAGCCGGTTAACGTACAATATTCCTTAATGTACGAGCGTACTCTATGAAATTACGCACATTGTGAAACTCAAAACTCAAAACCCTAATCACGCATGTGAAAACATATTCACGCATGTTGACATAAACTCGGAACACTACTTCGCAAACTCGGAACCTACTTCAAAAACTCGGAATCTCTTTGGCAAACTCGGAACCTTCATTCAACGTGCATAATTATCTTCCAACATGCGTAATTATCTATCAACATACGTAGAAGATCATAAACTCGGAATCTACTTCATAAATTCGGAACCTTCATTCATTCACAAACTCGGAATCTTCATCCTTTCAACATGCGTAATTATGTTTCAACATGCGTAATTTTCACAGCGTACACTTGTACGTTAAGCAATATTGTATTTTACACATTCACTATATATATATATATATATATAGGGTGGGGTTCTAGAGTGAACATTAGTGTATTTGCGAACTGAGTGAACAAATCTTGGCCATTGATTTACACACGTGGATGGCTATGATTTTATCATCAAATCGTAAAATACACTAATGTATTTCATCATTAAATCCTGACCATTGATCTACACACATGTATGGCCAGGATTAGTTCGCTCAGTTCGCAAACAACACTAGTGTTCACTCTTGAACCTAATCTTTTATATATATATATATATATATATATAGGGGAAGGTTCATTTGAGAAGAAATTTAATGTGAGAAGAAAAAGAAGAAAGGGCATATTAGTAAAATACTATTTCATTTATAACTCATATCATTAATTTTTAACTCTTTAATTAATTAGTCAACTAATAATTAATTATCCTACCTATAATTTACAAAACCTACACATATCGAAATTTTCCTACATATACCCTACACATTATAGAATTTTATCATACACAGTCGAAATTTATCCTACACACCTCGAAATATGTCCTACACAACTCGTAATTTATCCTACACACTAGTAATTTATTCTACACTTTAAATTAAGTTGTTTTTTTTAATTTGAAAAAAGTATATATTTTGAAAAGGAGTTACAAATTTAATTTAGTTAGTTATTAAAGGGGAAGAATACAAAGTAATGATTTTTGTAAGTTTACCAATATACCTCTATATTAAAATTAAATGCAAATATTAAATGAAGTAAAATGAAGCATTCTTATTGGTTGAAACTTCTTCTTTTTTGTTCTTACAAAAAAATTCTTCTCATTTGAACCCTCCACTATATATATATAGTAGGAGTTAGCTACAAAGCCTACTTTTCCTACAAAGTGTAGGAAGCAATCTACTTGTGACATGTGGCATCTAGTGTTTTTTTTTTTTTTTTTTTTTTTTTTAATAAAAGGCATTAAGGTAATTGAATAGTTATATTATTTATGGAAGATTTTATATCATAACAATAAAAAAGCTATTTTTATAGAAACTATATGTCTATTAATTATTCAAAATCGGCAGTTACATTGTTCGTATCGATGATTAATTCATCCGAAGTTCGAAATATAAAACAAATTCATCATCTCTTGACATTGTGTTTTATCAGTTTACAGTTTCTTCATATCGTGTTATATCAATTTTCACAATTAAACAGACCCTCATATATTTCAAAACGTAAAACACATTCATTATTTCTTGACGTTGTGTTTTATCAGTTTCTAATTTCTTCACATTGTGTTATATCAGTTTTCACAATTAAAACACCTCTCACACATAAAACACAATAGTGTTTGAAATGTACAATATAAAACACAATAGTGTCTGAAATACATAATATAAAACACAAGTGTCTCTGATTCAATCTAGACAAAATACCCAATATAAAACACACAGACAACTATATAAAACACACTAGTGTCTGAATTACTTGATTCATAATTTTGTAGATATATAGCAATATGATACTCATATTAAAGATAAAAAACGCTCCTTATTATGGTATAATTTTTTAAAAACAAATTATGTATAAAAAAGTTAATGACGTTTTAAAAACACGGTGGGAAGTTGCATGTGAGTTACATGTGATTCCTAAATTTAAGGCACACAAAATTACTTTTACACCCTTACTCCAATAAATCAATCAATTTAATTAAAACAAATATTACAAATTTACCACTCATTTAATCTCATCCATCAATTACCTAATCTAGTGGCCATGACCACTTCTTACACTTTTTAGAAAAAAAAACACACTTTTTCGAGGAACTCCGCCCTATATATATATATATATATATATAGGGAGCCGCTAGAATGAGAACCACCTCCAGTTATGAGAACCATGAGAACCAGTCTCCCCCAATCAGATTTTGACAACAATAAGGGTATATTAGTCATTTACACCAAATATCATATCATTCCTCTCTCTTCATTTAAATCTGACATTCTCTCTCTTCCTCTTAAATCTCACCCTTTCTCTCTCTTTCATTTAAATATCAGTGTCATCTTCCTTTTAGTTGAAGATTTACCTTGTTCCTCATTTGTTTCCACTACCATCTTCATCTTCGATGGTGAGAGAGAAGGGGAATCTGCCAACAGCCTCTAAAAAATCCGATCTACCTCAAACACCCCATCCCTCCGGTCAGCAGCAGCCACCCCCTTTCTTCTCCGTTCCATCGACAACCAGCAGCAGCAGCCACCCCCTCACCTCCCCTCTTCATACGTACGGCGCCGGTTAACCCTGAGATTGGTGAGTCGACGACGGTGGTGGCGACGGCTGATGTGTCAACGACGGTGGTGGCGGTGTGTCGACGGCAGTGGTGGTGGTGGCGGTTGATGTGTCACCGAGTTTGAATCTTGGGTTTGAATCTTGTGGTTTTGACTTTCTTGATTGGTTGTTTGGTAAGTGTTTTTGTTGGGTTTGAATCTGTTTGAATATCTTGTTGGGTTTGAATCTTGTGGTTTGAATCTGGGGCTTTTTTGATGAACTTTGATTTTTGTTCGGTTGTTGATTGTTGGTTTGATCTGTTGATGTTCATGTTCATCTTCCTTTTTGGGTTTGAACCCGGTTGAATGATTTTATCTGCTACAATCATGTGTTTTGATTCTGTTGAATGATGTTCATTATTGTTGCTGGGGTTTCATTTGATTTGATTTTGGGTATGTACAGCATGTATGGTTGTTATTGTTGCTGGGTTTTCTTTGATTTGTGATTTTGGGTATGTACAGCATGTTTGGTTGTTATTGTTGCTGGATTTGATTTGTGTTCTTTGAATCTGTGGGTTTTGATACGATCGATTGGGGGTTTGATTCTGTTGAATATGGTGCTTTTTGAATCTGTTGAGTGTGTTTTGAATGATGTTCATCAGGTGCTTTTGAATGTTTGAATATGTGGGTTTTGATCCGTTTTGGATTTTGGGCGATGATGATGAAAAAAAAAATCGTAGATTTTGATGACGATGGCGCGGCAAGGACGGCGGAGGGTAGGGTTTTTGATCCTGCAACCCCACTTTTGCAGCCTCTTGATTATCGGATAATCTGAGCCAAACCCCGTTTTTTTTTTCGAGATACCCTTTATTTTTTATGTTTGTTGGGTTTTTATATTTTTTTTTGAGGCGTCGATGATGATAACAATATATCTGAGACACCTCCCGAGTTTGCGATTTCTGGGTGCGTTCGTTTTTGCGTAAAAAAAATTGTAAAAAAAATAACCCGTAAACTTTTTAACGTAAAACGTAAAAACGTGAAGCGTAAAAAGTTTCACGTAAAACGTTTTACGTAAAACGTAAATCGTAAAAAGTTTTACGTAAAACGTTTTTCGTTTTACGTAAAACGTAAAAAGTAAAAAGTTCTACGTAAAACGTAAATTTTTTTTACTCAAACGAAAAAAACGTTAACGTAAAAACGTTAACGTAAAAAACCGTTAACGTAAAAACCGTTAACATAAAAAAACCGGTAACGTAAAAAACCTGAATTTAAAACCGTTAACGTAAAAACCGTTAACGTAAAAAACCAGCGCGTAAAACGTAAAATGTTTTACGTAAAACGTAAAAGGTTTTTCATATAACGTTAAAAGGTTTACGCAACACGTAAAAAGTTTTACGTTAGTCGTAAAAACGTAAAAGGTTTTACGTAAACCGTAAAAAGTTTTACGTAAACCGTAAAACGTAAAAAAGTGTTACGTAAAACGTGAAAAAATCGGCGCGTAAAACGTAAAAAGTGTTACGTAAAAAGTGTTACGTGAAAAAATCGGCGCGTAAAACGTAAAAAGTGTTACCTAAAACCTAAATACCCTTTATCAATTAAATAATAAAAACATAATAAGACAAAAAGCTTTTAATATTAATATTAACAACTTTAAATCTCATCCATCCATCTAGTTGATCAAAGGGCTTGAAAGTGGTTCTCATGGTTCTCATAACTGGAGGTGGTTCTCATTCTAGCGGTCCCCTATATATATATATATATGGTCAGGATTTAGGGAAAACAGTGAAAAGGGTGAGAACAATGAGAACGCTTATGAATCGTCAGATTAAACCAATCTATGGACAAGATTGGCGCGGTGGCGTTTTCGTAAATAACATCAATTTAATTACGTAGACACACTTCATTAAGGGTAAAAAGGTCTTTAGACTTCTCCACACAAAACGCCAAACTCATGAATAAAATGACATTAAATTCCCACCTTACACTACTAAGCACACATCATCCTAATCTAAACGCCATTACATACAAAACGCAAACTTTTTTTTTTAAAATGATAAAGCTGCTGGGGGCATTTGTATCGATATTCATGATCATTTTTCTGGTGCGTGTGACGCAGTGCTTCTATTGCAGTTTCGTAATTAGTCATGAACTCAACAAGAGTAGCTTTTAATTGCACACTTGACCAAAAAAATGGTTATCACTCTTCGACCTCGATGTCGTTCGCATAAGGCCCGACAGCTCCTCCATTCTATAGTATGCAGGGATCCAAGATTCCCCGAGTTCAAAAATATCAGAGAGCTAGTCAATATCTGCTAAATTGAACTCTCCGATAACCTCTTCCCATCCTAATTCAAACTCTTCGGATGTAATAATATCCGTCCACACAACACCACAAATACGTTCTTTAAATTAGTGGAATTGCATAGCCGAACACCAACCTATGTATAACACAAAAACGCCATGCAAAAAACATATATATAGACACAAACAAGCAAACTTACATGAAAAACAGTAACGAGGTATAGAACGCCATATATTTTAAAACGACGTATATCTTAAAATGCCAAACATAAAAATAAGAAAATCAACCTTCAGAGAAAGTTTATGCATCACATGCCACATGCATAACCGATGCCTCGTTTCAACAAATACATCAGAAATAGCCTTCTTCATTGCTAGATCTTAGTTAGTGACGACAACTTTTGGTTGAGAACCAACAACTTTTAGATAAACTCTCAACAACCAAATATACGTATCAACAGTTTCTGTGTAACACCCCGTGTTTCGACAGTCAAAGTCAAGATTGAAGTCAAAGGAGGAAAAGATTGCTAATTGCGATCTGTCTATCCTTGCTCAATTCCTGTTTTGACTTCTTTGACTTGTGATTAGTCTATTTTATTTTCGCTTTAGTTGTATTATGTGGAGTATATATTAATAATCGCTTATTAATCGCTATGTATCGCATGTTTAATCGCTTTATCGCAATCGCAATCGCACTTGAAACTCGAAATACGCATTTGGGTTATTGTTATACGTGTGTGTGTGCCTTATCTGTTACTTATGCGTGTTTATTTATGTTATGTTGTGGTAATCAATCGAAACGCAATCGAACTCAAATCGCAATCGAACTCAATCGCAATCGATATGGTATGATAATTGATGGAGAAGAGATAGCGCGAGATATAGTAGTTGGGATTAAAAGTAATTTGACTAGGAAACTCTACCGCATCGAAACGAATGCAATCGAAATCGAAACAGCAAAAATCGTCGCGCCGAGCACTCGAACCAAGTGCCAGCCGGCCGGATTGCCATCCGACCGGGCTGTCACTTGATCTTGTGCCAGGCTGCCATCCGACCGAGATGACATCCGACCGGATTGCCATCCGTGCGAGATGCCATCCGACCGACCAACCCTTTCCACTTTGGGTATCCTATAAATACCCCATGTCACTCTCATAGTTACCACTTTTGGCAACTGACGTCCGAACAGCTCGTGCTCCCCACCTTTTCTTCGATTTCTCTCAATTCCGGTAAGATCTCGTCCTAAATCTTGTACTTCCTTGATCTAGACGCACTCCTACACCTTTCTATCTTTTAAATCTTAACTTTTAACCGTGAAATCATCAAGATTCAAGGTGTTCTAGGATGACGTCATCATGTGTTCTTGAAGAACTTCATGTTTTGGCCTCAACCCACCAAGAATAACTTAGATCTAATCGATTTCCACATAAACTAACAATGATCTTTCATAGATCTAAACATATCCACGGTGAAAAGGATTGAGAGAAGGTTTTCCAACTTTCTTTCGACTCTTTTACACTAAAATGCACTCACAACCGGTAGAATCGGATCTTGTGTCGACTCACTACACTATCTTGTGGTTGTGTTGGTTCAAGATCCGTATTCTATCCACGAGGTTATCGATTTCGGGTTAACCAAGAACCATCGTCTTAAACCAGTGGACTAACCGAATTTGGGTGATTCCCGTTTGATCAGGTCACTAGAGCTTAGGATGGGACTCTGTTGGTTAGCACGATATCAACACATCTCGATAACACGACAAACAATTAAAACGGCCAAGTGTACGACGAACGGAACGACCAGGACGGTGTGCCGTCCGACCGGACTGCTGTCCGAACAGACAGCCACCCGAATGGATTGTCATCCGAACGAACCGCACCTTGGGTCCCACACTTAACTATTGTTCCAACGATTGAAGTCTGGTTGTTGAACGAGTTGTTATCCGACCAGACTACCATCTGAACGGACAGCCACCCGAATCATGAGACATTTGGAATTTAACACTTAAACAATTTTCAACATGTTCAACAACAGGGTTGCCACCCGCTCGGATGGACTCCGACTGAGTGACCACCCTGCTGTGGATTTGTTCTCACTAAGTAACCTCGCCACTCGAGTCGCTGTCCGACCGGATGACCGTCCGATCGACCGACCTGAAAGGTAGAGATACTTCAATGTTTTCAAAATGCTACAACGAAAACTTCAAAAGTCAAGCCATCATACACAAACACATCCTTCTCAAAGGAAGAAACAATCCACTCGAATAGTCATCCAACCGGACTATCGTCCGACCGGATGACCATCCGAACGGATTGTCATCCGCACGACTGACCGTCCGACCGGATTACCATCAGACCGAACTGCTGTCCTAGCCACTTACACCTTGCATCGTTTTACGCGTCACTTATCGTTATGCTATCGTTCTGATTGGGCTAACTCTACTCTCTAGCGCTCCCTTCAATCCATCAATCGCTGTGAGTATACTCGATCCCTTTTTGCTTTACGCACTTTTGGGTGTTACATACGTTACTTATTCTAAATCACATCGAACACACTACTCAATACTTTTAACGCTAACCGTTACCGCATGATATACGTGACTTAATGAATGCTTGTTTGTTATGTTTACACATGGAATGCTGTCTACATGCCTTAGCAACGATAATACTATTAGTTTGGACTTAGCACCCGTTCACTCGGGGGTTGTTAAGGACAATTATTTGCATGGATTACAGTGGTGATCATGTATTACGAACTGCCTTGGGAAGTCAACCCGCAGTCATTGGTATCGTTAGGTTCATGTCGATAACTAACATGCCTCATTTCACTCTGTGTACATGCTGGTTATGCGTAACGCTTTCGAACTCTATATGCTATTATCATACTTGTATGCTCACCTTTACATTATATGTATTGACTTTATTTTAACGTATGTGACAGGTGCTTAGGATGCATATCTGCTAGGAAATCGAGGCTAGAATAAGGTCTTAGAGGCCAACAAATAGTTGTCTGTACAAATGAAATATGAGTTGTCGGAACAGAACTATTTGCCTAGATTTTGTCTGTAATAATTGTATTATCTTTCGAGACATGGTATGGGACATGTTACTTTAAATTGATTGGTAATGAAATTGTTATGGAAACTTCTGGACAATCTGTTTCGCTCAGTGCCATGCCCCGATGTTTCCGCCATCGGTTGGGGTGTGACAGATTGGTATCAGAGCCATAACTATAGGGAATTAGGCAAGACTCGACCTAGTCCAGGTCGATGTCTTAGAGACCTAGTCTATAGTTAGGAACCAACATACCGATTTGCACATATCCGTTAGGGATTATGAACAAGCTTACCGCTATTTCTCGCTATTCTTGCTATTCTCGCATACGCTACACTATCACTGTATTCGAATTCTCAATTTTGAGGAGCGATTAAGTCGAGATTAGGTGTGAAAACCGCAAACTCTCGACTGAATTGCTCGATCAACCCATATTTTTATCTATAAACATGAGGATTTGCGTTGAGCTAGGAGTGAAATCCATACTTTGACGCATAATTTTCTCCTATTTTATCAACACAGGGACGAAGTTGTTAAGCCAGGGGTGAAACCCTAACCTTGACGACTTGTTCCGCCCTTTTTACAAAACTCTCACCAAAGTCTCGACGGACTCCAACGACCTGAAGTCACGGTATGACTAATGGGATGCGTGCCAAACGCCCAAGAATCGAGGCAAAAAGCACAGTCCTGAAGGTCAAAATGTGTACGACAAGTCCTTGAGAATAGTCGCACCACTTTGGTAAGTCAATGTCTAATAGCCGCAGACAATCCATCTCCCGATTTTTATGTGTTTTGATTCTCAGCCCGCAAGTGCTGACTCTGATGACTCGTTGATTTTATGTATTGTATGTGTATTTACCTGTCTATGTGTTTAAAATTTTGGAGATTTATTCAATTTTGCTTTCACTTCGATCGACATGCACGACTCGCACTGCCTGCCTATCTCAAAACGCTGACAAATCGCTAAATTGTGGACGACCTTATACTATGATATACGTTTATACTACACTACTCGATATACTAAAATGCGATCGCTATATTCGAACACTCGCGAACTGTGAATGATAGGTTTCTGTATTCTGACTGCATCTTGTGATTACGTGCTTATGTGTTTCTGTGATTATATGCCCTACGTGCTTATGTGCTTCTGTGTTTATGTGAATCTGTGGTTATGTGCCTATGTGTTTATGTGAAACATATTTCACTGTGTTCCTAAGCCTTAGACAGTATTAGACGTGTGAGGTGAGATTCGATTATGATGTGTCTGAGACCTATGACGATGTCTGTTACAGACAATGTCAACTGGACCATCATCAGGACACCGTCAAACCCGACTCTCTCGTCCAGAACAAAGGGACAAACGACTTGCTACCATACTCACGAAACAAGTGGCTAAGGTTGTGCCTCAGATCGTGAGTGAGATCTATGAAAACGTTAGCAAATCGTCCGTGGATTCGAGAACCGAAGCTCTTAAAGCTACCCCCAAAGTTGCTTTCAGTTTCAAGCAGTTCAAGTCTTGTGGGCCAAAGGAATTCACTAGCGAGGAAGGCCCTACAGCGTTGTTCCAATGGTTTGATTCCAATGAGGTCAATCTATGACAGAGCGGTTGCCCCGACGACCTCCGCACTCTCAACGCAACTGGCGTCTTCCAGTCCCGCGCCTTAGACTGGTGGACAGCCGAGAGAAACAAACGTGGAAACGATGCAGCCTACGGTCTGTCGTAGGACGAACTCAAGGAGGTCATGATGGAAGAATTCTGCCCTCCTCATGAGTGCCAAAAGTTAGAGGATGAATTCTGGCACGTAAAGCAGAAGGATGGTGAAAACGCTGCTCTCACTGCTCGCTTCAAGCAGCTCAGTATCATCTGCCCTGATCAAGTCAAGATTCCAGACATGGCAATCAAGAAGTATATCCGAGCCCTGCCTGACTGTGTTGCAGATTTCGTGCAAGCGGCTAAGACTAAGACGATCGAAGAGACCTACTTACTGGACGCTGAAATCAACGACAAGCGGGTCAAGGCTGGTGTCTGGGATAAAACTTCGAAGCACCTGCATTAAGCTACCACTGCCGCTCCAACTGCCGAAACCACCACCGCTCAATCGTTAAAGCCCTCACGCCGAAAGAAGAAGAACAACAACAGCAGCTCCAGCAACAAGAACTGTGCTGTCACTACCACTGCTGCTCCACTCCAAGCCATACCGGCTCAGCAACAGTTTCATCACCGACCATCACCGCCTACTTATGCACCGCCTGCAAAGCGTGCATACACAGGTCCCCACCCGGTGGGTCTCGCCTGTCGTTTCTGCGCTCACTGCAATATGTACGGTCACTTCACTGCAAACTGCCGTACTGGTCCACGTCAAGCCCCAGCTCAAGCCACTGCTTATCAAGCTCTGCTCCCAGCCCCCGCAAGGCCAACAAGCAGCTCAGGCACCCGCGGCAACGCCCGAGTTTGCTTCGCATGTGGTGATCCCAACCACTTTGCGAACATGTGCCCGAACAGGGTCGTGAAGCAGTAGCCCCAGCAACACCAGCAGCAACAGCACCAGCAGCAGCAGCCTCACCAGCAACAGCAACAAGCCGCACGCGCCAGAACTTTCAACATCAACGTGCGTCAAGCCCAGGCCGACAACAACGTGGTCAATGGTACGTTCCTTGTGAATGGTATTTATGCATCGTGTTTGTTTGATACTGGAGCTGATAACTGCTTTGTGTCGTTCGAATTCGAGAAGCTTCTTAGTCGTAAACGCTCCCATCTCCCCTCGTCGTTCGATGTTGAAGTCGCCACTGGAAGAACTGTCGCCGTTAATTCTGTTCTTCGTGATTGTACTCTCGAGCTCAACAATCACATCTTCCCAATCGATCTTATTCCGATGAAACTCGGAAGTTTTGACATCATAGTAGGCATGGACTTTCTTCGCGAAAACCATGCTGAAGTTGTGTGCTTCAACAGGATGATTCGATTCTCGCTCGCGAATGGTGATTTATTGCGTGTCTATGGTGAAACTGCTTCGAAAGGTCTCAAACTCAAGTCATGTGTCCAAGCTAGCAAGTATCTCCGCAAGGAATACAGAGCTTTCTTGGCTAACATGGTAGTAGCGGAGAAGGAAAAGAAAGGGAACACATTAGTGAAAAACGTTCCTGTTGTTTGTGAATTTCCTAACATTTTCCCTGATGACCTTCCCGACCTACCACCAAGTCGTGATATCGACTTCCGTATTGACCTCATTCCTGGAGCCAATCCTATTGCTAAAGCTCCTTACCGACTCGCACCATCCGAAATGCGCGACCTCTCGAACCAACTCCAGGAATTACTTGAGAAAGGCTTCATTTGCCCGGGTATCTCTCCTTGGGGCGCGCCAATCCTTTTCGTCAAAAAGAAGGATGGATCGTTCAGGATGTGTATCGACTATCGGGAATTGAATAAGTTGACTATCAAAAACCGTTATCCCTTACCTTGCATTGACGATTTGTTTGATCAGTTACATGGTACTACGTGTTTTTCAAAGATCGATCTACGCTCAGGCTATCACTAACTACGCATTCAACAGGAAGATATACCCAAAACCGCTTTTCGCACTCGATACAGCCACTACGAATTCGTTGTTATGCCTTTTGGTCTCACCAACGCACCCGCGGTTTTCATGGATCTGATGAATCGCGTGTGTAAACCATATCTCGACTGTTTCATCATCGTATTCATCGACGATGTCTTGATCTATTCCAAATCGAAAGCCGAACATGCGCAACATCTACGTTTGGTTCTCGAGCTACTCCAGGGGAATCAACTCTATGCCAAGTTCTCCAAGTGCGAA
Source organism: Helianthus tuberosus (assembly GCA_030545235.1). Classification (NCBI taxonomy): domain Eukaryota; kingdom Viridiplantae; phylum Streptophyta; class Magnoliopsida; order Asterales; family Asteraceae; genus Helianthus; species Helianthus tuberosus. The sequence goes on along the minus strand of CM060447.1, from coordinate 80,068,879 downwards.
TTCTGGCTGGAGGAGGTTCAGTTTCTGGGTCACATTGTTAATAGTCAAGGTATTCACGTTAATCCCGCGAAGATTGAAGATGTTAAGAGTTGTATTACACCTAAGAACCCGTCCGAAGTCCGTTCTTTTCTCGGACTAGCAGGCTATTATCGACTATTTATCGAAGGATTCTCAAAGATCGCTGTGCCGCTTTCCGCTCTCACGCATAAAGAAAAGCCTTTTGTTTGGGGAGCTGAACAAGTGTCTGCCTTCCAAACCCTCAAGCAACTGCTTTGCAATGCTCCTGTTCTCACATTGCCCGACGAAAACGACGATTTCGTTGTCTATTATGATGCTTCCAACCTTGGTCTTGGTTGCGTCCTTATGCAGCGGGACAAGGTTATAGCTTACGCATCTCATCAGCTCAAAATCCACGAGAAGAACTATACAACCCACGATCTCGAGCTAGGCACAGTTGTTTTTGCGTTAAAGATTTGGCGACACTACCTGTATGGTACAAAGTGTACGATCTTCACCGATCATAGGAGCCTGCAACACATCTTTAATCAGAAAGAACTTAATATGCATCAACGCCGATGGGTAGAACTTCTCAACGATTACAACTGTGAGATTCGTTATCACCCAGGCAAAGAAAATGTTGTTGCCGACGCTCTCACCAGACGGAGTTATTTGCTCAGCACTCGTAATGTCCAAGCCCAATACGACCTCGAAACTCTCATTCGCGAAGCTCAGCATGCATCTTTTAATGAACGCACTCTGAAGAAGGAAAGAATCTACCACGAAGGAGCCCAGCTTGTGAATAAGTCAAATGGGATATTCCACTTTCTGGACCGAATTTGGATCCCTAAACAGACCGATTTGCGACAGATTCTGATGGACGAAGCCCACAAATCCCGGTATTCTATTCATCCCGGTGCCGACAAAATGTACCAGGACCTTCGCTACAAGTACTGGTGGCCTGGCATGAAAAGGGATATTGCTCTCTACGTTGGAAAATGCCTGACTTGTGCAAGAGTTAAGGCTGAACATCAAAGACCCTCTGGCTTACTCGAACAACCACCGATCCCTATGTGGAAGTGGGAGGGTATAGCTATGGACTTCATAACGAAGCTTCCGCACACGTCATCAGGTCACGACAGCATCTGGGTTGTTATTGACCGTTTGACCAAATCTGCTCACTTTTTGCCTATACGGGAAGACTACAAGGTAGAACGATTAGCCCGAATCTACACCAACGAGATCATTTGTAATCATGGGACGCCTCGCGACATCATCTCTGACCGTGATGCTCGGTTTACCTCGCGACTGTGGGAAATGTTTCAAACGGCTCTCGGTACATCGCTTAATCTAAGTACCACATTCCACCCTCAAACCGACGGTCAGACTGAAGGAACAATCCGTACTCTTGAAGACATGCTCCGTTCATGTGTCATAGACTTCGGTGGTAATTGGGATACATATCTACCGTTAGTCGAATTCTCGTATAACAACAGTTATCATTCCAGCATTCAAATGGCACCATTCGAGGCTTTATACGGAAGAAAATGTCGATCGCCTATTGTGTGGCACGAGATCGGTCACTCACAATTAACCGGTCCTGAGCTATTGCAAGAAACGACTGACAAAGTCCTCCAAATTTGAGACAACTTGTTGAAAGCTCGAAGTCGACAGAAAAGTTACGCCGATAGACGACGCAAGCCCCTTGAATTTGACGTTGGCGACTACGTACTCCTAAAGGTATCACCTTGGAAGGGTGTGGTCAGATTCGGCAAGAAAGGGAAACTAGCGCCTCGATATGTTGGACATTTTAAGATTCTGGAAAGGATCGGAAGACTCGAACTACCGGAGGAACTTAGTAACGTCCACCCGACTTTCCATGTGTCAAACCTTCGAAAGTGCCTGGCTGAGCATGATTTAATTATACCTCTCGATGACCTTCAAGTAAACGAAACACTACACTTCGTGGAGAAGCCTGTCAAAATCATGGACCGCCAAACCAAGCAGCTCAGACGCTCGCGCATTCCTATTGTGAAACTCCGATGGGAAGGCAAACGAGGCGCGGAGTTCACTTGGGAACTCGAAAGAGACATGAAGGCAAAGTGCCCGCAGTTGTTTGTTACGGCTTCGGCCTAATTTCGGGATGAATTCCCTCAACTAGGGGAGGCTGTAACACCCCGTGTTTCGATAGTCAAAGTCAAAGTCAAGATTGAAGTCAAAGGAGGAAAAGATTGCTAATTGCAATCTGTCTATCCTTGCTCAATTCCTGTTTTGACTTCTTTGACTTGTGATTAGTCTATTTTACTTTCGCTTTAGTTGTATTATGTGGAGTATATATTAATAATCGCATATTAATCAATATGTATCACATGTTTAATCGCTTTATCGCTATCGCAATCGCACTCGAAACTCGAAATACGCATTTGGGTTATTTTTATACGTGTGTGAGTGTGCCTTATGTATTACTTGTGCATGTTTATTTATGTTATGTTGTGGTAATCAATCGAAACGCAATCGAACTCAAATCGCAATCGAACTCAATCGCAATCAACATGGTATGATAATTGATGGAGAAGAGATAGCGCGAGATATAGTAGTTGGGATTAAAAGTAATTTGACTAGGAAACTCTACCGCATCGAAAGGAATGCAATCGAAATCGAAACAGCAAAAATCGTCTCGCCGAGCACTCGAACCAAGTGCCAGCTGGCCGGATTGCCATCCGACCGGGCTGTCACTTGATCTGGTGCCAGGCTGCCATCCGACCGAGATGACATCCGACCGGATTGCCATCCGACCAACCAACCCTTTCCACTTTGGGTATCCTATATGTAGGAACGTTTTACCGACCGAAACGAGTCGTTCAGAGGTGTTCTACTCAATATGAAAGGCGGAAACAGACATATTGAGTTCAATTCAGCTAGATATTCACTTTAACTGTCTTTCTGATTGATTTGACAAAGTTTCACAGCGAAACGACACTTCGGCAGCACTTCGTCTCCGGAATCACACATACAAGTCTTTCTCAAACGAAATCAGGACACTCCTATATATAGGCAAGCTAATTCCGCTTGAACATGCTCAAGCGAAATCACAGTTCACACGGAATTACAATTTCGAGCGGAATTAACAAAGTGATTTCGTGTGAAATTGCCTGATAACCTATTTTCTCGTTTTGCGTGCTCTGATTTATCTAAAACAATACAAGACTCGATACAAGACGAAGTCGACAGACGCATCCACTAGCAAACTCCCCCTCGAATGTTGACGAGTCTTTAGTGCCGAGTCTTCAGTCTTTATCAGTCTGAAGTATCTGACACTATAAATCATCCTCAATCTTCTTTCTCTTTCTTCCAGACTCGCAACCTGGCTCTGTGCTCTTCTTGATCAGATCTCTTGATTCCTTAAGTTCATCAGCATCATCATCTTGCGTGAATTTTAGGTCCAAGATTATAACCTGGCTTTCAATCAACTCAAGATTATAACCTGGCTTACATTCAGCTCAGGATCAAGAATCTGGCTAACCTGCACACATCTCTACCTCACAATAAATTTCACAAATTTATAATTTGACAAATTTATTCTTTGCTTACCACTTGAAAATATAAACACACCATTATTTGCAAGCATCGTACAAAATGATTTAACATTGTTAAATTCTAATGAATCACTTGTATAAAAATCGTTTTTCAAATTAGATTCTTCTTTCAAACAGACCCCCCCTCACTGATTGTCATCATGTTTAGCACTTGGAATTTTGAAAATCAGCTCTCCAACATCAGTTGTCGAAAATCTTTTTTGTATTTTTCAAAATGTATACTAAAACACACTGAAAATCTTTTTGGATTATTGATTTAAAAAAAATGAAAATGCAGTAAAGAAATATTTACAAACAATATTTTTGCGAGTTTGTGCAAGAGGATCATATCGGTTTTTGAGGCAAATCACTAACACCGTTAAGCTTTATACATTTTAAGTTCTAAACGTTTCACTTAGATTGTCAGTATACTGATCCACTTAAATTTCACACAAAGTTCAACTATTTCGAGATATGAAATTAGTGATTTAAGTACTTAAACTTATCCATGTGTCTCACCTCAGAATATACTCCCGTATCCAGATCCCAATATTCAGTCTTACAGGTGAGTATACCTAGATGATATCTGTAAGGGGTTAAAATGCGAGGGTCGTGAGAGCTCAGGCTATTGCTTTCGCAAAATCAGAGAGATGACGGCTTCGAATTAAAGTGTGTTCCCTTTAGAGAATCATTTCTTCAACAGCACATGATTAGCATTTTTCAATATTTCATCATTTTTTGTACTGAGGGCGATGCTATATTTTAAGCAAGCACAAAGTATTATACGGGGCTAGGCCATTGCTTCCGCAAAATCAGAAGTCCCGGGATAATACCCCAGATATCACTGAGTATAAAGACCTAGTATCTCAGAAAGAGGGACCTTTCAAACAAGATTTCAGGGGTTACCCATATATCTGAGAGATGTTCCCCATGATATAAGTAAGTTTGAAATTTAGGTTTATATCTCGTTACAATCTACTAAATGTGTAAAAACCTACCGGCACATCATCAGTGAGACCGTTTATCACATTTCTAACTATCCAATTCTTTAGCATGCTGTGATCGTCCACTGATGTACTATCATTTCCTCTTTTTCACAACAAAACTCATTTTTGATTTTATCATGTTTTTGGCTTTTTCAAAATTTCAAATGTTTTTGGATTTTCTGAAAACTTCCTCCCCCTAAAATTCAAAATCATTTAAAGGAATTTTGAAAACAAACTATACAAGGTAAAGTGACAACATGATGAGAATTACTTCAATTCTCCATTCACTTGGCTTAAACAATCAGAACTCCCCCTGACAACAAAACATTTTCCCATAATGATTTCAAAACACTTAAGTTTGTTTTAATCAAAATGGTTTTTCCGGAAAATAAGTTTTGTGAGTCATTTCTCAAACATGGGGATCATTCATCACCTTGTTTTCTTCAACCATATGTAGGAATTTAACATTTCCCAATTTTAACAACAATACTACCTGTAAGAAATCAAGTACAACTTAATGTCCCTGATTTACCACTTGTAAGACGAAATATCACCAGAGTGAATTTCTCAAGAAAAATGCCGATACCTGCTCCACACTTACCAACCTGGAAGCTCCGGCAAGTCATACTTTTTACATATGAAAAACAGACATCCAAGCTTCACCAAACTTGGATGTTTCCTCCTCAACTTCACTTGGGTAAAAAGTTGCCTTCTTTGATTTATAAAAATCTTTTACCCATGTCACCTTTCCCTCGATCATCTTTCCAAAAATCTTTTTCACATTACCATTAAAAGCTTTGTCGACATCAAATTCTTTCTTCTCAGAATAGAATTGATTCGAAATCTCAATTTTTCCAACTTTTGATTTAAAATTTTCAGCCCGAAATAGTGGAAAATTGACACCATCCATTGGCGGTACTGATGATTTTATTTTTAGATCAGCTTGTGGCTCCTCTGACTTTGTGGAATCAGATTCATCGCCAGATTTCACATCAAATTTTTTAATAACCCACATTTGGTTGTCCAGATTCACTCTTCTCTTGTGAAATCTTTTCAAACATTTACCAACTTCATATGTTGAGTTCTTAAAAACTTTGAATCTTTCAGTTGGTGGTTCGGCTTTGTCAACAACTTTTTCTTTAAGTTTAGAAACAACTTCCTGTTTTGTTTTGGTTGCCAATGGACAGTTCCAGGCAATGTGACCAACTTCTTGACATCGATAACAGGTTCTTGTTTCCTTTCTCTGATAAGCTCCATTCTTTTCAAACTTTTGTTTTTCAGTAAAGAACTCTTTGTTTGTTTGCTTCCAGAATGAGCTCTTTTGTTCTTCTTTCGAACTTGTCCCTGAAACAAATATAGTTTTTGGTTTATCATTTTTATAATTTTTATGATTTTCAGTTGGAATAAAACCAAGTCCTTTCTTTTTGAAATTACTGTTATGATTTGGTTTCTTTCGATAACCTGAACCAGAACTGTAACCCTTTTTCTTGTTTAAATGTTGTTGAATTCTTGAGGTGTAAGGATTAGGTTTTTCAGAAAAAATTTCATTTCTTATTTCAGAAATATTAATTTCTGTTAACTTGAAAACCTTTTTTATCATTTCTGGTTTAACACCTCTTATTGGAAATTCCTCATCAGAATATAATTTGTCTGAATCAATCAAAGTATATGCCACTTTGATTGGTCCGTCATTCAAATTAGATTTTGATAACATGAATTCTTTATTGTTGTTGGTGCATCCGTCTGTCGACTTCGTCTTGTATCGAGTCTTGTTTGTATGTTTGTAGATAGATCAGGGCACGTTATACGAGAAAAATGTCAAATATAGGGTGAGTGGCAGTTTCAAACGAAATTAGAATATGTAATTCCGTTTGAAATGACACATGTCATTTCAAACGAAATTAACCTGCTGATTTCGCTTGAAGTTAATTCCACTTGAAGTGTAATTCTGTTTGAGGCATGTTCAAACGAAATTAACTGCCTATAAATACCTTGTGTCTTGATTTCATTTGAAACGATTCCGGATTCAGTACCGAACTGCTGCCGAAGTGTCATCTCGCTGTAAAACGTTGTCAAATCAATCTAAAGACAGTTTAAAGTGATATTCTAGCTGAATTGAACTCGATACCTCTGTTTCCGCCTTTCGTATTAAGAAAAACTCTTCTGATCGACTCGTTCGGGTCTGAAAACGATCCTACAAGTGGTATCAGAGCTCAGGAGGAAGAGTTCATACCAATTCAGTTGCAATCTCTGATTTCTACACCTTCTTTTTCAAAATTAACAACTTTTTACGGTCAAAATGTTCTTAATTTCACACATGATGTGCGCAATACTGTTTTAACAAATCCTTGAAAAAATTGGACCTTAATTCGTTCTAAAACTGGTAAAATCTGTAATTTCGTTTCAAAATCAACTCGAAATGATGACATCAGCAGCATTTCAAACGAAATTAGATGGTTAATTCAGCTTGAAACCGGTATTTTGCTTGAGAAGTGGGTTAATTCCGTTTGAAATAGATAATTCCGTTTGAGTGATTCCGTTTGAAATCTCTTATTTCGCTTCAACTTGTAATTCCGTTTGGGAAGTTCATACGGAATTAGTGATTCCGTTTGAAAAGGTGCTAGTTCATACGGAATTAGGTATTCCATTTGAAAGTGTGTTACCTCAAACGAAATCAGGACTGTTTTGTAAACTTTGAAAAACCGAATCATGGAAGAGGAATTTTACAACGCATTTGCTACTCCGGTTACCCCGATTACTCTTGCACAGAACACAATGTTAGAACATGAAACAGGGTCTATGCAAAAACCGCCTAAGCTCATGAACATTGAGGAGTATAAAGGTTGGGAAGGACGTTTTGAAAACTGGGTTCAAGCAAATTATTTGGATGCTTGGGAATGTGATGTGCGTGAAGTGTGTTATGGTTTTAATGTTTATTTTAAGCCCTTTTACACTTTTTTAGCCAAGTTTTAAATTTATAAAACACGATATTTACTAACACTAAACACACATATGGGCAAGTGCACCCATCGTGAGCGTAGTATAGTGTTGGTAAGATACCGAGGTCGTCCAAGGACACAAGAGCTTTTAGTACCGGTTTATCCTCAACGTCTAATCAAATCAAAAAAGTTAGAAAAAGGTTTTAAACTTAGAAAAATAAAACTAACTAAAATGCTGAAAATACAATAAAAAAAATAAAAACAGATAGACAAGATGAATCACTTGGTTCCGACTCGTGTATAGTGTAACCTTTGATTATTTCCGCACTTATGCAATTTTTAAGAGATTATCTTAGTTATTGTAGTAGGCCCCTCTTTTGAAGGTGACGTTACCCTCAACCCAGTAGTTTGAGTCAGCAAGGATACAATCCTAAAGGGTCGGATTATTGAAAGATAATTAATTAAGTTATTAATGCATATTATGGTAGGCCCCTCTTTTGAAGGCGACGTTACCCTCGGCTAAGTAGTCTAAGTCAGTAGGGATACAGTCCTAAATAGCCGGGTTATAGTATTAATAGTAGCTTACATATGAGGGGGTCAAAGAGTTTGGACCCCCGCCATCCAATACCGTTAAGTATTGAAGGAGGTCCTACTAAATTTGACCCAGGTCCTTGCAGGATCTATACACTGAACAAGGCAAGACTTTTACCAAACCGTTCCCTTAACCCCCGACCAGGTAGCCAACATACCTCCATATAGACCGTGGAGATATGAATGGTGAAAATATTTTATTTTATATAGACAGTAAAATAATGCCAAGACACCACGGACAAACGATAAGGAAAAATCACCTTCAACATAAGAAACTAGTTATTAAAGTCATTAATACAAAACCAAGTAAAAAGTGCGAAAAGATTAAAAATAAAAAGTATTACACTAGACACTTTGTCTTCACCAAGTGATGTAAGAGACTTAGGCAAACATGGCCTTGATTGTAAAGAACTCTTACGATCAATCTTGGATCCCGAGACGACTCACACACTCTATGATGGACAATGGATGATGGTGGTGGATGATGGTGTTCTGGTGGTGGTGGGTGGTGGGTGAAGTGTGAGAGAGGTGGTGTGCCAAGGGATGAGTTGCAAGAGCTCCAAGCACTCCTATTTATAGGCTGAACAGAAGCTCGGGCATGGCCCCGTGTCCATCCTCCTCTCTTTCTTCATTAAATGCAGTTTGTCTGCATTAGTTGACCACGCCCCCGTATCCGCTGAGCATGACCCCGTGTGCAGAAGCATATCTGTACTATCAAGCTTTGCCTGGATTTCGTAAATCTTATAGTTGACCACGACCCCGTGTCCGCTGAGCACGGCCCCGTGGTGGGCGATGGAAGCTTCTACCACTTTGTCTTTTCTGCTGACACTTGGGCACGCCCCCGTGCTCACTGAGCACGGTGCGTGTTCAGTCTTCTGTCTTCTTGTTTTGCTTGGGAAGATGCTTGTCGTGGGGTCGGGCATGTCACGTTTGTTCCTTTTCTTGTATTTATGCTAGATTTAGCTGCCTTTTTGCTTCTTTTGTTAATTTGAGCTCATTTAATCCTGAAAATACAAAAGGAAGACAAAAGCACACTTTTTCCAATATTAGTACTAAAAAAGGGTTAGTTTTATGCCACAATTAATGTAATTTATATGTTGCATTTTGCACACATCAAATACCCCCACACTTGAATCTTTGCTTGTCCTCAAGCAAAACTCTTTATAATGTGGCTTTACACTCCTAAATGGAATGGGTAGAAGAGAGGGTTTTTGGGCTTGTCATAGAGTGTCGGGATTTCCAAGATTCTTTACTAAGTTTTATTTTTATTTATTTACAATCCTATTCGTCATGATTTATTTAAAACTTTTCATAAGATAAATTACTTATTAGGGCCTAACATGCCTCTTCAAAATTCCATTTATATACGAGTTCACATACCTCGCGGGGATCATTCAATACTCGGCCGAAAATGTATTTTAGTGAATCACTCGAGAGCGGCATGGAACTTACTCCTACCATAGGCTTGCCAAGCAATCAATCCTCCTCCTTTTTAACTATATACCTTTGTAAATATCAAGAGGACTTTTGGGTGAAGGGTTAGGCTTGGGTTAAAGGTAGGTGGTTGGGTTAGTGGTTAGTGAAAGGGCGAAAAATCGTAACAAGCATCGGTTTTCGTAAGACTTTTTTTTTTGCAACTTTTATTTTGATGAAGCTTTTATTCAAACAAAGTTATTTTTGATAAACTTGTTTGTTTATTTCTCTTTTTCTTCATCATCAACACATTTTTTTTAGTAAAGTCATACGAAAAACCGAGCTAGTTACTAAAACAAAGGGTTAAAAATAAAAAGGGTTTTGGTGGGTGAACGGGTGTTTGGTTTGGGTTATGAAATGAAAAGGTTTAGGCTCAAAGAGCCTAACTAGGGGGATTTTGGGTAGGTGGTAAAAAAAAGAAAAATAATGGTGTAGAAATAAAAAGGGTTAGTCCTAATGCCTCCATCATTTACTTACTCGGGTTTAAGTTGGTAAGGACCGGGAATGTATCGTCGTGGCAAGTTCTAGAGTTGTAAGAACCAAGCGGCTATTCACACAAGAAACGAAAAATGAGCATTTAGTTTAATGATATGTATTTGTATGCTCAATAAAGGCTCAAAACTCACTTTTGTGGGAATGAGTTTTTATGTGATCAAGTATATATAATCAAATTTTAACTAAGCTTGTCATGTCGTTTTGATAATTTTCTTATGTTAGTTCTTTTTATCACGACGCTATCGGATGTAAATTTGTAAAAATATAACCTTTTTAGAACTTGAAATTCCCAAGTTAAACCTAGACAAGTAAAAAAAATTGAAATTTTTTTAAAAACATTTGGGGTGATTAGCGGTTCCAATAGAGTTTTGTGTAAGGCTTGTAGTTAGGACTTGCAAGATTCAAGGTTTTAGCATCCCCCCACACTTAAATTACACATTGTCCTCAATGTGTCCCAAAAATAAGTTATTAGGTTGATTGAATGTGTAAAAAGGTGTAAAAAAGCAAAAACATTGTGTTACTGGGCGCTGGACACGACCCCGTGGTGTCCGGGCACGGCCCCGTGTTCAGTCGCCAGTAACGAAAATTGAAAAAGAGAAACAGAAGCCTGGACACGGGGGCGTGTTGGGTGAACACGGCTCGTGTCTAGTTTACCTGAACTGGGCAATTTCTGCAGACTGTGCAGCGGCCATGTTGGGCGGACACGGCCCGTGCTGAACTTACTGTAACGAAGAAATTTTGTCGGATGGCCCTGTTTTCCTGCATGGGGTGCTGGTTCAAGTTTCCCTTGTTTCCTTTGCCATCCCGGGTGTGGTTTATTCATTTCAACACCATCCAAACACCAAATTAACTAAAACCATCATTCATTAAATCATAGAGAGAATTACATAATAATCCTAAAAAAAATGAAAAACAAAGTAGAAAATAAAAGTTAAATGTCCTAAATTAGATGGGTCAGGTGATACGTAAAATCATCCTAAGGAGTTCTACTTCTATAATAAGAGCCAAAATTCCGGAAATAGTTTTCCGGTATCTAAAAGTCTTGTAGAACTCCAAGCCGAGCGGTGTCCCTTAGATGTTGTTAGAGCCATTCTTCTATCTCTCTCGGGAGAAGGGAGGCGGCTTCATGTTTCTCAACATCTTGTGGAGGGGGAGTGACACCAACCGGAACCCCTTTTAGTATGTCTCGAGGGGGTTCCAGATGTATGGCGTACCATTCGGCCGGAATGATGACTTCCGGTACCACATTCCATGCCCTTTGGGTGATAATTGGTACCAAAGGAGGAGAGGCGAGAATGTTCAACCTTTGGTGTAAAAGGTTGACTTCCCGGAGACATCCTTCTAGTCCCACCGTTAGATGATTAATACGGTCGACCAATGCTTCTTCTACCCCCGTTATCTCATCAATGGCCTCTCTTAGAGCGTAAACGTAGTTTACAAGAGAATCTTCAACCGTTGATGATCTTCTCCCTTGCCGGTTGTTTCTGGAGTGCGACGAAGATGTTCCGCTCGTTCTGCTTGCCATTCTGAGAAAACATACCGAAAAGAGTTCAATTTTATGGGACCAGTACTTCGGACACGGCCCCGTGTTCAATGAACACGGCTCCGTGTTCAGTTATCTGCAAGATTTTGGAACAAGGAATCTTGGAGTTTTAATTTGTTTTCGTGATTTTTAAAACTTTTTTTAACAGAAACAACTTAAAACATGGTTGTAGAACTTATTCTTAACAAGATTCCATGAATGAAAATCTAACAAACACCTCAATAAAGCCTGAAATTATGGAGGTCTCAAGCTTTAATGGAAGTATAAGAGAAAAATTGAAGAAGATGATAGAGGATAAAAGAGGAAAGGACAAGAAGGTAGTTGAGAAACTTCTTTTAGAAAATACCTAGGATGGTATGTGAGAAGATTCCCCAAATCTCTGTCCCTGGAATGGTTCAAATGTGCAGGATTCTTGGCTGCATTTATAGAAAACGATAGTACGTTGCGCACGGCCCCGTGTCGGCTGGACACGTCCCCGTGTGCAGACAGAATCCTGACACAATCTTGTCCGTATTCTGATAAAATCAGAAGAGAATCTTTGGGTGGACACGGGGGCGTGTTGACCTGGACACGGCCCCGTGTCTAGAAGCTGTCTTATGGAATTTGTCTATTTCTAAGGAGCTTATTCGGATCGGGCGGTTCTTTACTGGATGGAACAACTCCAAAGTGCCTAAGATACCTTAATTGTTCTAGATTAAGACGAGAACGCAAGAGGTTGTTGGTGAGGGTGATTCCTATGCTATATGTAGGTGGACAAGTCCAACCCTTTCCCGGGCTCTCGTTAAAGAAGGTGTATGCCGAATCGCTCAGGTCTATGTATGCATCGAACGAAGTCGATGGGGAGTCCTTCACGGCACAATCGACACAGGGACGACTATCGCTCAAGTCCTCACTAGAGTTAGAAGTATCGTCGGGAACAACGAAGTTGTTTGAATGTGATCCCAACACCTCTTCTTGGTTATCGTCTTAAGATAAATTAGTGAAATCTATCCTAAGTTCTTTTAACCAATTAAGAATTAGATCTTCTAATTGAAATAGTTCATCAAGAAGCATTTCTCCTAGAAAATCCGGTTGAGAGCATTCGAGGGAGAGATAGGGATTATTTTTACTTTCGCCCCTCTTAAGGATACAGGAAAATGATGGGTCTATATAGTGGGGCTTATAATTTAGAAAATAACATTCTAATTCCTTATGGGAACCACCACATATTTGACACCACGTACCATAAGAGTGCCGAAAGTAAAAAATATCAGTATCACTCATGTTTGTGTCAGAAATTACCAACTGTCGGGATCTTACGGTTCTGTTTTCAGTAACTGAATCTTGGGCACAGGGCGTGTTGAGTGGACACGGCCCCGTGTTCAGCTTACTGTCTGACTTAAAACATGATTGCCAATTCCAATGATTGGGCACGGGGCGTGTTCAGCGGGCACGGCCCGTGCTGAGTTCTGCAGAAGCTGAAAAACTAAAAAAAATCCTAAAAAAATAGATAAATAAGAAAAAACGATTAGGCCATTGATTCCTAACTTTCTTAAAATCCTTGTGTTCGCGGCAACGGCGCCAAAAACTTGATGTGCGTGAAGTGTGTTATGGTTTTAATGTTTATTTTAAGCCCTTTTACACTTTTTTAGCCAAGTTTTAAATTTATAAAACACGATATTTACTAACACTAAACACACATATGGGCAAGTGCACCCATCGTGAGCGTAGTATAGTGTTGGTAAGATACCGAGGTCGTCCAAGGACACAAGAGCTTTTAGTACCGGTTTATCCTCAACGTCTAATCAAATCAAAAAAGTTAGAAAAAGGTTTTAAACTTAGAAAAATAAAACTAACTAAAATGTTGAAAATAAAAAACAGATAGACAAGATGAATCACTTGGTTCCGACTCGTGTATAGTGTAACCTTTGATTATTTCCGCACTTTTGCACTTTTTAAGAGATTGTCTTAGTTATTTTAGTAGGCCCCTCTTTTGAAGGTGACGTAACCCTCAACCCAATAGTTTGAGTCAGCAAGGATACAATCCTAAAGGGTCGGATTATTGAAAGATAATTAATTAAGTTATTAATGCATATTATGGTAGGCCCCTCTTTTGAAAGCGACGTTACCCTCGGCTAAGTAGTCTGAGTCAGCAGGGATACAGACCTAAATAGCCGGGTTATAGTATTAATAGTAGCTTACATATGAGGGGGTCAAAGAGTTTGGACCCCCGCCATCCAATACCGTTAAGTATTGAAGGAGGTCCTACTAAATTTGACCCAGGTCCTTGCAGGATCTATACACTGAACAAGGCAAGACTTTTACCAAACCGTTCCCTTAACCCCCGACCAGGTAGCCAACATACCTCCATATAGACCGTGGAGATATGAATGGTGAAAATCTTTTATTTTATATATACAGTAAAATAATGCCAAGACACCACGGACAAACGATAAGGAAAAATCACCTTCAACATAAGAAACTAGTTATTAAAGTCATTAATACAAAACCAAGTAAAAAGTGCGAAAAGATTAAAAATAAAAAGTAATACACTAGACACTTTGTCTTCACCAAGTGATGTAAGAGACTTAGGCAAACATGGCCTTGATTGTCAAGAACTCTTACGATCAATCTTGGATCCCGAGATGACTCACACACTCTATGATGGACAATGGATGATGGTGGTGGATGATGGTGTTATGGTGGTGGTGGGTGGTGGATGAAGTGTGAGAGAGGTGGTGTGCCAAGGGATGAGTTGCAAGAGCTCCAAGCACTCCTATTTATAGGCTGAACAGAAGCTCGGGCAAGGCCCCATGTCCATCCTCCTCTCTTTCTTCATTAAATGCAGTTTGTCTGCATTAGTTGACCATGCCCCCGTGTCCGCTGAGCACGACCCCGTGTGCAGAAGCATATCTGTACTATCAAGATTTGCCTGGATTTCGTAAATCTTATAGTTGACCACGGCCCCGTGTCCGCTGAGCCCGGCCCCGTGGTGGGCGATGGAAGCTTCTACCACTTTGTCTTTTCTGCTGACACTTGGGCACGCCCCCGTGCTCACTGAGCACGGGGCGTGTTCAGTCTTCTGTCTTCTTGTTTTGCTTCGGAAGATGCTTGTCGTGGGGTCGGGCATGTCATGTTTGTTCCTTTTCTTGTATTTATGCTAGATTTAGCTGCCTTTTTGCTTCTTTTGTTAATTTGAGCTCATTTAATCCTGAAAATACAAAAGGAAGACAAAAGCACACTTTTTCCAACATTAGTACTAAAAAAGGGTTAGTTTTATGCCACAATTGATGTAATTTATATGTTGCATTTTGCACACATCAGAATGTGTTGAAACGAAATATGTTAGACCATTGAATGATGACGAAGAGGAGAATGCAATTAAAGATATGAGTGCTGATGATAAAAAGAAATACAAAAATGAAAAAATGATGTTATGTTTACTACAACAAGCTGTGAAAGAAGATATCTTGGTGTTATTGCAACATAATGGAAGTGCTTATTCGACTTGGAAAGCTTTAAAATCAAAGTTTAATGGAAGCCAAGAGATGGTCAAGAACAAAAAATCGCTTTTGAAAAAAGAGTTTGATCTATTTCGTGGTTTGAAAAATGAGAGCACAAAACAGATCATAGAAAGATATTGCAATCTGTTAGCAAACATGAAGAGATTGAGCATCACCAAAGATAATGAAGAGTTGATCGAAAAGTTGGCTGATGCGTTGCCACATGAAACATGGGGCACATATCTTATGATGTTAAGAATCTAGAAAGGATTTAGCAGTTTAACTTTGAGCAAGTTCATTGAAAAACTTGAAGCTCAGGAAATGGAACAAATGAAGATCTCGAGAATGAAAGATTTTGATGGTGAACAAGACATTGGTCTTTATTACAAAGGTGGTGTCAGTGATAAAACCATCAACATGTCACCAAAGGTTGAGACAGCTTTCAATGCAAAGAGTTCATCGGGAGGTTCTTCTAAAGGGTCAAATAGTAAAACAAGTTTTTCATCATATCCATCTTTTGATCCAAACTTGATAGCAACCAAGAATGGAAAGAAGCTACAATGCAATATTGTATTGAATCTTGGGAATGATTAGGATTATTCTGAAGAAGTTGCAAAAAGTCACATGTCTTTGTTGGGGACTGTGTTGGAGTCTTTTGGAAGTTTAGTAGCAGGAAAGATCGGGAATCCAATGCTGACAAAAGAGGATTACGATCAGATTGATGCTGAAGAGATGGAATTGATGGATATAAAATGGTGTTTGGCTAGTGTGTTGAGACGAGCTGAGAAATTCAAACAGATCACATGAAGAGATGACTTCCGTGATGCATGTGTTTCTAATTTGGGTTTTGATAAATCTAAAGTTACTTGTTTTCGTTGCAGGGAAAAAGGACACTTCAAGAGGGAGTGCACTAATCGCGAAGCAAGTGGAGCTCAAAATCCGTTCAACAACAATGATTACTATCAGAAATTGATTTATCATCAAGTTGCTCAACAACAACAAGAACCACAAGTGGCACATGGTAGGAAAGTAATCGAGGAGTCTTCAAAGAGAGGATGTATGGTGAATCAGGATGACAAAAAGCCAACAAAAGGTTTCAGTTGGGACAAATATATTTCATCTGACAACAAAGCATGCCTGATAAACCAAGATGATGAAAAATTACTAGAAGGGTTTAGTTGGGATGATTACTGTCCGGATAAATATATTTTAAAAGCAAAAGCTTTTGTTGCTCATTTTGAAGAAGATAGTGATGATGATACTGAGTATTATGCGAAAAGAATGGCAGCTTATTTGAAAATGATGGAAGAGAGTGATAGTGAAGATGAAAAAGCTAAAAAGAAAAAGAAAAAGGTCAAAACACCAGTCAGCAGTGATGATGAGGAAGTTCCAGTGATAAAGAGAAAGTGTAGGATCGTTTTACCGACCAAGTGAGTCAATCAGAGGCAATACACACTGTTTGAGAGGCGGAATCAAACAAACAGTTTTACATCAGTAAGAATTGAGTAGAAAACAGATTGTTGTACTTTAAACTAGCTTCTCATTCAATATGAACTTGATAACACGGCGGAATTTTGACAGCACTTCGTGACACTACCAGTAATTCCGTATCAAAATGAGAAGACAACACCCATATATATAGGGTGACTAATTTCGTTTGAAATGACATGGTGTCATTTCAAGAGAAATTACCACAAAATACATAAAAAATACATTTCCGACCCTGAACAATCTACTAGCATGACCTAGACTGATAGACGTAGGCTATAGACATCGTGCACCAACAAACTCCCCCTTGGATATTGCCGAAGTCTTCAGTCTAGTCTTCAGGTCTTCACAATGACTTGAATTTCTCTTCTCTAGGCTTAGGCTTCTTTAGCAGCATCTTCCTAAGCTTTTCATTCTCTTTAACAAATTTCTGTCTTTCAGCTTCCTGTTCTTTCATAAACTTTCCACGCAACATACGATCACGTTCTTCACGTTCTTTCTTTTCTTTTTCTGCTTTAAGAGCTTCCTCTTTCTCTATATCTCTCCATTTCGTTGACCATTTGCTTTCAGCATTTATACCCTTCTGGAAGCAGATTGACACGACTTTCTAAAATTGCATGGCTTGCTCTTTATCTTCAGCTTTGAACCCGATCTTGTTCACAAACAGGCATTCAATGTCTTTAGCAGAGCAATTCACCAGCCACATAGGATCATATACAGTGATGTATCTGATTTCATTCTCAACCTTGTATGTAATCACAGCTTCAGTAGTCAGACAACTGTATACCCAGTACATAAAGCCCTTATAGAATTCCTGCTCCATCTGTGGCAAAGGAATATTCTTTAACACTTTTGGCTTCTTTATCTTCAAGATAGTTTCTTCATTTCCAGTTTCAGGATTCACTATCCTTACTTTCTTTGGCCTGTGTGGCTTCCAGTGCTGAAATTCTCTAAAAGCTTCAAACTTGATCAAACCCCAAGTAGGAACATCATGTTTTCTGATTGGATAATCTAAAGTTTTCACCTGAGCAAGCTCTTCTACATCCCACCATGGTAACGACATGATATCTTGAATGTATTCAAAATACTGTACTCCATATTCTCTTCGAATAGCGTAAGCATTAACTTGTGGCAGAAAGCCCCAACTGATAATATCTCCCATAGAAACATTCCTATCTCTCTTGTAAAACTTCAGAGGACGTTTGAACTTCCTTTCATTACTTTTCCGGAACCATTTCTTCCTCTCCTCTTTCTGTTCATCCCTCAGAGTACCATCAAAGTTTCTATCTTTCAAAATTTCTTCTACTTTCCTTCTCAGCTCATCTCTATTCTCTTGAGTAAAGAATTCAACTAGCGTGGGAAAATCAGACGTATCAACATTCACATCCTCTTCGTCACTGCAATCTTCAACTTCGACTCTATCATACAAATCAGCATCTTCAACATATTTGTACTAGTAATCAGGCTGTTGATTGATGTCAAATTGATTCAGTTCTTCCTCAAAATCAAACTTGAAATTAGGATCATTAATCTGCGTCATCATTATAATGTCATCCATCGTGTAAGTGTGCCTGAACTCTCCTTCCTCTACGTCAGGCTCTAGACGCAAGATTAAATTTTCAACTTTATCAACATTTTGATCATCCACGTGCCCCCCTCACCTTCAGCACTTTCATGTTCTTCATTCACATCATCATGCATATAATCATCAACTTTCTCTTCATTCAACTTTTCAGATACTTTAATACCAGAAGTACCCTGATCGTCATCATCATTTCCATCATTACTATGACTGCTTGTAGAAAATACATCATCATCTGCATCACCCTCTTCATCATCATCATCTTCTTCATCCTCATCATCTTCATCAACATTTTCATCAACATTAAGAACATTATCTAGTAACACATCTTCATCAATTATAGCAGAAACTGCAGAGAGAGGAACAGGCTGCTCAAAATATGATTCAGAAGCATTTGATAGAACAATTGCCCTTTCTTCAGAAACACCTTCTATGCCTTCGCCCTTGTTCTTTAAATCTGCATCAATCTCTGCTTGTCTTTGAGCTCTAACTTCTTCAATCTTGATTTCAACAAATTGTTGCTCAACAGGCTTACCAAGCATCTTTTCTAACACTTTGTTTATCATATAAATCTCATGTTCTTTCTGTGCCTTGATAGCCTCTAACTCTTTGTTCTTTAACTCAAAATACTTATTCTGCTCATCTCTGCGTGTTTTTTCTTCTAGTAACTCTGCTATCTGAACTTTCATTACATCAATTTCAGATTCATCAGCTTCAATTTTTTTTAACAAAGAAGAATTTTCAGCTTCCACAGTCTTAACACGCTTTACCAACCTCTTGTTATCAGCTAAAACTTCTTCAACTTTCTTTTCCAAAAACTTAACTTGCTCCTCAGTTGCAAAATTGAAATCACCAATGTCAAGATTAAGACCTTCTGGAACAGTTGGAAAGGTTTTGTAACCAGAAGAACCATGTGTAGTTTGGACAGGTGGTTGTGAGGATGGTGGTGTTTGAAGAATATGAGGTGAAGTAATAATTGGTTGTTCATGTTGTGGTGGTGAAAGATGTGGTGGTGGTGATGGTTGTCTTGGTGGTGATTGATGTGGTGATTGAGGTGGTGTAGGTTCAGGTGGTGGTGATGATGGTTGGATAGGTTCTTGAATAGGTTTCTTGTTCAACAAAATCTTCAACGTCTTTCCCTTCTTAGGAGTAACTACACTTTTCTTTGCAGGTTCTTTCTTTTTCTTTCCAGAAGTTGTTGGAGTTTGAACCTCTTCTTGAGAAGGAATGTATTCATCATCTTTGTCTTTGTCTTTGTCTTCCCTTCTCTTTCTTTTTAGCTGTTTTTCTTTCTCAATTTCAGCTTTCAATCTTCTAGCACGTTCATTCTCATCAATCTCTGAATCAGAAGAACTTGTTGTGCTTTTATCAACATCATCACTACCTTCATCATCAGCAGCTTTATCTTGTTGAGTATTGAATTCATTAAGAGATTTCAAAAATTTAGCAGATTGAGGAGAAAAACGAACATCTCCTTCAACATTCACTTCAGTTTCAGCTTCAGCTTCAGCTTCAATTTCAACTTCTGCTTCTTTATCAGACTCATCAACAAGCAGAGTCTTAGGAGTTTTCTTTTGACGCTTTTTGGGTTGTAAAGACGAACCCTCTCCTGTTTGAACTTTTGGAGTTGCTTTCCTACTCCTCTTCTTTTTCTCCTTCACAAACCACTCGTTTCGCATTGACTTGAAATCTTCAAGAATTTCTAACTCATCTGCATAGCTCTTTTCTTACCTCTCTTGCTCATTTCTCCAGTGCTGATGATTTACTAGATCTGGATCTACATAATTCTTGTCTTTAATAAATCCAAAGAATTCAGCCTTCTTCTTTGGTTCAGGATGATTCAGATGATATCTTGCTAACTGCTTCACTGATTCATTATCCATATGAGACAGAACCAACAAATCATTGTTTTCATCCTTATCCAGATCAGGATAGACATGATCCAATATCATCTGTACAAAACGTGGATACAACCATGTCTTCCTCTTTGAAGTAACTTCATCAACCAAGTAATGAAACACAATATGTGAAAAATTATACTTCTTGTTTAATACGAGAGCTACCACCATATTCATTTGATAGTCTCTCATGGCATCATATCCTCCCTTTTGGTGACTAAGAGCCTGCAATACTGAGGGAATCAGGAACTTGTAAGGCTTGGAGAACTTTGATTTCAAGTAATTTGCACTGTTCAATGCACCAGTGTAACCCATCCTTAACATACAGCCTTTCACCATTCTCTCTGGATACTTTGTAGGAGAATCTGCATCATCAGGAAAATCCAACACTTCACGTACAAGTGCCTCTGAAATAATAATCGGCTTTTCTTCACCATTCAGTTCAACGACCAAATTGATCACTTTGCTTGCTTCGTCATAAATGGCCTTCTCCCAAAAACGTTTGATATGAGATTGAAACACCAAATGTTGATCCGTCAATGCCTTTTGAATTGGCAACCTTCTCATAAACTCCAAAATACTTCTGAATTCTGACAGCTTTGGAATCTTATCTTCATTAAAATCACAACAAGAGTTGTGTAGTGCATTAAACAACAACTTCGAAGGCTGAAACACAACATCAAACAATCAAAATTAGACACTTAGAAAATTTTCAACTTCAAAACATCACTCAAACGAAATCAGATACAAACTATCAGACTCAAACGAAATCACATACAAGCTGAATAGCATTTTCATGCGGAATCACTTTTGAAACGAGATTACATTATGATTCAAACGGGATCACATTCAAACGGGATTCCCTATTTAGTTTGAATTTCACTTTCTCAAAAAAAAACCTTTTCAAACGGAATTAAACATTGATATTTTGTTTGAACTTGTCAAAATCATCCAAAAAATTTTCATGTTCTGATGATCAAATTGATGAATTGGTTTTGTTCTATGTTTGATTCCGAGCAAGTGGGTATGTTTTTTATCCAATTTGCACCAATAAACAACCCTAGATCTAAGTCAGAAGTTCTGTTCAATGTCGTTCAAACAAGAAACATAGATCTGCAACAATCAATCATCCTACAAATTATCTATAACAAATTCCGACCATACACATGTGTTTATCTTTCATTTTTCATCAATTTTAAACCCTAGATCTAAGTTTTGAGATCTGTTCACCGCCGACACATGAAATCAGACAAGATCTGTATCAATATGACCAGATTTCTTACCTTCACCATGTTTGTAGTTGTGTTAACCAACTATAAACACAAGATCTACCAATAAATTGACAGAATAACGGCTATGAAACAAAGGATTTGAGATCTCGTTTGAAATCGCCGGAGGTGTGATTGAAGCGGAATAAGAAACAAATGAGCTTTCAAGCGGAATACCCTTTGCTATATATAGACAACGTAATCCCGTTTGAAAGTGGCATAAGTCTTGTTCAAGCGAAATACCACTCAAACGAGATAACAAGTTTCAAGCGGAATTATGACTTCAAACGAAATTACATTTTCAAACTTTAAATTTTTGATTGATTTTTTGATTTTTTTTTACCGACACACCCAGTTAACCAAGTCCAAATTAATGACCCTGGTCAACTGTTTAGCCTGCCAAGTCCAAGTTAATGACCCTGGCTGACCAGTTTATGAAGTTGCTGTCTTTCTGAAATAATATAAGTTCAAGTTAATGAACTTTTAAACTTTCAAGCATTTATCAAACACTTTTTCACAATCTTCTGCTTACCCAACCCTTAAGATCCAGATTTGTTCAGCACACAAGACTTTGATCATCTGATCCCCAACGTCTGTTGTTGAAAATAAGATGAAATACAAATCTTTTTGGATTTTAAAATGATAAGCAAAAAACTGTACACACAATATTTTTGCAAGCGTGTTAGGGGATCATATCAGCTGCCGACAAGATACAAGTACCGTTAAGCTTTGATTACATTTTAAGCATTAAACAATTTGCAATGATTGTCGATATACTGGTCCACTTTAAATTTTCACACAAAGTTCAATCTGTTCAGGATACGGATTTAATGTTTTAAGGTTTAACTTTTATGTGTGTACCACCTCAGAATATACTCCCGTATCCAGATCCCAATATTCAGTCTTACAGGTGAGTATACCTAGATGATATCTGTAGGGGGTTAAATTGCGAGACCGTGCGAGCTCAGGTCAGAACTTCCGTTCAGCAGAGAGATGACGGTTCGACTTTTGGTGGGTCCCCTTTAGAGGATCTTTTTTACAACAGCACATGATTAGCATATTTTTTCAATGTTTCATCATTTTTTATGATGAGGGCAGGCTTTTATTTCAAGCAGCGTAAAGTATTCTCCGGGGACTACATTGCTTCCGCATTATCAGAAGTCCCTGGATAATACCCCAGATATCACTAAGCATAAAGACCTAGTTTCTCAGAAAGAGGGACCTTTCAAACAAGATTTCGGGGGTTACCCATATCTCCGAGAGATGTTCCCCACATAAAAGCAAGAAATTTTATGTTTATATCACGAACAAACCTACTAAATGTGTAAAAACCTATCGGCATATCATCTGCAAGACTGCTTAACACATTTTTACTTTACATTTCTTTAGCGTACTGCACCTGTCTAGCTGATGTACTATCATTTCCCCTTTTACACAAACTCATTTTTACTTTTTCAAATGTTTTTGTAATTTGAAATTTTATCATGTTTTTGTATTTTTCTGCAAACTTTCTCCCCCTAAAAACAAAGACATATTTTTGTGTTTTTGTTTTTATCAAAAGCAGAAAATAAACTGTACAAAAACTTGACAACTTTGACGTGGATCAGATCAGATCGCCGTCCTCCTCGGCTTCACACTCCATTACCTTCCCAGAAAAGAGATTTTTCATCCCATTCAATTTCAAAAGATAATTAATTTTTTTTCTATCAAAAGGTTTAGTGTAGAAATCAGCCTTCTGTTCATTGGTGTGTATATGATCTATTCAGATTAACTTCTTTTCATAGCAATCACGGATGAAGTGATGCCGAATTTCAATATGTTTAGTTTTTGAGTGGTGAACCGGGTTTTTCGTTATGTTAATAGCCGCTTCATTGTCCACATAAATCGGAGTGTTTAAGAACTGTAAACCAAAGTCTCGCATCTGCTGTTGGATCCAAAGGATCTGAGAGCAACAGGTTGAGGCCTAACGTATTCAGCCTCGCAAGTAGAGAGCGCTACTGAGGTTTGTTTCTTGCACTGCCAGGTGACCAGTCGAGTTCCAAAGAAGTGACACCCAGCAGTGGTGGACTTAGCATTTTGCTTACAGCTACCATAATCTGAATCAGCAAAACCTGTGAGAGAGAAATCGCCAGACTTAGGATATCACAAGCCGGTGCTTGGGCAGCCTTTCAAATACCGTAAGATTCGTTTCACGATCGTCAGATGTGACTGGCGTGGGCTTGACTGATATCTGGCACACAAACACGTCGGATACATGATGTCCGGGCGGGAAGCAGTAAGATACATCAAAGATCCAATCATTGACCGATACAGTGTCCCTTCCACTTTCTCTCCACTCTCGTCTGGGCAAATCCCGTGATTCTGAGCTAGGGGGTTGATGCTGGACTAGATTGAGCCATGTTGAACTTCTCCAGAACATCGTTCACGTATTTGGTTTGATGAATGAAGATTCCTTCGGGCATTTGCTCCACCTGCAGCCCTAGGAAGAACTTCATCTCCCCCATCGAACTCATCTCGAACTTCTTCTTCATAACATTCTCAAAATCTTTACACAACTCGTCATTTGTCGAACCAAAGATGATATCATCGACGTAGATCTGCACGATTAAAAGATGGCCTGCAACTTCCTTGATAAACAACGTACTATCAACTGTCCCTCTGCTAAACCCATTGGCCAGCAAATGTTGGGAAAGCGTCTCATACCAGGCTCTCGGGGCCTGGTGTAGTCCGTAGAGCGCTTTGTCCAGAAGATAGACTTTGTTCTTGTGTAGTGGATCAGTGAAACCCGGCGGTTGTCCCACATACACTTCTTCTTTGATTTTTCCATACAGGAATGCAGATTTCACATCAAGTTGATAGACTTTGAATCCTTTCCATGACGCGAATGCCAGGAAGATTCTTATCGCCTCAAGCCTAGCTACAGGGGCATACACTTCAGTAAAATCGATCCCCTCCTGCTGGCTGAAACCCTGTACTACCAGTCGTGCTTTATTCCTCACAATCACGCCTCTATCATCCCTTTTGCACTTAAAGACCCATTTTGTCTTTATCAGCTTCTGGTTTTCAGGAAGGTCTACTAATTTCCAAACACCCAACTTCTCAAACTGCAAAAACTCTTCTTGCATAGCGTTCACCCAGTTGTCTTCAGTCAAAGCTTCCTTATATGTTATGGGTTCAATCTGCGAGATGAAACATTTAAGTGAGAATTCTTCCTGCAAAGGAGCAACAGATGTATAAAAACAAGTAAGTGCGCTGTTGATCTGATCTCTCGACTTTACTCCGCTCTGAAGATCACCAATAATCTGCTCTGAAGGATGATAAGACAGAGTTCTTGGCATTGCAGTGTCAGGCATATTAACTTCCGATTGCAAGTTCGTGATGTCTTGATCACCTGTGTGATCCTCAGCTTCAGTCGATGCAACATTTGGATCCTCATCAAATATCGGACCGTTTTCCGAATCTGAGTCATCGGATTGATTAAATGATGGAGCTGGTTCCTCTGGTGGTTCGTGAGCTGTTCCACTGGGACCAGCCTCGTGATCGTTTGTACCAGTTGTAGGAATGTTTGTAGCCACATCAGGTTGAGAAACCACCAACGGTCTAGGCACCTGATCTTATACCATGGATTGCTGCTGTTGGTATAAGTAAGCAAGTTCCTCTTCACTTGGCTCTGTCGGTAGTTGGAAAGACTCCCAGAGTTTGTCGTAATCGAAAAGCAATCTTTGTCCGGGAAGTTGCGGTGGAGCCGTATGCTTCTGACAGTCTACATGCTGAACTTCAATTACCTTCTTCAGACATGGAACGAACACTCTTTTTAGCGGACTCGCATATCCAACAAAGAAACCCTCATTGCTTTTTGCACCGAACTTGCCATCAGGATCAATGAAAGTACATGGTGATCCGAACGGTTCTAGAAACTTCAGATTTGGCTTATATCTATGAAGAAGTTCAAAGCAGGTCCTTTTGTATTTCTTCACAGTAAGAACGCGATTCAATGTATAGCACGCCGCTGCCACAGCTTCACTCCAGAAAAATATTGGTAACTTGGAATCGGCGAGCATGGTTCGAGCTGTTTCAATGATGGTACGGTTCATTCGTTCAGCTACACCATTTTGCTGTGGAGTATTTGGTGCACTGAATTCTTGAAGAATTCCCTTCTCGTTACAGAACTCGAGCATGCGATTATTCTTAAACTCCGTTCCATTGTCACTTCGTATTCTCCGGATTGGCAATTTGTAGACCGTTTCCATTTTTTTAAAAAGAATCATCAAAGACTCAAACGTTTGATCTTTCCTCTCCATGCACACCACCCAAGAAAATCTAGTGAAGTCATCAGTGACTACTAGACAGTATAAGTCTCCACTGATACTTTCCACATTGACTGGCCCAAAGAGATCCATATGGAGTCTCTCGAGAGGCATTCTGATAGAATTCAGCAACTTCTGTGGGTGTGACTTCTTTGTCTGCTTTCCCTTCTTTTATGCTACACAATCATCATTCAAATGAAAGTTTTTCAAATTTACACCTTCAACTAAATCATTGTGTACAAGAAAGTTCATTTTTCTTACATGAATGTGGCCCATCTTTCGATGCCACATTATCGACTCTTTTTCAATAGCCTTTGTTTTTTACACAAAACACTGTTTTTTATAATCTGTTGTTGTTGCGACACTCATATCAAGAATGTACAGATCATTTTCTCGTGGAGCTCGCAACAACACCATTTCTTCAGGAATTTTGAAACCAGGTTTTAAGACTAAACATTCATTTTTAGTAAAGTGGACAGTAAATGATTTGTCACAGATCTGCGAAATACTCAGCAGATTGTTTTCAAGTTCAATTATATAGTTTACTTTATCAAACGAAATGACTCCATTTGTTAGAGTCCCTTGACCAACAGTCCTTCCTCCCTGATTCCCAGCAAATCCCACGTATCCTCCGTTTAAAGATTTAACGTCATAAAGCAATGCTAGCATTCCGGTCATGTGCCTTGAAGCCCCGCTGTCCATGATCCATTTCGAGATAAACGACCTCGGCAACCCCTGTACACATCATAGCAATTCATTCAAACGATGAAGCCCATGACTTCTTAACCTGTGGAACACTACCAAACACTATATCACAATCCACTTCAACTTTCGGAATACTAAAAATGACATTTGGGATAACAGGTTCAGCTTTTGGTTTTAAAATTTTCTCTTTAATTGGTGGAAATTCATCAAGGAACTTGTCTAGTTCAAATTCATATTTCTTAACATCATTTGCAAAAAAATTTGTTTCAGATTTTAATACATTCTCCATTTTCTTCACCTCAACTGGTTGTTTTGATTTAGCCACGCATGATTGAGTTTCAAAAACTTTCATCTTCGGATAAATCTTTGAAGTCTTTTGGGTTTTCGAAGATTCACCAATCTCAAAAGTTGATTTCGGTTTTTCTTCGGACTTCAATGATTCACCTCTTTTCAGAATTCGAATAGAAGAAACCATTGGTTTTTTACCCTTATCATCAGTTGAAGTTTTAGGTTTTGGTTTTTGCAAAACAGGTTTCTTGAAAATGGGTTTTTCAATCTTTTTGGTATATTGCTTTGCCATATGACCAATCTCATTGCAGCGGTAACAAACTCTTTTGTCATACTCAACAAAAGTAGACGTGTAGGTCTCTTCTTTCAACTTTTTCGCTGCATTGAAGTCATCAATGGCTTTTTGACTGAAAATATACACCTTTTCATCAACAAAAATCATTCCCGTGACAAAAATATCACACATCTTATCTTTTGGCTTTACCACATGTTTAGCCATCTTCTTTTCAAACCCAATACCTTTGTTTTTTAAATTGTTTCCATTTTTCTTGTTAGACCCATTATCACCCACCCAATCTTTCTTCCCAGGGTTGTTTTGTTTCACAAAATATTTTTTAGGTTTTGAAAAGAACTCATTGTTGTTTACTTCAGAAATGTCAATCTCAACCAATCTAAACACCTTTTCAACATTTTTCATGTTCGCGTTCTGGATTGGATACTCAAAATCAGAATAG
Source organism: Helianthus tuberosus (assembly GCA_030545235.1). Lineage (NCBI taxonomy): Eukaryota > Viridiplantae > Streptophyta > Magnoliopsida > Asterales > Asteraceae > Helianthus > Helianthus tuberosus. The sequence goes on along the minus strand of CM060447.1, from coordinate 80,041,528 downwards.
AGTTTGTCAGTTCCTATCATTGTGTAGACCACCATGATCGGATCATCATTCATAACCTTTTCTGATTTTGGTATAAACTTGTCCAAAAAGTTACCATCATCTTCAACATCAGAATTGGAACTTTCCAAATGAGTTTTCACGGTTTCAAAATCTGAGTTATCACTCTCTTCGTCTAACACTTGGTCAACAACGGTCTTGATTACCTGTGACTCATTGTCAGTGTCGGACGGAGAGAATGTAACATCAATACTTTCAGGCAACTCATTCTCAATGGTTTTCAATTTGAGGTTCAAAGCAGCTTCCACCCCATCTGGATACTTCTGAGTATAATGACTCCACATTGGGGGTGGAACACTGTTAAAGACAGGTGTTGCATCTGGTTGTTGCGGAACAATTTGTTCAATCACATATGAAGATGCAACATAACTCATCAACTTCTTATCAATTCTTTCATTTTCAATTTTTGTTAACTCCAATTCTTTTTTCAATGAAGCAATCGTGTCCAAATGAAAGTTGATTTCTACTTGTTTATCAAAAACTGTTGATTTTAACAATTTTGTGGCTTTGTCGTTTTCAAGACTTTCCTTTTGAATCATTTTGATAGATTTAGCCAACTTGTCATAAGCTTCTTTTACTTCATTTAGGTCAAATTTAACCTCATCAGTGTATTGTTTCAATTCCTGAAACTTTTTGTCTTTTTCAAGACATTCCATGCATGATTTTGAACAGTTTTTGCATGAAGTTTCAGAGATTGAATCAATCTTTTCAACAATCTTTTCTTCTTGATCGATTTTAACATCCTGTTTACCGACATCGTCAGACTCTGACTCGAACACTCCTTCGGTTTTGACCTCCTCACTTTCAGATTTCCCATCAGACTCCTTTTGACCAACACGTTTTCCACTGACTCGGTATCAACAAACTTCTGGTTTTACAGATTCTGTGTCTACCTCTTTCAGCTTTGCCATTAAGGCTTTGTCAGCAATTTCTTTCAGTGTTTCTTCAGTCATTTCTTTGGAGACATCAATTATTTCTTCAACCGGAGCCTTCACAACATCATACTGTGGACAAGATCCTGTTGTTGGCTCACTGAAATAACCTACAAAAGAATTAAACACATTAGGAGGCATAATTGATTTTAAAGAACTAGCTAAAACCTCCTGTTTGGATTCTGCAGCAAATTCTTCGAGATCAACCGAACTTTCTTCAAACACATCTTCACTAACAACCTCTGTTTCAACAACACTCTCAGACACCTCCACAATCTCAGCCATCATTGCTCTACCCTCACAGCCAGGGATATACTTATCCCAACTGAATCCCTCAGCTACCTTTTCATCATCTTGATTGACTATGAGAGCTTTTTCCGGCTTGTTTTCGATCTGAGGTCTTTGAATGACAGGTTGTTGATTTGTCTTGTGATAGATCGCCTGTCTGTAGTAATCATTGGTAAATGGATTTTGGTGGTTGTTGACCTCTCTATTCGGACACTCTCGCTTAAAATGCCCCTTTTCTTTACATCTAAAACACGTCACTTTGGACTTATCAAAACCAAGCTTTTGATCTGGTCCTGACAAACTGTTCCGACCCGTAATTTCCATAAATCACTGAGCTCTTCTCACCAAACTTGCCATACCCCACTTGATTTCTATCAATTCAAGCTCCTCCGGATCTATTTGATCATAGTCCTCTTTCGTCATATCGGGGTTTCCTATTCTCCCTGCAACCAAACTCTCGTAAGATTCCAGTACTGATGCGAGTAGTGCTATGTACTGTTTAGCAGAAGATTCTGTAAAATCTTGAGCATTCTTAATGTTTACTGCAATGTTGCACAGTATCCCCAGACCTTGACTCTGATTGTTCGAGCTTGATGAGCTTTGTGGAGACATTTGTTCTAAAATCTTGGGATTCGGCTCATAACTTGCAAATGGTGAAGGCTTGTTGTTGTTTGATGTACTAGACGAAGCACCAGATGTTAAATCTGCACTAAACCCTGTTTGAATCTTCGGGCTTAGATTCGTTGTTGCCGGAGAACGGCCTTTGTAATATAGTGAAACATCCTGTTGAACATCTGCAGAATTCATCTGTTTAATCTTTGTTAACTCTAATTCATGTGCTTCGATCTTCTCTATGAAACCACTAAGATTCAAATTAACATAATCTGAATTGTTTTTTCATCACGAGCAAATAAGTACCCCATTCATCGTATGGCAATGCATCTGCCAATTTATCGATCCACTCCTCATTAGTCTTGGTTATCTCTAATCTCCTCATCTCCACAACTAGATGGCAGTATCTTTCAATCAATTGTTTTGTAGTTTCACATTTCATACCAGTGAAGATGTCAAATTGTTTGTTTATCAAAGCCTTTTTGTTATTGATCATGGACACACTCCCTTGAAACTTTACTTGCAGCGTCTGCCAAATAGATTGTGAATTATCCTCATATTGCAACAACACCAAGATATCCTCTTTAATTGCCTGTTGAAGAATACTCATCATCTTCTTTTCTGCCTTAAAATCTTCTTGTTCAGCTTGTGTCAAACTGCTAATCTGCTTCACAAGATTTAAACCATCTCTCGGAGGAACATATTTCGATTCAATCTTCATCCAGCATTCAAAGTTATTTGCTTGAACCCATGTCTTAAACCTTCCAGACCAACCTGAATACTCATCGATATTCATCAGTTTAGGTGGTTTCTGCATCGTCCCTAACTCATTCTCCATATTCACGTTTTGTACAATACTGCCAGATGTTTGTGCTACCGTCATTCCCCCGCCGGCAAAGAAGTTATAAAACTCTTGATTTTCCATTTTTTGAAATCAGTTTACGGAAAAACTTTTCAAGGTTAGAAAAACAGGTTTCACACGAAATCAGACTTTCGAACGAAATCACGAACACAATGGACTTTCACAAGAAATCAGACCTTCTCAAACGAAATTACCTTCAAACGATATTAGGTTATTTCAAACGAGATTACTATGTCAAACGAAATTACTTTTCAACAAAATCACTTTCAAACGAGATAGCACCCTCAAACGGAATCAAGTGCCATCTTCAAATGAGATTAACCAATAACCTTCTTTCAAACGAAATCAGCCAAGACTTTCAAACGGAATCACTATTTCAAACGAAATGAGTGATTTCGTTTGAAATAACAACAACTTTTCAAACGGAATAAGCTGTTTCAAGCGAGATTATAACACTTTTTCAAACGAGATATAATTTTTCAAACGAAATAGCTTGGCTTTGTTCAAACGAAATTAGGTTTATGGTCCATTTTTGTCACTTTTAGCTCGAATTTTGATCTGATTCTCTCAAGGGTTTGTTAAAACAGACTTTTACACACAATATCAAAAACTCAGTCCATTTTGTCCGTTAAAAAGTCCAGAAGTCCAAGAATGTGTAGAAAAAGACACTGATTCAAGTGTATTGGCTCATAACTGGCTCTGATACCAATTGTAGGATCGTTTTACCGACCAAGTGAGTCAATCAGAGGCAATACACACTGTTTGAGAGGCGGAATCAAACAAACAGTTTTAAATCAGTAAGAATTGAGTAGAAAATAGATTGTTGTACTTTAAACTAGCTTCTCATTCAATATGAACTTGATTACACGGCGAAATTTTGACAGCACTTCGTGACACTACCAGTAATTCCGTATCAAAATGAGAAGAAAACACCCATATATATAGGGTGACTAATTTCGTTTGAAACGGCAACATGTCATTTCAAACGGAATTAGCAGGTTAATTTCGTATGAAATGACATGGTGTCATTTCAAGCGAAATTACCACAAAATACATAAAAATTACATTTCCGACCCTTAACAATCTACTAGCATTACCTAGACTGATAGACGTAGGCTATAGACATCGTGCACCAACAGAAAGGTAAAGGAGGTTCCAAAGTTCAAAGTTGATGAAGAAGTTGATGCAAGAAAGATTTCTGTGAATTGCGAAACCTGTGAGATCATGAAAAAGAAAAACAGCGAATTAATTAACAACATGAACAGGTTGAAGGAATCATATGATGTTCTGAACAAAACAATGAATCAGTACAATCAATCAAGCGAAGAACAAGCAACAGCAATGAAGACACTTCAAGGAGCTTTCATGACAAAGCAGAAAAGTGTTAACAATTACATTGAAAAATGTGTTGTGCTTGAACAGAAACTGGAAACACAAAGGATTGAAACAGAAAGAGTAAATCGTTTGTTAAAAAATTACTCATGTACTTCTTATGTTATTGACAGGGTTTATCCAACTGTTGAAGGCATGAAGGCATTTGAGGATGATGAAGTAACTGAAAAACAGAAAGTTCCTGAAGAAAAGACTTCTAAAAAGAAAAAGGATAAGAAGAAGGATACTGAAGAGAATAATTCTGGTAAGAAACAAGGTTTTAGTTACAACCAGTGTCCACCCCCGCTTGAAAATGGATATTCTCTGAGAAATCCAAATTCAGATAGAGTCGAAAAGGCAACAAATTTACAGTGGGAGTCAGAGTCTTCAGTTAACTTGCTAGAAAATATTGATGTCACTTTTACATCGTCTGACACTGATCAACAATCTCAATTGATGAAGAAAGTGGTGGATCATGTGTTAGATAACGATGAAATGGAGGAGTCAAAGTCGGAGTCTAAATCAGAGTCAAAGTCTAAGTCCGACATGTCAAGTCCTTCAGTCAAAAGGGAGAAAAGGGTTTACAATAAAGAATTTCTTCTATCAAAATTTAATTTGAATGACGAAACATTCAAAGTTGCATATACATTGAATGATTCCGACAAATTATATTCTGATAAGGAATTTTCAATAAGATGTGTCAAAACTAAATTGATAAAAAAAGATTTCAAACTAACAGAAATTAAGATTTCTGAAATGAAAGATGTAAATCTTTCGAAAAAACCTAAAAAATACACCTCAAGAGTTCAACAAAGAGAAAACAAGAAAAAGGGTTACAGTTCTGGTTCTGGTTATCGAAAGAAACCAAACCATAACGGTAATTTCAAAAAGAAAGGTCTCGGATTTATTCCACCAGAAAATTATAAAAGTGAAAAATATGTTAGAGATTTTAAACCTAAAATGATATTTGTTTCAGGTACATCTTCTGAAGAAGAAAAAGAAAAATTATTCAGAAAACAGTCGAACAAAGAATTCCTTGCGAAGAAGCAAGAAGAGATGCAGACTGTTGATTAGAAGAAGGAAACTCGAACCTGTTTCAAATGTGGAAAAAGTGGTCATATTGCCATGAAATGTTCACAGGCAAATCAAACTAAACAGGGAGTTTCTAAACTGAAAGATAAAGATGTTGTGTTTGAACCACCAATTGAGAGAACTAAACTTTTAGAAAATTCAAAATTTGAAATTGGTGAATGTTCAAAGAGGTTTTATAAGAGAAGAGCAAATCTTGACAACCAAAAGTGGGTTGTTAAGAAATCTGATGATGGGTCTAGCAATGATTCTGATTCATCAAAATCAGAGGAGCTAACTTCTGGCAATGAATCTGATTCCACAAAGTCAGATGAGCCACAGGTTGTGAAAAATCAGTGCCGATAGTGGATGATGTGAACTTTCCTCCACTTAGGGCTGAAAATTTTAAGAAGAAAATTGGTAAAGTTGAAATTTCAAATCAATTCTATTCTGAAAAGAAAGAATTTGATGTTGAAAAAATGTTTAATTCCAAAGTGAAACACATTTTTGGTAAAATGGTTGATGGGAAGGTTAAAGGAGTTAAAGAGTTCTATGAGAAGAAAATGAATAAACCAGGTAAGGGTGTTTCATCCCAGGTTTGTGACTGGGATGGAACTTATTATGATCAGTAAAATTCTGGACTTGCCGGAGCTCCCAGGTTGGTAAGAGTGGAGCAGGTATCGGCATCTTTCTTGAGAAATTCACGAAAGTGATTTCGTCTTACAAGTGGTTGAAAAAGGTTTTCACCTACAAGTGGTAAATCAGGGACATTAAGTTGTACTTGATTTTCTACTAGTGATTTGTGTTGTTTGAATCTAAAAATGTTAAATTTTATCAAGTGGTTGAAAGACAATGTGATGAATCCCTAACCTACAAGTGGTAAAATCAACAAAATTTATTTTCCGGAAAAACCATTTAATTAAAACAAACTTAAGTGTTTTGAAATCATAATGGGAAAATAGTTTGTTGTAAGGGGGAGTTCTGATTGTTTATGCCAAGCGGATGGCGAATTGAAGTGATTCGATATCAGTTGTCATGTTTTGTGTACAGTTTTTTTTTCAAATTTCTTTAAATGATTTTGAATTTTAGGGGGAGTAAGAATTTTCAGAAAATCCAAAAACATTTGAAAATTTGAAAAAGTCAAAAACATAATAAAATCTAAAATGAGTTTTGTTGAGAAAAAAAGGAAATGATAGTACATCAGTGGACGATCACAGCATGCTAAAGAATTGGAAAGTAAAATAGTGATAAACGGTCTCACTGATGATGTGCCAGTAGATTTTTGCACATTTAGTAGATTGTAACGAGATATAAACCTAAATTTCAAACTTGCTTATATCGTGGGGAACATCTCTCGGATATATGGGTAACCCCCGAAATCTTGTTTGAAAGGTCTCTCTTTCTGAGATACTAGGTCTTTATGCTCAGTGATATCTGGGGTATTATCCCAGGACTTCTGATTTTTGCAGAAGCAATGGCCTAGTCCCCAGAGAATACTTTACGCTTGCTTGAAATATAGCCCACCCTCAGCATAAAAAATGATGAAACATTGAAAATGTAAATCATGTGCTGTTTGAAGAAAAGATCCTCTAAAAGGGACACACAAAAAGTCGAAGCCGTCATCTCTCTGCTGAACGGAAGTTCTGACCTGAGCTCTCACGGTCTTCGCAAATTAACCCCTTACAGATATCATCTGTGGTATACTCAACTGTAAGACTGAATATTGGGATCTGGATACGGGAGTATATTCTGAGGTGGGACACGCGATTAAGTTTAAGTGCTTAAAACATTAATCTCGTATCTCGAAACAGTTGAACTTTGTGTGAAAATTTAAGTGGATCAGTATACTGACAATCTACGTGAATCGTTTAGAACTGAAAATGTTTAAAGCTTAACGGTGTTGGTGATTTGTCTCAAAAACTGATATGATCCTCTTACACAAACTCACAAAAATATTGTATGTAAATATTTCTTTACTGCATTTTATTATATTCAAAAATTCAAAAAGATTTTCAGTGTGTTTTAGCATAAATTTTGAAAATTTCAAAAAGATTTTCGATAACTGATGTTGGAGAGCGGATTTTCAAAATTCCAAGTGCTAAACATGATGAGCATTTCGGGAAGGGGAGTCTGTGTTTAAATGAGAAAAGATCGTGTATTTGTTTCCTTCAAGTGGTCATCAGAAGTTTTTAAATTGTAAAATCATTCTAGAATTTTATTTACAAGTGATAAGCAGAGAATAAATTTGTCAAATTTTAAATTTGTGAAATTAATTTCTGGGTAGAGATTTGTGCAGGAAAATGTAGAGCCAGCTACAGATCTTGGGATAATCAGATAAAAGCCAGGTTTCGATTCTGAGTAGGATGCGAGCCAGGTCACAATCTGGAACCTGTGGAGGCCAGACTGCGATTCCAGCTTATCGAAAGGGGGAGTCTGAATGACAAAGAGCCAGGTTCTGATCCTGAGAATGATGATGCTGATAAAGAGAAGAGAGAAATTGAGGATGCTTTACAGTGTTAGATACTTCGAAGAGTTCGAGAGGACTGATAAAGACTGAAGATGTGAAGACTCGACACTGAAGACTCGTCAACATTCGAGGGGGAGTCTGTTGGTGCATCTGTCTGTCGACTTCGTCTTGTATCGAGTCTTGTTTGTATGTATGTTTATAGATAGATCAGGGCATGTTATACGAGAAAAATGTCAAATATAGGGTGAGTGGCAGTTTCAAACGAAATTAGAATATGTAATTCCGCTTGAAATGACACATGTCATTTCAAACGAAATTAACCTGCTGATTTCGCTTGAAGTTAATTCCACTTGAAGTGTAATTCCGTTTGAGACATGTTCAAACGAAATTAACAGCCTATAAATACCTTGTGTCTTGATTTCATTTGAAACGATTCCGGATTCAGTACCGAACTGCTGCCGAAGTGTCATCTCGCTGTAAAACGTTGTCAAATCAATCTAAAGACAGTTTAAAGTGATATTCTAGCTTAATTGAACTCGATACGTCTATTTCCGCCTTTCTTATTGAGAAAAATGCTTCTGATCGACTCGTTCGGGTCTGAAAACGATCCTACAATTGTAGACTCTTTTAACTGACGACTTTGTACTGTTGACCAACGAACTCGAACTTTCTGTCTTAGACTTTGACTCTGACTCCTCATCCTTATCCAACACCTGATCGACCACCTTTTTTATTAACTCAGACTCATGATCAGTGTCAGACGATGTAAATGTACGTCAATGTTTTCTGGTAACTCATCAGTTGTTTCTGGGAGAATAACCTTCCCAGATTGGAGGTGGACACTTGTTATAATTTGAACTTTGTTTCTTACCAGTATCCTTTTCTTCAGGCTTCTTATCTTGAAATGCTTCAAAACCTGCAACAGTTGGATAAATTCTATCAATCAAATAATCAAAACTTGAATAACTTTGCAGTAATCTTCTGATTCTTTCATTTTCAATCCTTTCTGTCTCCAACTCCTGCTTTAGCTTTTCACATTCTTCAATGTAATGATTGATCGCTTTCTGCTTTGTCATCATCACAGCATTCATCATAGTCAACGCATCTTCTCTTTCAGAATTTTTCTTTTGTAGACCAGTTACAGTTCTATTCAACACGTCATATGATTCTTTCACATAATTGAGATTGAACAATAAATTTTCTTTCATCTTGTCTTGCTCACTCAATTTATCATCTTTCTCTTTACACTGCTTGCATGATTCTGAACACTTTAAGCTTGGTTTAATGACTTCAATAATCTTTTCAACTTCGATAATCTTTTCAACTTCGACTATCTTCTCGACTTCAATCACTTTCTCATCTTCAATCACCTACTCAGTTTCAACCACTATCTTAGCAACTTTAACTTCTTCACTTTGTTCAGACTTCTCTTCTTGTGCAGCAATCTCGCTTTTTTACTTGTTTCTGATTCTTTGCTGCTTGTTTCTCCTTCAGTTTCTTCACTCTATCTGCAAAATAAAATTCAAAACTTTCAAAAGATAAATGAGTTTTTGCAATATTAATATGCATTTCTTCATCATTATCACTATCATCAGTTGATGATTGATCAAACACTTGTGTCTGTTCTGAACTAGCATCTGAAGAAATAAACTCTTCATCTTGACTTTTCTCATCACTGGCAAATGTTTTCATCCATTCCATCATCAGATCTGGCTCTTGAACTATTTGTGCAATGAGAGCGGCTACTTTTGAATCAGGTGGAATGTATTTGTCCCAACTGAAACCTTCTGCTACTTTTTCATCATCTTGATCAATTATACCATAATAAGCTTTCTTATTAGCTTCTATGATAATTTTAGCATGAGCAGTTTGTGGTTCCTTTTGTTGATACGGTTGCTGAGCAATTTGTTGATAAATGGCTTTCCGATAATAATCATTTCCACCAAACGGATTATGTGCTCCATTTGCTTCTCCATTTTTACATTCTCTCTTGAAATGACCTTTCTCCCTGCATCAAAAACAAGTAACTTTAGATTTATCAAAACCCAAAGTAGAAACATTAGCATCTCTGAAATCATCTCTTCCTGTAATCATCTTAAACTTTTCAGCTCTCCTTAAAACACTGGCTAGACACCATTTAATATCCATGAGCTCCATTTCTTCTGCATCTATCTGATCGTAATCCTCTTTTGTCAACATAGGATTTCCGATCCTTCCAGTAACCAATCCTTCATATGATTCTAACACTGTAGCAAGTAATGACATGTGACCTTTAACGACCTCTTCAGAGAAATTTTGACCATTCTGAAGATGCAACGCGATGTTGCAATTTAAAATGTGACCATTACTGCTGTTTGAGCTTTGAAACTGCTGACTCGAAGTTGAATCTTTCGGATTAACACTTGGATATGAAGAAAAACCACTGCAGCTGCTAGGACTTTGATTGACTGATCCAGATGAATTTTCTGCACTGAAAGCAGTTTGTGTTTTCGGACTTCCTTCGATATTCTGAACACTCCCTTTGAAGTACATTTTAACATCTTGTTGTGCACTTGGATTGTTCATCCTAGCAATCTTTTGCTGCTCAAGATCTTGTCCTTCAATCTTTTCGATGAACTGAGAAATTGTCAAACCATCATATTCTCTAGTATTCTTTAGTATCATCAAAAATGTACCCCAATCTTTCTGAGGTAAAGCATCAGCTAATTTGTCAACCCATTCTTCACTATTTTTGTTAATGTTTAACAATGACATTGACCGTACTGACAATATCTTTCGATCAATTTCTTTGTATCTTCTCCCGGCAAACTCGAAAATAAATCAAATTCTTTCTTTAACAATGCCTTTTTACTCTTGATCATCTTTTCACTTCCCTTAAACTTAATTCGAAGTGCTTCCCAGATTGAACATGAAGTCTTATCATGTTGAAGCAATACGAATATGTCTTCTTTGATAGCTTGTTGTAACAAACTGATCATCATCTTTTATGTTTTGTACATGTCTCGTTCTTTATCCGTAAATTCAAAAATTTTCTTTTCAACTCCCAAGTCTGTTCGTGGTAGTACATACTTTTTCTCAACACATTCCCAAGATCTCAAATGATTAGCTTGAACCCAGTTTTCAAATCGATCTTTCCAACCATAATACTCCTCAATTCCCATGAGTTTCGGGGGTTTTTGTAAAGTTCCGGTTTGATTTTCCATGTTCATGTTCTTAGCAATGTCAGTAGGAATAGTCGGGGTAGCAAACGCGTTGAAGAATTCCTCTTCCATGATTTGGTAAACTTTTTCACAAAACAGTCACTTTCAAGCGAAATAACAATTCAAACAAAATAAGCTTTTGATGCGAAATATCACTTTCAAACGAAATAACCTTTTCGAACGTAATACCCTTTCAAACGAAATCACATTTGAAACGAAATCACTTTCACAACAATCTCAAACGAAATACCAACTCACACGGAATCACACTTTTCAAACGAAATAAGGCTTTCAAACGGAATCACCCAAGCGAAATATCAATTTGGAGCGGAATAGTGATTTCGAATGGAATCACTCAAGCGAAATACTAATTCCGTGCGGAATTAAGTGTAATTTCAAACGGAATTATGCTGACGTCATCATTTCGGTCCAACTTTTGTCAAATTGATTAGGTTTTAGCTCGATTTTAGATCTGAAACTCTCAAGGCTTTGTTAAAACACAATTTCGCACATAATATGTGAAATTCAAACCATTTTAGCAGTGAAATTTTGTCCAATTTTGAAAAGAAGGTGTAGAAGTTAGAAAATCTGATGCAATCAAGCTGAAAACGACAGAACTCCTCCTCCTGAGCTCTGATACCACATGTAGGAACGTTTTACCGACCGAAACGAGTCGTTCAGAGGTGTTCTACTCAATATGAAAGGCGGAAACAGACATATTGAGTTCAATTCAGCTAGATATTCACTTTAACTGTCTTTCTGATTGATTTGACAAAGTTTCACAGCGAAACGACACTTCGGCAGTACTTCGGCTCCGGAATCACACATACAAGTCTTTCTCAAACGAAATCAGGACACTCCTATATATAGGCAAGCTAATTCCGCTTGAACATGCTCAAGCGAAATCACAGTTCACACGGAATTACAATTTTGAGCGGAATTAACAAAGTGATTTCGTGTGAAATCACTTGTTGATTTCAAGTGAAATTACATTTTCTAATTTCGTGTGAAATTGCCTGATAACCTGTTAGGATCGGAGGCTCTCATGATTGTATTTGTTTGTGTGATTTGAACAAATCAAATAGAAATGAACAAAGTTTAAATGCAGCGGAAATGAATAACAAACTTTGTAAACACAATCAAAGGAGAATATGGTTTGATAAACATTTTCTTTTCATAGAGTTGAAAGATTACAGATCAAAGCAAAAGATTACAATGCAAGCTTACAAACTAAACTCCCCCTCAGCCTGATACTCCATGGTTGGTTGCACAAGATGACAGGATTGAATTGAGGAGAAGAACTCACTCAAGACGATCAAATGTAACAGTACAGAGTACTGCTCCATTTATAGACAAGCTAAAGCAAACCACTGGGGCATCTCAGCTGACGTCACCATGAAAGCGACGTCTAACAACCTAACAACCTGTAACAACTGTTCCTATACAAGCACTGCTAATGTTAACCACTGATTCTACATAAGACAAGTAATACACTAAACTACTGCTATCTTCTTCCATCAGTGCTTTCCTCAAGGTTGATCAGTCCTTGAGTGAGCAGTGCTTTGTCATCAGTAGATAGAACCAGCAGTGTTTACTTCTTTAGGGCTTTGTCGGCAGTTGAAAGGGTATCAGCAGTGTATACGGACAGTGGATAGAGAGCCATCAGTTGTTATAATCACTTTCAAGGTGAAAGCTTAATGTAAACAGCTGCTTATTGTGAATCCGCTGTTGTAATCCGGTTTTGGCTTTAATTATCTGTTCCTCTGGTAGGGTTTAATCCCAACAATCTCCCCCTGGAACAGATAATGCCAAAACCCTTCATTATTCTGGATCTTTATTGCTCATCAGAAGTTCACTAGCTTGTCTTTTAAATTCTTCTTCAAAGTTTTTGGAACTTAAGTCATCCTCATCCCTTCATAGTGAAAGTTCAAGGAGATCCTGCAAATCTTCAACACCAAGACCTAGTGCTTCTTTCCTTGATATGTACTTCACTTCGCCATTGGATCTGACCAAGGTCAATACGTGGGTCTTTTGATCAGACATCCACTTTAGTACTTTTGAACCCAATGGGTTTCTTGGGAGAGATTTATTTTCTGATGAGTTTGGAGAAGTTGGTCTTGTGAAAAGTTGTAAACTTTCAGACATTTGTTTGAAGGCCATTTCGATGACATTATTTGCTGCAGCTATATCTTCTGCAGTCTCTCTTTCAATCTGCTCTTGCCTCTTCTTTTGGTCTAGCTCGATGGCTGTCATGTCTGAAGTGTTTGGTGATGCAGGTTTGGTTAATACCTTTTTGGCAAGGTCTTGAAGCTTTGCTGATTTGTCTTCTTTTAGATCCATTTTCTTGATGGCTCCTGTGAAGAACTCAGCTTCCTTTTCTTTTTCTTCTTCACTGGTCAGCATTTTACCTTTTTCTTGGTTTTCCACAAGGACAGGGTTATCTGCTGATGTGATTAGTGTTTTAAGAGCATCAATCTGCTGTTCTAGCTCTTTGTAGTCAGGCTTTTTAGAAGTGTCTGAGACTGTTATCCTTCTTTTCTTAAGCCTTTCATAAGCCTCGTCGGTATACTGCTTTGTCCATTTTGCTATGGCTTCAGCAGTATCCACCTTAGCATCCACTAGCTCTTGCTTCTTTCTTTTATACTCAGATGTAAGATCAGTAATGATCTTTTTGTATTTATTCCAATTTGGAGCTGTCTTTTTCTTTCTTGGATCGTTTTTAATTCTTTCAATTCTGTTTGCCTCATGCTTTAAAGAAACTATTGGCCATTCTTCAAATTGTTTTTCTTCAGCAGGATAGAATTTTTCTTTCATGATATATGCAAGATATTCTTTTCTCATTTTATTTCGTTGATCTGTCTTTTCTTTGTTTAGATCTTGTGCATAATCTTCCATCTGCGTGACCTTAGTGAGCAAGAATTCCAATCTTTCAGAGATGACTTCGTCACTTTGACCTTCACATTCAACTTTTGCTCCTATTTTAGCCTGCCTTGCTTTGAGCTTGAGATATTCATGCATATCTTCTGGGACTATGAAGCCTATGAGAGAAGGGAATCTTCTTGTTGAAGGATCATCCTCGGTGTAGAATTGTCTCATCTCATTTTTTACAGCTCCCAGTTCCAGTGGATATTTTGCAGCATTAGGATCATGTTTGTCTTCATCTGCCTGAGTTATTTTTCTTTTTCTTGAGTAAAGCCTTTTTGGAGAAGGGGGTTTTGGTTGTGATGTGGGAATGTTTAGAACAGTGGTGGAAGATGTCTGACAAACAGTTGTTGAAACAACAGGTGTTTCAACCTCTGTTGTCATTACAACTACTGATGTGTCAGTAGATGTCTTCTTCTTTTGAGCAGGGGTTGAAGGTGATGAGGTTGTTTTTGGTGATGGTGATGGAGAATCATCATCAGGAATGAAAATCCTTCTCCTTTTTATTGTAGGAGAGACTGATAATGTCTTGGGTGGATCATTGGTGGTGGTTTGAGTGATAGAAATTGTTTGACTAACAGGTGTTGAAACAACTGATGTTTCAACCATTGTTGTCATTACAACAGATGTTGTATCATCTGCTATCTTCTGCTTTATGGCAGGAGTTAATGGTGGTGATGTGATTGCAGATGATGATGGTGGTAGGGTAGTGGTTTTGGTGGTGTGTGTTGATATGGCAGCTTTAGTCTGGCTACCTTTTTCCGGTTCAATATAAACACCATCCTCAATTCCCTTCTTCTTCAATTGTTTGATTTTCTCCCCCTTTTTGGCATTATCTGGAAGGGGGTTATCCATGAAGAGGATAGTGGGGGGAACTTTTACAGTGGTGCTTTGGATGCTGGCTTTTATAGCCTTGATATCTGCTTGAGTATCTTTGAATATTGACTCCACCATGTTTGTCAGCATTTGTACATGTATTGCATGCTGCTGATCAGCCATTTGTTTTTGTTTTTCAAGCAAGGGTTGAAAAAGATTCCAGAGCTCATTTGCAGCAAGTGCTTGTGTTGGAGCAGGTGCTTGAGGTGGAACAGCAGTGGATTGTGCTTTTTGAGCTTTTAACAGCTGTTGCACCATATCCTTTATTTCGATAACTGATGTTTCAAGTTTTTCATCTCTGCCCGTCAATTCCTGATATTTTGAATCATCACCCAAATTAATGGGATCACCCGAATCCCCACCAGCAGTGGTTGTATCAATGTGTGACTTAGGAACTGAGTCCCAAAAATCATCCATTGATGCCCCTTGTTCTCGGTACTGGGGACTTCTTTCTTCAGCACTTGAATCACTTTCAACTTCGATAATCTTTTCAACTTCGATAATCTTTTCAACTTCGACTATCTTCTCGACTTCAATCACTTTCTCATCTTCAATCACCTGCTCAGTTTCAACCACTATCTTAGCAACTTTAACTTCTTCACTTTGTTCAGACTTCTCTTCTTGTGCAGCAATCTCGCTTTTTTACTTGTTTCTGATTCTTTGCTGCTTGTTTCTCCTTCAGTTTCTTCACTCTATCTGCAAAATAAAATTCAAAACTTTCAAAAGATAAATGAGTTTTTGCAATATTAATATGCATTTCTTCATCATTATCACTATCATCAGTTGATGATTGATCAAACACTTGTGTCTGTTCTGAACTAGCATCTGAAGAAATAAACTCTTCATCTTGACTTTTCTCATCACTGGCAAATGTTTTCATCCATTCCATCATCAGATCTGGCTCTTGAACTATTTGTGCAATGAGAGCGGCTACTTTTGAATCAGGTGGAATGTATTTGTCCCAACTGAAACCTTCTGCTACTTTTTCATCATCTTGATCAATTATACCATAATAAGCTTTCTTATTAGCTTCTATGATAATTTTAGCATGAGCAGTTTGTGGTTCCTTTTGTTGATACGGTTGCTGAGCAATTTGTTGATAAATGGCTTTCCGATAATAATCATTTCCACCAAACGGATTCTGTGCTCCATTTGCTTCTCCATTTTTACATTCTCTCTTGAAATGACCTTTCTCCCTGCATCAAAAACAAGTAACTTTAGATTTATCAAAACCCAAAGTAGAAACATTAGCATCTCTGAAATCATCTATTCCTGTAATCATCTTAAACTTTTCAGCTCTCCTTAAAACACTGGCTAGACACCATTTAATATCCATGAGCTCCATTTCTTCTGCATCTATCTGATCGTAATCCTCTTTTGTCAACATAGGATTTCCGATCCTTCCAGTAACCAATCCTTCATATGATTCTAACACTGTAGCAAGTAATGACATGTGACCTTTAACGACCTCTTCAGAGAAATTTTGACCATTCTGAAGATGCAACGCGATGTTGCAATTTAAAATGTGACCATTACTGCTGTTTGAGCTTTGAAACTGCTGACTCGAAGTTGAATCTTTCGGATTAACACTTGGATATGAAGAAAAACCACTGCAGCTGCTAGGACTTTGATTGACTGATCCAGATGAATTTTCTGCACTGAAAGCAGTTTGTGTTTTCGGACTTCCTTCGATATTCTGAACACTCCCTTTGAAGTACATTTTAACATCTTGTTGTGCACTTGGATTGTTCATCCTAGCAATCTTTTGCTGCTCAAGATCTTGTCCTTCAATCTTTTCGATGAACTGAGAAATTGTCAAACCATCATATTCTCTAGTATTCTTTAGTATCATCAAAAATGTACCCCAATCTTTCTGAGGTAAAGCATCAGCTAATTTGTCAACCCATTCTTCACTATTTTTGTTAATGTTTAACAATGACATTGACCGTACTGACAATATCTTTCGATCAATTTCTTTGTATCTTCTCCCGGCAAACTCGAAAATAAATCAAATTCTTTCTTTAACAATGCCTTTTTACTCTTGATCATCTTTTCACTTCCCTTAAACTTAATTCGAAGTGCTTCCCAGATTGAACATGAAGTCTTATCATGTTGAAGCAATACGAATATGTCTTCTTTGATAGCTTGTTGTAACAAACTGATCATCATCTTTTATGTTTTGTACATGTCTCGTTCTTTATCCGTAAATTCAAAAAATTTCTTTTCAACTCCCAAGTCTGTTCGTGGTAGTACATACTTTTTCTCAACACATTCCCAAGATCTCAAAAGATTAGCTTGAACCCAGTTTTCAAATCGATCTTTCCAACCATAATACTCCTCAATTCCCATGAGTTTCGGGGGTTTTTGTAAAGTTCCGGTTTGATTTTCCATGTTCATGTTCTTAGCAATGTCAGTAGGAATAGTCGGGGTAGCAAACGCGTTGAAGAATTCCTCTTCCATGATTTGGTAAACTTTTTCACAAAACAGTCACTTTCAAGCGAAATAACAATTCAAACAAAATAAGCTTTTGATGCGAAATATCACTTTCAAACGAAATAACCTTTTCGAACGTAATACCCTTTCAAACGAAATCACATTTGAAACGAAATCACTTTCACAACAATCTCAAACGAAATACCAACTCACACGGAATCACACTTTTCAAACGAAATAAGGCTTTCAAACGGAATCACCCAAGCGAAATATCAATTTGGAGCGGAATAGTGATTTCGAATGGAATCACTCAAGCGAAATACTAATTCCGTGCGGAATTAAGTGTAATTTCAAACGGAATTATGCTGACGTCATCATTTCGGTCCAACTTTTGTCAAATTGATTAGGTTTTAGCTCGATTTTAGATCTGAAACTCTCAAGGCTTTGTTAAAACACAATTTCGCACATAATATGTGAAATTCAAACCATTTTAGCAGTGAAATTTTGTCCAATTTTGAAAAGAAGGTGTAGAAGTTAGAAAATCTGATGCAATCAAGCTGAAAACGACAGAACTCCTCCTCCTGAGCTCTGATACCACATGTAGGAACGTTTTACCGACCGAAACGAGTCGTTCAGAGGTGTTCTACTCAATATGAAAGGCGGAAACAGACATATTGAGTTCAATTCAGCTAGATATTCACTTTAACTGTCTTTCTGATTGATTTGACAAAGTTTCACAGCGAAACGACACTTCGGCAGTACTTCGGCTCCGGAATCACACATACAAGTCTTTCTCAAACGAAATCAGGACACTCCTATATATAGGCAAGCTAATTCCGCTTGAACATGCTCAAGCGAAATCACAGTTCACACGGAATTACAATTTTGAGCGGAATTAACAAAGTGATTTCGTGTGAAATCACTTGTTGATTTCAAGTGAAATTACATTTTCTAATTTCGTGTGAAATTGCCTGATAACCTGTTAGGATCGGAGGCTCTCATGATTGTATTTGTTTGTGTGATTTGAACAAATCAAATAGAAATGAACAAAGTTTAAATGCGGCGGAAATGAATAACAAACTTTGTAAACACAATCAAAGGAGAATATGGTTTGATAAACATTTTCTTTTCATAGAGTTGAAAGATTATAGATCAAAGCAAAAGATTACAATGCAAGCTTACAAACTAAACTCCCCCTCAGCCTGATACTCCATGGTTGGTTGCACAAGATGACAGGATTGAATTGAGGAGAAGAACTCACTCAAGACGATCAAATGTAACAGTACAGAGTACTGCTCCATTTATAGACAAGCTAAAGCAAACCACTGGGGCATCTCAGCTGACGTCACCATGAAAGCGACGTCTAACAACCTAACAACCTGTAACAACTGTTCCTATACAAGCACTGCTAATGTTAACCACTGATTCTACATAAGACAATTAATACACTAAACTACTGCTATCTTCTTCCATCAGTGCTTTCCTCAAGGTTGATCAGTCCTTGAGTGAGCAGTGCTTTGTCATCAGTAGATAGAACCAGCAGTGTTTACTTCTTTAGGGCTTTGTCGGCAGTTGAAAGGGTATCAGCAGTGTATACGGACAGTGGATAGAGAGCCATCAGTTGTTATAATCACTTTCAAGGTGAAAGCTTAATGTAAACAGCTGCTTATTGTGAATCCACTGTTGTAATCCGGTTTTGGCTTTAATTATCTGTTCCTCTGGTAGGGTTCAATCCCAACAATCTCCCCCTGGAACAGATAATGCCAAAACCCTTCATTATTCTGGATCTTTATTCCTCATCAGAAGTTCACTAGCTTGTCTTTTAAATTCTTCTTCCAAGTTTTTGGAACTTAAGTCATCGTCGTCCCTTCATAGTGAAAGTTCAAGGAGATCCTGCAAATCTTCAACACCAAGACCTAGTGCTTCTTTCCTTGATATGTACTTCACTTCGCCATTGGATCTGACCAAGGTCAATACATGGGTCTTTTGATCAGACATCCACTTTAGTACTTTTGAACCCAATGGGTTTCTTGGGAGAGATTTATTTTCTGATGAGTTTGGAGAAGTTGGTCTTGTGAAAAGTTGTAAACTTTCAGACATATGTTTGAAGGCCATTTCGATGACATTATTTGCTGCAGCTATATCTTCTGCAGTCTCTCTTTCAATCTGCTCTTGCCTCTTCTTTTGGTCTAGCTCGATGGCTGTCATATCTGAAGTGTTTGGTGATGCAGGTTTGGTTAATACCTTTTTGGCAAGGTCTTGAAGCTTTGCTGATTTGTCTTCTTTTAGGTCCATTTTCTTGATGGCTTCTGTGAAGAACTCAGCTTCCTTTTCTTTTTCTTCTTCACTGGTCAGCATTTTTCCTTTTTCTTGGTTTTCCACAAGGATAGGGTTATCTGCTGATGTGATTAGTGTTTTAAGAGCATCAATCTGCTGTTCTAGCTTTTTGTAGTCAGGCTTTTTAGAAGTGTCTGAGACTGTTATCCTTCTTTTCTTAAGCCTTTCATAAGCCTCGTCGGTATACTGCTTTGTCCATTTTGCTATGGCTTCAGCAGTATACACCTTAGCATCCACTAGCTCTTGCTTCTTTCTTTTATACTCAGATGTAAGATCAGCAATGAGCTTTTTGTATTTGTTCCAATTTGGAGCTGTCTTTTTCTTTCTTGGATCGTTTTTAATTCTTTCAATCTTGTTTGCCTCATGCTTTAAAGCAACTATTGGCCATTCTTCAAATTGTTTTTCTTCAGCAAGATAGAATTTTTCTTTCATGATATATGCAAGATATTCTTTTCTCATTTTATTTCGTTGATCTGTCTTTTCTTTGTTTAGATCTTGTGCATAATCTTCCATCTGCTTGACCTTAGTGAGCAAGAATTCCAATCTTTCAGAGATGACTTCGTCACTTTGACCTTCACATTCAACTTTTGCTCTTATTTTAGCCTGCCTTGCTTTGAGCTTGAGATATTCATCCATATCTTCTGGGACTATGAAGCCTATGAGACAAGGGAATCTTCTTGTTGAAGGATCATCCTCGGTGTAGAATTGTCTCATCTCATTTTTTACAGCTCCCAGTTCCAGTGGATATTTTGCAGCATTAGGATCATGTTTGTCTTCATCTGCCTGAGTTATTTTTCTTTTTCTTGAGTAAAGCCTTTTTGGAGAAGGGGGTTTTGGTTGTGATGTAGGAATGTTTAGAACAGTGGTGGAAGATGTCTGACAAACAGTTGTTGAAACAACAGGTGTTTCAACCTCTGTTGTCATTACAACTACTGATGTGTCAGTAGATGTCTTCTGCTTTTGAGCAGGGGTTGAAGGTGATGAAGTTGTTTTTGGTGATGGTGATGGAGAATCATCATCAGGAATGAAAATCCTTCTCCTTTTTATTGTAGGAGAGACTGATAATGTCTTGGGTGGATCATTGGTGGTGGTTTGAGTGATAGAAAGTGTTTGACTAACAGGTGTTGAAACAACTGATGTTTCAACCACTGTTGTCATTACAACAGATGTTGTAACATCTGCTGTCTTCTGCTTTATGGCAGGAGTTAATGGTGGTGATGTGATTGCAGATGATGATGGTGGTAGGGTAGTGGTTTTGGTGGTGTGTGTTGATATGGCAGCTTTAGTCTGGCTACCTTTTTCCGGTTCAATATAAACACCATCCTCAATTCCCTTCTTCTTCAATTGTTTGATTTTCTCCCCCTTTTTGGCATTATCTGGAAGGGGGTTATCCATGAAGAGGATAGTGGGGGGAACTTTTACAGTGGTGCTTTGGATGCTGGCTTTTATAGCCTTGATATCTGCTTGAGTATCTTTGAATCTTGACTCCACCATGTTTGTCAGCATTTGTACATGTATTGCATGCTGCTGATCAGCCATTTGTTTTTGTTTTTCAAGCAAGGGTTGAAAAAGATTCCAGAGCTCATTTGCAGCAAGTGCTTGTGTTGGAGCAGGTGCTTGAGGTGGAACAACAGTGGATTGTGCTTTTTGAGCTTTTAACAGCTGTTGCACCATATCCTTTATTTCGATAACTGATGTTTCAAGTTTTTCATCTCTGCCCGTCAATTCATGATATTTTGAATCATCACCCAAATTAATGGGATCACCCGAATCCCCACCAGCAGTGGTTGTATCAATGTGTGACTTAGGAACTGAGTCCCAAAAATCATCCATTGATGCCCCTTGTTCTCGGTACTGGGGACTTTTTCTTCCGCACTTGAAAACCCTTTGATTGTACCAGTGGTCAAAACAGTTTCACTAGTGGTTACCAGAGGTGCTACAGAAAAAATTGCCTTCAAGGGAGTCTGATTAATGAAACAACTGGCCAAATGTAGATCTGTTGATCCAACATTTGTAGTTGTTGCTCCACTTGAACTACTGTTAGGAATTACATGTAACTCCTGCAGTGTAACCTCCTCAATTGTTGCTGGGATAGCAGAGGTATAAGCATCAAACCCAGTCACTTGTTGGAGTATACTCTCAGTGATAGGTGATAGAGAGGAACTGGTTTGTGTCTGAGCTATATCAACTGCATGCAACAAGGGTAATATGGATGGTGGTAGTGTGAGGGGTGAAGATAAGGGTGTTGAAAGAGACATGTCCTTGGGATCAGGACTGAGGAAGATGGATCCGAGTGGATTCAGTGCTTCATAATGTGGGGTCCCTGTGTTTACAACCTGATCCTTTTGTGAGGATGCAGGAGGAGTTTGAGGCAATGGTGGAGATCTTTCTTCCATCTGCTGTGAGGAAGTAGCAGCAGTGGTTGTAAGTGACATTTGTGTTGTCACTGGCAGTGCCTCTGGGATCTCATCTTCCAGAGTTGCCTTTGTTTTAGGTTTGGAGGGCTTTCTGGATGTTTTCTTTTTGGTCCTTCTGGTAATGGCAGGTGTGGGTTTCAAAGCAGTGGTTGTGCTGCTATGATCACCTGAAGCAGTGGGCTCAGCAGCAGATACTTGAGGAGCAGTGGTAGCTGCTAAATTCTGCTCAGGCACCTCTGCTTTTGTTTTTATAGGTGCCATCATTCTAGAAAATGTTTCAGTTGTCAAACCTTTTATTTGAAAATAAGCACCTTGTTTGAGCAAATTTCCATTTTCTTTTCCAAATTTTTGTTTAAAATGGTAGCTTAGAAACCTTGGAAAAAGTAGAAATGCTTTGCTATCACCATTTTTTACCAAATCATCAAAGATCTCCTGGGAATAATTATAATTTTCATTATTTAAAATAGCATAACCCAGACATTGGATCTTTAATGATATTTCGTTAAAAGCAGTTGTTTTATTTGAAACACACATCAAAAGTGTGTGAAATAAAAACCTAGGTGCAGAAGGAAAGAAACCTTTTTGTAAAGTGTCCCTTTTCGGTTGTTCTGCATACCCCCTTTTCAAGAAATCAGTTTTCAACTCGGTTTTAGTAAAAGAAGTTTTACCTTTCTGATCATCGAGCTTAAAGACTTCTGAAATCGATAGTTGAGTAATTTGAATAGCTTTACCCTGTATCGAGGAGTTGATGGCTACGACAATGTCTTCTTGTTTTTCAAGGGTAGCATTTTTCCAGAACTCTCTCTGGGTTTGTTGGTAAATGGGAGCATCTGCTATTAACAAAGTTTTGTACTTTGATGCAGATAAGGTGTCGATGATGGAATCGAAGGTGTGGTTGTTTGTGGGTTTTGTGAGTAAACCCAAATAGTTGTGAGGGGATTTGTATGGTATTTCAAGGGATTCAGCGGCCGTTTGAGCGACCTCTTTGGGAGATGATGATGATGATGATTTTGACTTTCATTTTTATTTTGATTTCGTCATTGTGATGAAGAAGAACAGAGGATGATTTGGGATGGAAAGTTGAAAACTGCTTTGAGAAGAGAATTTTAGAATTCAGTTCGACAGTGTAAAACCCTGTTTGGGGATTTTGATCAGGGTTTTATTAAGGGAAAAATGTGAGTGCTGATGTGGCAGCAGTTACAAAGATCTGAGGGCTAAAAACTGACCACGTGCCAACCTCTGATGAAATGGATGAAGAATGGAGGACAGTTGTTTTAAGAGCCACTGATGAAGCAAGCATCAGTGGTTACAACGGTAATAATGTGATAACAGTGGATGATTTTTACTATCAGTAGATAGCATATCAGTGGATAAGACACTGATTTTGAGCATCAGTGCTTGCCAAGAAAATGAAAGGTCAGTGGTTGACTTTCAGCTGTGGGCAATATTTAGGAAACAGATGTTTGAACAAAACAGTGGTTAGGGGTAAGATGATGGTAATGATTTAAAGGCTCATTATGTCAGCAACTTTTACAGGAATTTTCATTCAGGGTTTTACCACATGTCATTTACACATTTTGAAGCTTCTACAACTCCCTGACAGTGGTTTAGTACCCCAGATGATGTACACTTTTTACTAAGGCTACTCATTCTTGTTATAATATTTGAATTAAAACATGAGTACCCAAGTATTTTAAGATTTGTTAACAATCAATCTTTTGCTCAGTGTAAAAACAAACTTGAGTTTGACATGACCTTGACAAATGTACCATTTCCTTTTGAACCATTTTGAGGATAATATTACCAACAAAAATAAAGGTTATATATCCTGACGGAGATTGAAACTTTTACTATCAAAAACCAGTAAAAAGTACAAAATATATTATTCTTAAAGAAAAGAATAATATATCCTGCTTTATTGAGAAAATCCTTTTTCAGAAAAAAAATTAAAGGATTTTCTGAAAACAGCACCAAAAGGATCTGGTATATTTTTCAATAAAACTCATAATCAAATCATTCTTCAAGTTTATGAAAATGCTCAGTGGTTTGTCAACAGCGGTATGACATTTTAAATACATTTTGACCACTGTTTGGTACCATTTTCTTGTCAGTTGATTGCAAAAAATGAGAACACATGAACACATAAGTTTTTGAAAACCCTGTCCTGGATTTTGTTACCATATGATGGTTCTGATAGCTTGTCTAGTCCTCTTACAAGTTCATTCACTGGAAATACTATTGTTACCTGAACTTTCCTGAACCAATGATTGCACACAGTTGCTTAATGACCATTGTTACCCCAATTTTTTACCCTTAAGTGTTTTATATTTATACTCTTTTCTTCTGACTTCAAAAGTTTTGAGATAAACACACTCTCGAGTTTTTGTGAATTTTCTTCTTCCCTTTTTACCCTTCCCATTCATAAGTAATGAAATACTTACTGGGAGGTCTTTATTGAACAAAAACTTAATCCAAAATCATTTTGCAGTGATGTTTTGAGGGATTTGGTCATTTCTGCACATGCTTATGCCAAATTTCACATCATCCATGATCTAAACATTTTTTACTGCTGATTTTCTTAATGTATTTTTAACAAGGTTGATTTGTTCCTTTTGAGGATCTCAACCTGTTTTTCAACACATAAGATCAAATGACTAAAGTTTTAATTTCCCTCTTTTTATATTATCAAAAACACCAATGCTTTTATGAACATAAGTTTTTGTTAATCTGAGGTTCATACTTTAGCATCTAATATAATGAAAACATTACAAATTTCATAATCAACAGTTGAAATCAATTTTGAAAAGAAGAAATAATACCATAGTTTAACAGACATGTTTTCAGATCTGAAAACTATGAGTAACTTGTGCATGACATCACTTGTTGTATGAAATTTGTGTGTCTTATGACATCTTGGTTGTTTTACAGAGTATTTGAACAACAGCTTTAAGCGTGATCTCTCGTTACTCTGTTTTTCAACTAAATACAACCAACCTTAGTATTAATGAATTTTGAGCTGAACTGTTATATCAAATTGATTGTTAGATCGAATTTGACTGTCCAAGCTCTGATACCAATTGTTAGGATCGGAGGCTCTCATGATTGTGTTTGTTTGTGTGATTTGAACAAATCAAATAGAAATGAACAATGTTTAAATGCAGCGGAAATGAATAACAAACTGTGTAAACACAATCAAAGGAGAATATGGTATGATAAACATTTGATTTTCATAGAGTTGAAAGATAACAGATCAAAGCAAAATATTACAATGCAAGCTTACAAACTAAACTCCCCCTCAGCCTGATACTCCATGGTTGGTTGCACAAGTTGACAGGATTGAATTGAGGAGAAGAACTCACTCAAGACGATCAAATGTAACAGTACAGAGTACTGCTCCATTTATAGACAAGCCAAACCACTAAGGCATCTCAGCTGACGTCACCATGAAAGCGACGTCTAACAACCTAACAACCTGTAACAACTGTTCCTATACAAGCACTGCTAATGTTAACCACTGATTCTACATAAGACAAGTAATGCACTAAACTACTGCTATCTTCTTCCATCAGTGCTTTCCTCAAGGTTGATCAGTCCTTGAGTGAGCAGTGCTTTGTCATCAGTAGATAGAACCAGCAGTGTTTACTTCTTTAGGGCTTTGTCAGCAGTTGAAAGGGTATCAGCAGTGTATACGGACAGTGGATAGAGAGCCATCAGTTGTTATAATCACTTTCAAGGTGAAAGCTTAATGTAAACAGCTGCTTATTGTGAATCCACTGTTGTGATCCGGTTTTGGCTTTAATTATCTGTTCCTCTGGTAGGGTTCAATCCCAACATAACCTATTTTCTCATTCTGTGTGCTCTGATTTATCTAAAACAACACAAGACTCGATACAAGACGAAGTCGACAGACGCATGCACTAAAACTATAAATACCCCATGTCACTCTCATAGTTACCACTTGTGGCAACTGACGTCCGAACAGCTCGTGCTCCCTACATTTTCTTCGATTTCTCTTAATTCTGGTAAGATCTCGTCCTAAATCTTGTACTTCCTTGATCTACACGCACTCCTACACCTTTCTATCTTTTAAATCTTAACTTTTAACCGTGAAATCATCAAGATTCAAGGTGTTCTAGGATGACGTCATCATGTGTTCTTGAAGAACTTCATGTTTTGGCCTCAACCCACCAAGAATAACTTAGATCTAATCGATTTCCACATAAACTAACAATGAGAGAAGGTTTTCCAACTTTCTTTCTGTAGGATCGGTTTGTGACCCAAACGAGTCGTTCAGAGGTGTTCTTCTCTGTTTCAGGTGCGGAATAACAAGAAACGGAGGTAGAAATAGCTGATTCTTCTCTTTAACTACTAATTGTATTGATATGACAACGATTACAGTTCGATCTTCACACCGGCAGAGCTTCGGTATGGAATACAAGTTGAACAATGATTTCGCACATGGAACCCCTATATATAGTGCTTATGGTTTCGCTCCAAAGGACATGTCCTTATAAGCGAAACCTTAAATGTACGAATAAGCTAAACCTCACATGTACGAATAAGCTAAACCTCTCCATGTACGAATAAGCTAAACCTCATGTCTAAGTCCATATCAGCGAAACCTCTACCTAAGATACATACAATCTCTTGTTTTCTCGTAAAACGTGCCCTAATCTGTACAATGCAATGTAAGACTCGATCCAAGACGAAGTCGACAGATGTAGTGCACCAACAGACTCCCCCTCAGATGTTGACGAGTCGACTATCGAGTCACAACAATGTTGTGTCTTCACATCTTCAGTCTTGATCAGTCTCTGGGCTTTTCTCTCTCTATCTTCATCAACAGACTCCCCTTCTTGATTTGCTGGCATTCTTTTGTTCTTCAGCAACATCTGCTTCAGGATCTTTGTCTGGCTTTCTTTGTCTTCAGAATCCAAAACCTGGCACTCTATCTTTAGATTCAGAATTGAAACTTGGCTATTCCTGCACATTCTTAACCCAGAAATGAATTTCTAAATTTAACAATTTGAATGCACCAACATTCTAAAAAAAATCAGACGACTCCCTCTCATAATCATATGCACCAACAACAACTCTTCCTCTAATTACTATCTTTATGATGAACCACTTGTTGATTTTCAAAACACATTTGATGATTAAGACACACTCCCCCTCACAACAATGTCATCATGTTTAGCACTCGGAACTTTGAAAATCAGCTTTCCAACATCAGTTGTCGAAAATCTTTTTGACTTTTTCAAAAATTTATACTAAAACACACTGAAAATCTTTTTGGATTTTTGAATATAAAGAAATGCAGTAAAGAAATATTTACAGACACTAATTTTGTGAGTTCGTGCAAGAGGATCATATCAGTTTTTGACAAATCACAAGTACCGTTGAGCTTAGTTACACATTAAGAATTAAACAATTCACTTAGATTGCCAATATACTGATCCACTTAAATTTTCACACAAATTTCAACTGATTCAGGATATGAGTTAGATGTTTTAAGAACTTAAACTCATTCATGTGTCCCACCTCTTGAATATACTCCCGTATCCAGATCCCAATATTCAGTCTTACAAGTGAGTATACCACAAATGATATCTGTAAGGGGTTAAATTGCGAGGGTCGTGAGAGCGCAGGTCGATCTTTCGATACGCAGAGAGATGACGGCTTCGACTTTTGGTGGGTCCCCTTTAGAGGATCTTTTGTATTACAACAGCAATGACTATCAATTTTATTGTTTCATCAATTTGCTGAGGGCTGCGCTATATTTCAAGCATGCGGAAAGTATTCTCCGGGGACTAGGCCATTGCTTCCGCAAAATCAGAAGTCCCGGGATAATACCCCAGATATCACTGAGCATAAAGACCTAGTATCTCAGAAAGAGGGACCTTTCAAACGAGATTTCAGGGGTTACCTATATATCCAAGTAGTATTCCCCACGAAACAAGCAAGTTCGAATTTTAGTTTATATCCCAAAAAAGCTTACTAAATGTTTAAAAACCTATCGGCATATCATCAGTGAGACTGTTTAACACTATTTAAACATTACAATTCTTTAGCATACTGTAACTGTCTACTGATGTACTATCATTTCCTCTTCTTTGACACCAAAACTCATTTTTTGATTTTATCATGTTTTTGTCTTTTTCAAATTTTCTAATGTTTTTGGATTTTCTGAAATTTTCTACTCCCCCTAAAATGCAAACACATTAAAGGAAAATTTGAAAACAAACTGTACAAAACTTGACAACCGATATCGAATCGCTTCAATTCGCCATCCACTAGGCATAAACAATCAGAACTCCCCCTTTCACAAAACTATTTTCTCATTATGATTTCAAAACACTTAAGTTTGTTTTAACCAAAATGATTTTTCCGGAAAATAAGTTTTGTTGTTTTAACCACTTGTAAAGTTAGGGATTTGGTTCATCATATTTTCCATTCAATCATTTGTATGTGGATTACATCAAGTTCAAACTAATAACCTTGAGTAATCACTTTGTCAGAATCAACCTCTTACCACTTGTAAGAATATCCAAAACATATAACCACATGTAGGAATAAAACATCTACACAAACCATATTACTAATCAAGATGCCGATTCCTGCTTCGCACTTACCAACCTGGAAGCTCCGGCAAGTCACACTTAACCTGTAAAAATTTTAACAATTTTAACAACTTTCATACAAACACTTTAAAATATGAATGATGCCGATTCCTGATCCACGATATAAACTTGGGATCTCCGGCATAGTCCTAAGACTTTACGGAAAACAAACTTCCATCCAAGTCTTCTCAGACTTGATGGCTTTCAGTTCTTGCGCAGTATGGTTGTAAGTTGCCTTTTTAGTTGCATAAAAATCTTTAACCCCCTTAGCTTTCCCATTCAACATTTTCCCAAAAATTTTCTTAACACTTCCATTGAATGTTTTCTCGACATCAAACTTAGTTTTCTCTGTGTAAAACTGATTCGAGATCTCAACCTTACCCACTTTTTGTTTAACCTCTTCAAATTTCAGTGATGGAAACTCATCATCATTCACTGAAATTTTCATCTCAACCTGTGGCTCTTCTGGCTTTGTGGAACCAGATTCATCGCCGAATTTCTCATCAACTTTCTTAACAACCCACACTTGGTTGTCATTCTCTTTCTTTTTATAAAAATTCTTTTTAGAACACTCACCAACCTCATAAGTTGAATTTTCAAAAATTTTAAGTCTGTCGGTTGGTGGTTCAACATCAACAACCTTTTCTTTCAATTTCTGAGAAACTCCCTGTTTTGTTTTGGCATTTTTCTGACAGTTCCATGCAATGTGACCAGGTTCATTGCACTTGTAACAGGTACGAGTCTCTCTTTGATAAAACACTCCAGTTCCATTCTTCTTCTTTTCAGCAAGAAACTCCTGGTTTGACTGTCTCCAGAACGGTTTCTTCTGTTCCTCTTCTGCACTTCCACCTGACACAAATTCTGTTTTTGTTTTAGAATTTTTCAAATTTTTATGATTTTCTGGTGGAATAAATCCAAGACCTTTCTTTTTGTAGCTACGATTTTGGTTTTGTTTCTTTTGAAAACCAGAACCAGAATTGTACCCCTTTTTCTTGTTTAGACGTTGTTGAACTCTTGAAGTGTATTTTTTAGGTTTTTCAGTAACATTTAAATCTTTTATTTCAGAAATATTAATTTCTGTCAATTTGAAAACCTTTTTGATCATGTTAAATCTAACACTTCTTATTGGAAACTCTTTGTCAGAGTATAATTTGTCCGAATCATTTAAAGTGTATGCAACTTCAAATGTTTCATCATCCAAATTTGCTTTTGATAACAAACATTCTTTACTGTAAGCCTTTTTGACCGACGATTTTGGACTGTTGACTGACGAATTTGACCCTTCAGACTCAGACTTTGACTCAGACTCCTCCTCAGTATCCAACACCTAATCGACCACCTTTTTGATTAACTCAGACTCATGATCAGTATCAGACGAGGTAAACGTGACATCAATGTTATCTGGTAAAACGTTAGTTGTGTCGGTTTTTAGCTTTATATTGACTGCTTTTTCAAGTTGCTCCTTGTTTGGTTTTCTAGGAGAATACCCTTCCCAAATTGGAGGCGGACAATTGTTATAGCTAACAGTCGGTTTCTTACCACTATTTTTCTTTTTCTTTGGCTTCTCGTCTTGAAAAGCTTCCATACCTGCAATAGTTGGGTAAATACGATCAACGAGATAATCAGAACTAGAATAACTTTGTAATAAACGTCTAATTCTCTCATTCTCAATCTTTTCTGTCTCCAACTCTTGCTTCCATTTAGCAGTCTCTTCAATGTAAAAATTGATGGCTTTCTGCTTTGTCATCATTACAGCATTCATCATCGTTAATGCTTGTTCTCTTTCTAAATTTGTCTTTTGGAGACCAGTTACTGTTTTGTTCAAGACATCATAAGATTCTTTCACATAATTGAGGTTGAACAGTAACTGCTCTTTCTTCTTTTCATACTCAGCAATTATCTCGTCTTTTGATGCACAACCCTTGCATTCTTCCAAACACTTCTCGTAAGGCTTTACAACTTCAACAATCTTCTCAATCTCAATTGTCTTTACCACTTCAACCACTTTTTCTTCTTCAATCACCTTCTCTTCTACCTTCACTCTTTCAGTTTCAACCATCTCCTCAGTAACACTTTCAATGTTCTCTTTCTGAGCAACACTTTCAGCCTTCATTTCCTGTTGTTCTTTTGCAGCTCTTTTCTCCTTCAACTTCTCCATGCGATCTGCAAAATAGAAATGAAAACTTTTAGGAGAAAGATGAGTTTTAGCAACATTAATGTGTTTTTCCTCCTCATCATCACTGCTACTATCATCTGGAGGTGACTAATCAAACTGTGCAGACTTTTCAGAACTAGTATCTGATAATCCAGAATCAGATGGTGTTTGATCAAAAACAACTTCCTTTTCTGAAATAACAACATTTTGTACACTCTCATCAGAACTTTGTAGACTTTCATCAGTACTTTCTGAACTTTCAACAGAAACAACAGACTTTTCATCCATGCTTTTCACTGTTTCACCAATAGACTTCATCCACGTAGCAAACATATCTGGTTCTCTGACAATCTTAGCGATGAAAGCTTTAAAATTCCCATTCTCATCTGCAAACATATTCCAACTGAAGCCTTCAGGTAGCCTCTCATCATCTTGATCGATTATGCATGCTTTGCTATCAGGAGAGATATAATTGTTCCAGTTAAAATCCACCGCACACGCTCTTTTTGAATCCTCGATTCTTCTACCATGAGCCGTCTGTGAGTCTTGTGATTGACCAACTTGCTGATAAATGGCTTTCCGGTAGTAATCATCATTTCCAAACGGATTCTGAGCGCCACTAGCTTCTCTGTTCTTGCACTCCCGCTTGAAATGGCCTTTCTCCCTGCAACGAAAACAAGTAACTTTAGATTTATCAAAACCTAAAGTAGATACATGAGCATCAAGAAAGTCATTTCTCCCGGTAATCGTTTTGAACTTTTCAGCACGTCTAAGAACACTCGCAAGACACCATTTGATATCCATCAGTTCCATCTCTTCTGCGTCTATTTGATCGTAATCCTCTTTGGTGAGCATGGGATTTCCGATCCGACCAGCCACTAGACCCTCATAAGATAACAATACGGAACCAAGTAGAGCCATGTGGTCTTTAGCAGTGTCTTCTGAAAAACTTTGACCTTCTGGAAGATTTAGAGCGATGTTACACTGAATCACATAACCATTTCCTGTCTTTGTGCTTTGAGACTGAAAGCTTTCTGATGAACTCTTTGGATTGACACTCGGATATAATGAGAAACCACTACTGCTTTTGTTTGAACTTTGATCAATCTTTTCTGTAGAATCCCCAGCACTAAACGCAGTTTGAATTTTCGGACTTCTCTCAGCTTTTGGAACCGGAACACTACCTTTGTAATACATTTTTACATCCTGTTGACCACTTGGACTGTTCATCCTTGCAATCTTCTGCTGTTCCAAATCTTGACCCTCAATCTTTTCGATAAACTGACCAATTGTTAACCCATCATAAACCCCTGTGTTTTTCAGAATCATCAAATAAGTTCCCCACTCTTTTTGTAGTAACGCATCAGCTAATTTGTCTACCCACTCTTCAGACTCCTTTTTTATACTAAGCATTGACATAGATCGCACAAGGTGACAGTATCTTTCAATCAGCTTCTTTGTGTCTTCACCCGGTAGACTGCTGAACAGATCAAACTCTTTCTTTAACAATGCCTTCTTGCTTTTAATCATTTTCTTGCTACCCTCAAATTTGACTTTAAGTGCATCCCAGATTGACTTTGCAGTTTTGTCATGCTGTAGCAGAATGAAAATGTCTTCTTTGATAGCTTGCTGAAGTAGACTGATCGTCATCTTTTCAGCTCTATACATATCACGTTCTTGATCACTAAATTTAGATATTTTTTTATCAACTTTCAAATCAGTCTGTGGCAAAACATATTTCTTTAAAATACACTCCCATGACCTAAGATGGTTTGCCTGAACCCAGTTCTTAAATCTGTCTTTCCACCCGTAATACTCTTCAATACTCATCAATTTCGGGGGCTTTTGGATGGTTCCCGTCTCATTTTCCGAACTCATGGCTTGAGCAACAGTAGATGGACCAGACGGTGTTGCAAACGCGTTGTAGAACTCGGTATCCATGACTTTTCAACACGTATTTCAAAGACTGTGACGTATAAGCGAACTCAAGTGTTCGGGATGACCTTATAAGCGAAATATGGTTGGCTTATAAGCGAAACTAGGATTCTGTCACAAGAGCGAAATCACTAATGATCTTTGAAACGAAATCACTAAGTTCAAATAAGCGAAACCCTGATGTTCTTTGGAGCGAAATTACTGATGTTTGTATAAGCGAAAACACTGATGACCTTAAAAGCGAAATTTGTGATGACTGATAAGCAAAACCTTATTGGACCATATGAGCGAAAGTACTAGATCCGTATGAGCGAAACTACTATTGTTACTATAAGCGAAACCCTGATGTTCTTTGGAGCGAAATATGTTGTCTTTGTGCACACAAAAGCGAAACTACAGATGACAAATAAGCGAAATTACTCAATGTCCGGATAAGCGGAACCAAGTTCGAAGGTAATTTCAACCATTTTTAGTCCGTAATTTGGTCCGAAACTTTCAAGGGTTTGTCTATGTTCAATTGCGCACAGTCTGTGAAATTTTGAACGAATTCTGACCGGTAAAATTTTCTGAATTGATGAAAGAAAGTGTAGAAGCAAGAAATCTCGATAAATTCCAGCTACTCTCTGCAGAACTCCTCCTCCTGAGCTCTGATACCAATTGTAGGATCAGTTTGTGACCCAAATGAGTCGTTCAGAGGTGTTCTTCTCCGTTTCAGGTGCGGAATAACAAGAAACGGAGGTAGAAATAGCTGATTCTTCTCTTTAACTACTAATTGTATTGATATGACAACGATTACAGTTCGATCTTCACACCGGCAGAGCTTCGGTATGGAATACAAGGACTGAACAATGATTTCGCTCATGGAACCCCTATATATAGTGCTTATGGTTTCGCTCCAAAGGACATGTCCTTATAAGCGAAACCTTACATGTACGAATAAGCTAAACCTCACATGTACGAATAAGCTAAACCTCTCCATGTACGAATAAGCTAAACCTCATGTCTAAGTCCATATCAGCGAAACCTCTACCTAAGATACATACAATCTCTTGTTTTCTCGTAAAACGTGCCCTAATCTGTACAATGCAATGTAAGACTTGATCCAAGACGAAGTCGACAGATGTAGTGCACCAATACTTTCGACTCTTTTACACTAAAATGTACTCACAACCGGTAGAATCGGAGCTTGTGTCGACTCACTACACTATCTTGTGGTTGTGTTGGTTCAAGATCCGTATTCTATCCACGAGGTTATCGATTTCGGGTTAACCAAGAACCATCGTCTTAAACCGGTGGACTGACCGAATTTGGGTGATTCCTGTTCGATCAGGTCACTAGAGCTTAGGATGGGACTCTGTTGGTTAGCACGATATCAACACATCTCGATAACCTGACAAACAATCAAAATGGCCAAGTGTACGACGAACGGAACGACCATAATGGTGTGCTATCCGACCGGACTGCTGTCCGAACGGACAGCCACCCGAACGGATTGTCATCCGAACGAACCGCACCTTGGGTCCAACACTTAACTATTGTTCCAACGATTGAATTCTGGTTGTTGAACGAGTTGTTGTCCGACCGGACTACCATCCGAACGGACAGCCACCCGAATCATGAGACATTTGGACTTTAACACTTAAACAATTTTCAACATGTTCAACAACAGGGTTGCCACTCGCTCGGATGGGAATCCGACCGAGTGACCGCCCTGCTGTGGATTTGTTCTCACTAAATAACCTCACCACTCGAGTCGCTATCCGACCGGATGATCGTCCGATCGACCGACCTGAAAGGTAGAGATACTTCAATGTTTTCAAAATGCTACAACGAAAACTTCAAAAGTCAAGCCATCATACACAAACACATCATTCGCAAAGGAAGAAACAATCCACTCGAATAGTCATCCGACCGGACTACCGTCCGACCGGTGACCATCCGAACGGATTGTCATCCGCACGACTGACCGTCCGACCGGATGACCATCCGACCGAACTGCTGTCCGAGCCACTTACACCTTGCATCGTTTTACGCGTCACTTATCGTTATGCTATCGTTCTGATCAGGCTAACTCTACTCTCTAGCACTCCCTTCAATCCATCAATCGCTGTGAGTATACTCGATCCCTTTTTGCTTTACGCACTTTTGGGTGTTACATACGTTACTTATTCTAAATCACATCGAACACACTACTCAATACTTTTAACGCTAACCGTTGCCGCATGATATACGTGACTTAATGAATGCTTGTTTGTTATGTTTACACATGGAATGTTGTCTACCTGCCTTAGCAACGATAGTACTATTAGTTTGGACTCAGCACCCGTTCACTCGGGGATTGTTAAGGACAACTATTTGCATGGATTACAGTGGTGATCATGTATTACGAACTGCCTTGGGCAGTCAACCCGCAGTCATTGGTATTGTTAGGTTCATGTCGATAAATAACATGCCTTATTTCACTCTGTGTACGTGTTGGTTATGCGTAACGCTTTCGAACTCTATATGCAATTATCAAACTTGTATGCTCACCTTTACATTATATGTATTGACTTTATTTTAACGTATGTGACAGGTGCTTAGGATGCATATCTGCTAGGAAATCGAGGCTAGAATAAGGTCTTAGAGGCCAACAAATAGTTGTCTGTACAAATGAAATCTGAGTTGTCGGAACCGAACTATTTGCCTAGATTTTGTCTGTAATAATTGTATTATCTTTCGAGACATGGTATGAGACATGTTACTTTAAATTGATTGGTAATGAAATTGTTATGGAAACTTCTGGACAATCTGTTTCGCTCAGTGCCATGCCCCGATGTTTCCGCCATCGGTTGGGGTGTGACATTCTGATACCAATAATGCAGCACCAATTGTAACATTGAAGTGGTGATTGTCTATACCAGTGAACGGTACAAACACCATAGCGTATCTGCATATGAAAACACCAATAAGAAAGTGAAAAGATAACAAAACGCCAATGCACGTAAACTCTGAAAAACGCCAATTCATGTAACTAGTGAAAACGCCAAAAGAACAAAAAAATTGAATTATAAAATATTACTTGTTGGACGATACGTGGCGTCAAACGAAATCACATCACCAAACACGGGGTAATTACGTTTGGCTTGATCATCACACCAAAAAAGTCCCTTCAAATGATCCTGTTCGTCTGTGAAGTAATCGTACGAGAAATTAGGATGTGACTGTTTTTTTTCATCCAAATGTCTCACAACCATCTCAGCATCGTATTCCCCTATAAACAAGTTAATTTGCCTCTTGTAGTTCTTAAATTCTACTTTACTTGCACCCACGTCTTTGAAACCGCCAAAACAAGTCTTCATAACATTAAATGCCTTAACTGGACCCAAATTCAACTTAGACATGCTGTGTATAACATGCTTCTGGAGCTAAGTGAGGTGTCGTTCAGTTGGAAGAAAATGCTTATCAGGACGTTCAACAAGATCATGGTTGTGCTCCTCAACAAACCTATAGATCTTCCATGCTACAGCCTCAAAAATTATGCATAACAGTGCACCACAATCAGTCATCTTTGAAAAGGTGGATCACACAATCTCTTCCTTTTGATTGGGGTCCAACGTATCAACTTTCTTGTCCTTATATACCCAGTTGTCATACACAAGTACTACTTAATATGTCTTTCACCTTTGGCGTTTCTCTTTTCAGTACCTTTCCTGACTGAAAAACCACAAGCCTTCGCATACGTAACATACATTGAATAAAAATCATCGAGGCTTGTGAATATCATGTCCATTTTGGGCTTTATCTCTTCACTAACATCAGGAATGATAAATGGTAAACTAGTTTTAGGGAAAAACCTTTCATTCGAAGAAACAACTTCGTCTGAGAAAACACAGTGAGAAACAATTTCAGAAAAACGCCATTAAAAATAGAATTTGTCTCCTTATAACATTATAAATGAAAAAACCATTACTTGAATAATAAACAAGACATAATATGTGACAACTGGCACAAAACCGGTAATTTCCGTACTATTTTAAAAATTATTTATTTCCTGCAATTATGTGCTTAAAGATCAACATTATGTGCTTAATTTCTTTACATATGAATTCATGCATGTTTTATACTTCAATTATCGCATTATGCATTACATTAAGCGTTGCGTCGGAACGACTAGTAAACTCACCAGTAAGACAAGCTGCGTCAGCATGACTGCAGATATAATCAGGCAATAGATTTAATGCCTAGATGTAGGTCCAGCATAAAAAATACATTAAAACCCAAGTGTAGGAACAAGGGTTAATATAAACACTTTCCGGAAGCTAAAACAAGCACTAAAAAGTACCCGAAACGCACCAAAAATGCAGAATTTTGCATAATAAACAATTAAACTATAAAATAACATGCAGAATTTATGTTTTGGTGTCCAGAATAACTTGTAACCTGTCGGGAATGAAAACTGTCACAAAAGGTACTTCATACCTTGTAAAACTGCACTATTTAGCACGTTAACGAATCGATAACCGAACGAATAATCGGACACTACCCAAAACACCAAAAATAGACTAGAAGCATTGTTTTTATGATATAAATCTAGTTATGGTGATAAAACACCTTAAAAATCATAAAAACACTTAAACACACTTAATATTACATATAACCTTCCAAGTTACATCTTTCACCCTTAACTTCCAAAAATTACCCCCCCCCCCTTTTGGTGACCGGCCCCAACATGGTCACACGCCTTTTCCATTATAATATATCAAGTGTATTCAAGATATTGGACACTAAACCTAATGGACAATGTTATGTTGGAAGTTTGTTTTAAAATACCATTAGTTGATGAAACATTATCACTTTCACTCAAAATTCATCATCTTTCCTTCCTCACTTCTTCTACCTCACGGCCGCACCACAACCACTCTACATCCACCATTTTCACTCATAAATCAAGCAATCCAAGCATATACAAAGGTGAAGGAAGGTGATCCAAGGAAGCTAGGAGCAAAGGAAGTTGAAGGACCACCTTGTGGACCTTTTAATCACTCATCTTTACCATTCTTCATCTTCTTCTTGTTTGTGCCACTTTCCTAGCCACTAGAGCTAGTAGTAAGCCTTCTAAACACTATTTTACTTCATGTTATTAGTATGTACAAGTCACACCATCAACGAAACTAAACTTTAAAAGGTGATAACATGAAGATCTGACATAATCTAAGTGAAATCAAGTTGTTTTGAGGTTGTTTGATGTATGTGATGAAGTTGTGAATGTTTAATCTTGTGTTTTTAGTTAGATACATCATGTTAAAGCTTGTTAGAAGCTTAGATCTAACAAGTATAAGCATGGATCTTGAAAGATCCATGGTTAAACTTGAAGATGAACTTGAAAAGTCTTTATGTAAACACGAAAAGTGGTTTTAAAGTATGATTCTTATGATCTTGAAGTAATAAAGTTTAAGGATGATTAACTTATGAAGCTAAGTCTCATGAAAGATTTATAAAAAGTTTATGGAAAAGCCTTCAAGAAGCTTATTTTTAAAAGAATCAAGTATGTTAAGTGTAGATTTACAAGACTACATGTTTCTACAAAATAATCAAGTTCATCTTAGGGTTTTACATGATGAAATTAGTGTATGTAACATGTGATATTGTTGGGAATTGATTTTTGGTGATGAAAAGAAAATAAAGACATGTTTTGAAAACATGGGAAACCTCCATTTTTAGGGGAAACTATAAATTTTGACACTTAGAAAAAGATAAGTTTTTGTGAAATTTATTCCCCAAAAATTCACCTAAAAATATTTACTAAGGTTTCCTAATTTTTATACAAAATTACAAGCCAAGAAATAAGGTTTTCTTCAAGTTAAAATCAATATTAAGTATGTATATTTTTGGGGAAAATATATATATTTAGTGGTCACCAAATTTTGTGCTAAGTGTATATTATGTGTATTATATGTAGTACTGTATTAGGAACTTGAAAATACACTAAATACTCCCAAGGAATATAAATACCAAAA
This sequence comes from Helianthus tuberosus, assembly GCA_030545235.1. NCBI lineage: Eukaryota > Viridiplantae > Streptophyta > Magnoliopsida > Asterales > Asteraceae > Helianthus > Helianthus tuberosus. The sequence goes on along the minus strand of CM060447.1, from coordinate 80,002,977 downwards.
TACACAAAAAAATATACAAGGAAATATTTATAAATATATATACAAGAATTACCCATGAAAAGGGGTATTTGGACAATAAACATAAATATATTCCTCAAACATATAGACTTGGACAAATATTGGACATTTTTTGACATAAATATATATTTGGACAAATATATATAATTATTACCAAGTAATGAGAATTATACAAAAATCGGGTGAACGAAAAAAATAAATATATATATTTAACAAGCATAGCAATCTATTATATATAATAAATGAAAGTTATTTGGGCCACGTGTCACTTGATTAGGGCATCCTCAGTTCTCTTTTCCCGCCCAACAGTGCCATCCCCTTTTCCTTATATAACCTCTCTTCTCACTTCTGATCTTTCTTTACAAACGCCTAGGGTTCTTTCTCTCTCTATATTCCGGCGATTCAAATTCAAATTTCACAAACCCTGCAAATTATTGAGATAATTCTTTCCATCCAAACCTTAATCTTCTTCAGACGCCACCATAAAATCTTCTTTTGTTCATCGATTACTTCATCAAAAGGTTTGTTCTTTTTTTTAGTTGAATTACTTTCATGATTTCCTCTTATTTACACTAATCCTAATTTCTACTCGTAATCTAATCATATGGTTCCAGGGTTGTTGTCATCAAAGTTGAAATCCGCTTAGCTGCGGATAAGAGAACTGCCATAAGCTGGTATGTTTGAATATGTTTTGAAATTAGCGTTTTTTTCTAGATGGTGATGATATATCAGTATAACATCTGTTGATTATTGATGTTTGAGTATGTTCAGCCATTATTGTTTCTGAAATTAGAGTTTCATTTGTATTATCTGTTTGTAACAGCAGTGGTTCAGCATCTACAGTGGATTCAACATCAGGTGTTTGCTATTATTGTTTGATGTTGTTTGCTATTGTTGTTTGATGTTGTTTGCTATTGTTGTTTGCAGTTGAAGATATCTTAATTAAGGTAATAATTGTATTACATCCTGTTGAAAATTAGAATTGATAAATTTAGGGAAAGTGAGGTTGAAAGTTAATAACCCAACAGTGGAGCATTTCATTCTACAGGTTCCATAAATTAAGGGTATTCTCATGTAATGATGATGATTGTTCCACGGTTGTTTCCAGTATTATTGTTCCAACATCGTTTGAAGTATGTGTTTTTTGCTACTCTGATTTTCAATTTTGAGTTTTTTATTTTGAAGTGATATACTCTAATTCTCGGTTTAAATTTCAGTCTAATCACAGTTGTTTGAAATTCATACAATCTACTGCGGGTTATTATAGGTTTGTATTCAAAGAAGCATAAAGTTTAATTAAACACAAAGAAAGATTATTAAATTTATAGTTAAAATAATTTTTGCTTATGTCTAAATGATGATGATGATTATAATTGACTTGTGCAGAAAATGATGATGTAGAACCCACAGTAGTTCCTACTAAACGCAAGAAAGGATCTGCTATTGTTGTAAGATAAGATTTTATGTTACTAGAGAGTCTAGAGTAATGGTGTTTCCCACCTTTTTTTGTATTAAAAGAAGCATAAAGTTTGTTTTAAAGGAGCTCTTTATGAACAAAGACTGATGAGGCCTATCCACTGTTGAAAACAAGGTCCTGTTAAAGACAAGCACTTTATGTACCTAGAGTTTGATTAATCAAAGGAAAACGACTGTTTAGTATCAGCAGTGGTTCAGCATCTACAACGGATTCAAATTTAGTATTTAATTATCAGTGGTTCTTATGTAACTTTAGTATTTCATTATGAGTTTGTTTCATGTTGTAAGAATCAGTGAATTCTTAGATAATAGATTGCTTTGCACGATTAGATTATGTGTTAAATTATAGTTCTTTAAGTGATTGTTTCGTTTTCTTGAATTCTATGTAATTTTGTAAAGAAGTACAATAACAAACAGTGGTTTTAACATCTGTTTGCAATTTGGTCAATAGTTAATGGAAACCCCTGTTAGGTTGAACAGTAGATGTTATTAACTTAAACATCTGTTCAGGAAAATGACTGTTTGCACTTTATGTACCTAGAGTTTGATTAATCAAAGGAAAACGACTGTTTAGTATCAGCAGTGGTTCAGCATCTACAACGGATTCAAATTTAGTATTTAATTATCAGTGGTTCTTATGTAACTTTAGTATTTCATTATGAGTTTGTTTCATGTTGTAAGAATCAGTGAATTCTTAGATAATAGATTGCTTTGCCCGATTAGATTATGTGTTAAATTATAGTTCTTTAAGTGTTTGTTTCGTTTTCTTGAATTCTATGTAATTTTGTAAAGAAGTACAATAACAAACAGTGGTTTTAACATCTGTTTGCAATTTGGTCAATAGTTAATGGAAACCCCTGTTAGGTTGAACAGTAGATGTTATTAACTTAAACATCTGTTCAGGGTTAAACAGATGTTTGGGGTTTAACAGATGTTCGGCTCTAAACCAAACATCTGTTTAAGGTCAACATCTATTTGAGTATTGGTCCTGTTGTGAAATTTGTTTGACCCAACAGTGGTTTTAAACCACCAGATAAACATCTCTTTATGTGCAAACACCTGTTTATGGTCAAACTTCTGTTTATGGGCAAACTTCTGTTTAAGGCGAAACATATGTTTCTTCAAAATCTGTTGACCATTGACTGACCAAACATCAGTGTTTAAAAAACTGTTGGGTATCCACTGATAGGAAAAATAGCCACTGCTCACTTTTTTTATTGTTGGCATCTATTGATATTGACCATCAGTTGTTTTCCTAAAAAACAGCCACTGCTCACTTTTTTGTTATTGATGGTGTTAATTAGTGATAAATTGAAATTATCAAATAAAAACTAAAATTACAATGAAATTACCATTTTACCTCGTCTTTACATACCAATGAGGTAAGATTTCCTCCAACATTGTTTTGATCATACAATTTAAAAAATTCTTTATAACTATTTGTTGGAAATCAAATCAGTAATTAATGCTAATTTCTTGAGCTTTGGACATTTAAAACATGCAAAATGTGAATTTCAAACTCACGGTTTAAAAATTAGAAAAGTCATCATGACAATGACAGTTGCTTTCAAATCATCATCAGTAATTACTGATAATATCAGTAATTACAGAAAAGTCATAATGACAATTGACGTTCGGTGTCTACTGATAGGAAAAAATAGCCACTGGTCACTTTTTTATTCTTGACATCCATTGATATTTACCATCCATGGTGTTAATTAGTGATATATTGAAATTATCAAATAAAAACTACAATTAAAATGAAATTACCATTTTACCTAATCGTTACATTGCAATGAGATAAGAGTTCCTTCAATATTGTTTTCCTGAAGAAATTTAATGTTAAATTAAAAAATAAAAAAAATACTTGATGGGTATTTGTTGCAAATCAAATCACTAATTAATGGTAATTTCTTCAGCTTTGGACTTTTAAAATATGCAAAATATGAATTTCAAACTGACGGTTATTATCTCTTAATTAAAGTTAAAATAAAAATTAGAAAAGTCAACATCACAATTGCTTTCAAATCAGATCACTGATAATATCAGTAATTTTGAAATTTTGAAATTAAATTTATGCAAGATGGTAATTTAGAATTGACGTTCTCTTTTTTTTTCCCTACTTTGCATATCATTACTAATATTTATTTACTTTAATAAGGAGGGATATAAAGATATACACTACTTACCTTTCAGTTCCCAATAAACATCAGTTCCCAATAAACATCATCACAATTGCGGTCAAATCAAATCAGTAATTACTAATAATATCAGTAATTTTGAAATTCAAAATTCAAACCATATATATTTTTATCCTTAATGTTAAATTAAAAAATAAAAAAATACTTTGTTCGAATGCATCTTTCTGTTGACCATTGACTGACCAAACATCAGTGTTTAAAAAACTGTGGGGTATCCACTGATAGGAAAAATAGCCACTGCTCACTTTTTTTATTGTTGAGATCTATTGATATTAACCATCAGTGGTTTTCCTAAAAATCGGCCATTGCTCACTTTTTTTGTTATTGATTGTTTTAGTTTAGTGATAGATTGAAATTATCAAATAAAAAGTAGAATTACAATAAAATTACCATTTTACCTCATCTTTACATACCAATGAGGTAAGATTTCAAACAACATTGTTTTGATCATAAAATTTAAAATTAAATTAAAAAATAAAAAAAATTCTTTATAACTATTTGTTGCAAATCAAATCAGTAATTAATGTTAATTTCTTGAGCTTTGGACATTTAAAACATGCAAAATGTGAATTTCAAACTCACGGTTATTATGTTTTTAAAAATTAGAAAAGTCATCATGACAATGACAGTTGCTTTCAAATCATCATCAGTAACTACAAAAGTCATCATGAAAATTGACCTTCTCTCTCTTTTTTTTTTCCTACTTTGCATAACAATTCAAATATTTAATATTTTAATAAAGAGAGGATAAGGATATATACTACTGTGGATTACGTATAAACATCAGTTCCCAATAAACATCAGTTCCCAATAAATAAGATAATTTAATAATTATAAGTTCCCACATTCAAAATTGAAAATTCAAAGGCTCATTCAAACCGTATATTCTAATCCTATAAATAAGATATAATTATCTACTATCAGATTCAAATCTCGCTCGCTCGTATCTCTCTCTCAAATGCATCTTTCTCGTGATTTAGGCGCTAATCTCCGATTACACTTCTTTGTTCGAATGTTTGTTGAACATGTTATCGTTCCAGTATCATTGTTCCAACATCGTCGTTTCAATGAAGATTCCCATCACAAGTCAACCTTTCAATATGGATGTTGCAGTATCATTGTTGCAACATCGTGAAAAGTTGCGTTGTTCGATTTTCGTTAAATCGAAAGTCAGGTTTTCTTGTGTCAGGTTTGTCATTGGGATTTCTTCTTTTATAGAAAGTATGGATAGATTCTTACAATATCTTGAAAACTTAGATGTGCTACAACAGTTGAGAAGAGACCTTTGCATTTTAGGTTTGTTTCTTGTTTGTGTTGTCAGTAATATAGAGTGCGGTGATAGAGACTTGCAGTTCTTGGCGATGCTGAAGTACATACATCTAGAGGTTCAGCAATGGATGGAGTTGAAACTAAAGTTTCTTAATTCTTGATGTTATTCTTAGATTTGAACTTTAATACTGTTTAGTATGTCATGTAATTATTGGACTTTTAGTTTTAAGGTCATGAATAAATTAATAAATTTTATTTTATGAATCTATGTTGTATTTTTTTTTATTATTTACTGTTTTAGTAAGATTTAAATTATGTTGATGTTGAATTGTGTCTGAACATCTGTTTGGTAAGACAACAGAGGTTTAATAGTGTCAATGCTGCTTCTCAAAGGGTTATGTTGCGGTTATAACAGCTGATCATGCTAAGGACTGTTATAGTTAACAACTGCTCTTTATAAAGACTGATGTTCTTAATGGTTGATGACGCCTATCCACTGTTGAAGACAAAGCCATGTTAAAGACAAGCACTTATGTAGCTAAAGCCTGATCAACCAAAGGAAAACCACTGCTCAGTAGCAACAGTGCTTCAGCATCTATAGTGGATTCAACTTTAGTATTGATGTACCAGTGTTTCTATGTTGTGTTATATTTTTATTTATTATTTAGTGTTTGAGTACGATTTAAATTATGTTGATGTTGAATTGTGTCTGAACATCTGTTTCATAAGACAACAGAGATTTAATAGTTTCTATGCTTCCTCTCAAAGGCTTATGTTGTGGTTATAACAGCTGATCATGCTAAGGACTGTTATAATTAACCACTGCTCCTTATAAATGCTGATGTTCTTAAAGGCTGATGAGGCCTATCCACTGTTGAAGACAAAGCCATGTTAAAGACAAGCACTTATGTTCCTAAAGCCTGATCAACGAAAGGAAAACCACTGCTCAGTAACAGCAGTGCTTCAGCATCTATAGTGGATTCAACTTTAGTATTTATGTACCAGTGTTTCTATGTTGTATTCTATTTTTATTTATTATTTAGTGTTTGAGTACGATTTAAATTATGTTGATGTTGAATTGTGTCTGAACATCTGTTTGATAAGACAACAGAGGTTTAATACTTTCAATGCTTCCTCTCAAAGAGGTTTTTGAGTCGTTATAACAGCTGATCATGCTAAGGACTGTTATAATTAACCACTGCTCCTTATAAATACTGATGTTCTTAAAGATTGATGAGGCCTATCCACTGTTGAAGACAAAGCCATGTTAAAGACAAGCACTTATGTTCCTAAAGCCTGATCAACGAAAGGAAAAACATTGCTCAGTAGCAGCAGTGCTTCAGCATCTATAGTGGATTCAACATCAGTATTTTATACTCTGTTAGATTTTTAAATTTCATATCATGGGGTTGTTTATATGTAACGGTATTTATCACATCACCCCAGCATGCTAACTGATTATATGTAATACTTTATTTAAAAAATCTCAAAATTCATCTTAAAAATAGTTAAAATGAATTTTTTTATGAATTATAAGCATTAAAATGTTTTAAGGCTATCCACTGATAACTTAAAGTCTCCCACTGTTTTTCAGTGTAATTGTGACACCTGTGTCACTCCAACCATCAATCAAATTCCAAACCAATGAAATATTGTATTTCATACTTGGGATTTGTAAAAATATGTGTATCGTTTGCACATATCGACTCTTGTTCGATTTCAAGCTTTAAATCGCTTTCTGGAGGGTTATACGCTCTCTGATGTGTAGATATAACCAGTTTAATCCAACGAACACTCCGGAATAGTGAAATAGGCTTAACATACCTTAAATAACCTTTACATAACTTAGATATAAGTTTTGGAAGGTTTGGTGTGGTGAAATCAAAGTTTAATCGCTTACAGGGACTAAAGTTGACAAACTGCGAAAGTATGCCAATTTGAACTGTAACAAACATTCCGAAACATGACCATAAGTTAAACATACCAAAAATATCCTTTACATAGCTTAGAAATAGGCTTTGAGGGGTTCGGTGTGCTAAAATATACTTTTGGGACATTCAGGGACTAAAAGTGTCAAAAAGTGCACAAGTTTGCATTTTCGCGCATAACTTACGTTCTGAATACATCCGGACATCCAAAAATTTATGTAAGCACTAAAATATTTTATTTTAGTGTTCGGCATAAGAAAAATCCATTCGTCGCGTCATTTGGATCATTTTTCGCGCTTATGCGCATTCCGTCGTAATTAAGTAGTTGTATGATAGGTAGTTTATATGCCTTAGGTAAATTACGTCGTATTTTTCGCGCCTTAGTTTATGATAGGTAGTTTATATGCCTTAGTTTATATGCCTTAGGTAGTTTATAAGCGCATTCCGTCGTATTTTTCGCGCTTATGCGCATTCCGTCATTTGGATCATTTGAGTAGTTGTATGATAGGTAGTTTATATGCCTTAGGTAAATTACCAGAATACCCTTTTCATGTATAATTGGTAATTAAGCATATGTAACCTAAACTTTTGTCACATAACTGATTATGTAACATGTTTAGGCATATAACACTTGTCATAGGACTAGTTAAGCGGTCCGAACGCGTTTCACGCGAGCGACGCGTTAAAGTAGCATAAGCTACCTAAACGGGTCGTAATGGGTCGTAAGCCCTTAGATTAAGGTTTCATTTAGTATGTAGGCTTTGTTAAACCATATGACACGAGTCTCTATACTCGTTTGGTTTACGAACCCTCATTCTATCCAATCATCCGATTTAGGTCCGGTTATTAACATAGTTACCTATATTAGGTGCCGTTTGATATCCGCGATCTCTAGCATTGTTTGGTTGTTACTCAAGGACTACTAAGCAATCTCAAGTGAGTACACAGACCCCTCTTTTACTGTTTTCCAAACTGTTTTGGGGTGGAACACATGTGCCTACTTGTTACTTTCATGCTTTCCTGTTTTCACATCATATACCTGCTATATTCGTTAGTACATTATAGTACATGATTTTATTACATCTTATGTTAGGTGTGCCCATTGTGTGCATTACTTAGTACATCGTTTTACATTACATTACATGCTACGTATGTCTATTGTTGTATACGTAGTACAGGTCACATGCTACGTATGTCTATTGTTGTATACGTAGTACAGGTCACATGCTACGTATGTCTATTGTTGTATACGTAGTACAGGTCACATGCTACGTATGTCTATTGTTGTATACGTAGTACAGGTCACATACTACGTATGTCTATTGTTGTATACGTAGTACAGGTCACATGCTACGTATGTCTATTGTTGCATACTTAGTACAGGTCACATGCTACGTATGTCTATTGTCGCGTACTTAGTACATTTGTTATTCATCACAGCCTTACATTTTGGATACATATTACATGATTTACATTAGACATGAACATTTTACATCTTGATGGTTTGGTTTGATTAAGTGATTAAGTAACGATGCGTGTGTAATATGATACAAGCATGGTGGATACGCCGCTGGTACTTCCTATATATAAGTGTTTGTATGGTATTACATATCGTAGCGTTATTTGAATCATTTCTGTTTGAGACATATAACATTTTATACAAATAACATACTTTTCACAATACATTGTTTTACAAGAACTTAACTTATACAAACTCATTTTACAATGGTTATTCAGTTAACCATACATTTTTCTCTTATTTATACATATCATCTGATCTTATCATTTTTCAAATGATTTACAAAACAAAGCAAATTACAAGGTTCATGACTAAACATTTTCTCAAACATAAGTCATGAAACCTATTTTCACAAAACCTATGTATCTAACAGGCATTTTTATGCTGACGTACCTATTTTCACATGTGTTTTTCAGGAGCTGTTGCATAAGATGATCAAGATACACATAGGCAGACTTGGGCTTTAGTGACAATAAAAGATGCAAGACTAGTTAATTATGTTGTATTTCCTTGTTTGTTAAGACATTGTAACACTTCTAATCAATAAAACGAAACTTCAATTGCCATGGATTTGAAACAATTAATTCTGTTACAACACTCCCCGACGTTTCCGCCACGTTTTGTATGTTCTACGTGGTCGGGGTGTGACAGAAAAGATGGTATCAGAGCCAATGGTTATAGGGAATTAGGTTATTAGTAATGCTTTGACCTAGTCTATAACCTTCTTAGGACCCTAACGCGAGTTTACTTGCGTTTAGTCATAAAACAATACCGTCACCTATCCTTAGGCGACGACCACAACAAGAACATAAATTTCAAAACCGCTTTGAAAACTAATCATCTGTTCTAGGATGATTTATTACAAGGTTTTGAACCCTCTATTGTAAGGTTTTGAACCCTTTAAATTTTCAAAAATCTCGTCAAGGTTTTGGGTTTTAAATAATGTGAACACGTGCAAACTGGAAGGGTGAATGCCTGTATTCTGGGTTTTCTGTCTAGGCAAGCACTTCGTATACATCTCATCAGACGCGAGACCAGTTGTGCTTACCTGGGAATTCTTGGGATGAGTGTTCACTTATAGGCGAGCATGTCTTCGCGATACATTATTTTTGACCTATTTACTTTGATTAATCAGCGAGGTCGTTTGTTGCTTTGTAGTAACAAACAAATGACCACTATCCTTGCTTTCATCAGATTTGTTCATCTCATTCTTTTCGTCTAATTCTCTCACTCGTTTCCTTTCATGTTTCCTCTTTTAGAATGCCTCCACGACGTGAAAATCCGATACCTATTGATGAGCTGGCAGCTGTCATTACACAGCAAATGACTGCTGCAATCCCGAACGTCGTTGCTCAACGTTACCAAGCTATCAACAACAATAATGCCCTCTGCAACTTCAAGACGTTCAACTCGGCTAAGCCATCAAAGTTTTCTGGGTCTCAAGGAGCGACTGCACTTCTGCAATGGTTCGAGAGTCTAGAGAGCACCTTCAGACATGTTCAATGTACAAACAAGCGAAAGGTAGACTTCGCATCTAGTGTCTTTGAGAAACGAGCTTTGACGTGGTGGAACGGTGTGGTGAGAGATAGGGGTGCCGAAGTGGCACTGGCTCAAACGTGGGAAGAACTTAGAGCATTAATGATGAAGGAATTTTGTCCTCGTCACGAGATTAGGGCCTTGGAAAGGGAATTCGACGATCTTAAGCAAGACAGCGGTGAACATCGAGCATACACTGATCGATATGAGGAGCTGAGCCTGTTGTGTCCTACCATGGTTACGCCTTTGGATAAGGCGATCGAAAAATACATTGATGGTCTCCCTGACTCAGTTCAAGACATTGTTACTGGTAGTAACCCCACTACGGTTAGGCAGGCCATTGAGCTATCTGCAACCTTGACTGAATCTCAGATCAGGAAACGTAAGCTTTTCCGAAAGGGTGACAAGAAACCGGTCGAGGAATCGAAACCAATCGAGGAATCAAAGATCATGGATGAACCGACTGGATCCCCGAAGAAGTCAAAGAAGCGAAAGGCTTCTCAGAACTTCGCCAAGGTTACTCACAATGATCAAGCCGTCCCCAACCAACCAGCTCAACCCCGTGCTAGGAAGCCATACAATAGAACTTCACCTTTGTGCAACCGATGTAACCTTTATCATCATGTTATGGTGAAGTGCCGCGAATGCCAAATTTGTGGACGTAAAGGTCATACAGCAAAAGTTTGCGTAGCAGCAGTTGCACCAAATCAAGTTAACAACAAACCTACTCGAGCTCGTTTTCCACCAGGTTCTTGCTACAAGTGTGGCGAGATGGGACATTTCCGAAGAAATTGCCCAAAGCTTGCTAATGCTAATCCAGCACGGAGATGAGCATCTGACCGACTAGAAGACAACACCTTTTAGAAATAATCATGTCTTATGTATTATTTTCTTTTGTTGTCAAGGTCCATGAAACAGTTGTTATCATTGTTAATAACTAAATTTTTTTTTATTTATTTACATTGCAATGTATTTATGTGGTTGTATGCATAAACAACATATCCCTTACAATACCGACAATCAAGGAATCGTATTCCTTGAAAAGCAAACTACCCCCAAAATTCTTCCATTTTACAAATTCTTGCGTTTTACACAAAGATCCTAAGTACCCGTCTCTTGCAAAGAGAAGAAGTACAAGGTGCAAGTTATAATTCTGTACGAATACCCCAAGTACCACTATAAATTCTTAATAGGGTACCCAAGGGTATTTCCGTATGTCCTAAATTATTGTGTACCTTAATTCGCATATTGCGTTTTCCTGAAAACGAAAATCGAATTTTTGGTAGATCATCCTATCTTCATGGATGGATTCTTGAAATGATTAAAGTGCCAAATGAAATCCACGAATTGGATTCCTGGTGTGCTTTAAGTATCCGCATCCAAAGATAACAAATCAATAACAAATTAAACAACTATGTGATTATGTGCTTATGTGTTTCCTTTTATGTTTTTTAGTAATCCAAGTTTTTGTTATCCAAATCCTCGTAGAATCTTCCATATCTTCGTATAAGGGATTCATGGTAGGATATCCAAAGGTACTATATTAAATCCTCAATGGGCTTTTACGTAATAGAAAAGACCCTTGGATTATATTGTACTATTCCATGATTAGACCCCTAGAGAGGTCTAGTTAAACAGATTGATCCAAAAATCTGGTTAGGAATATCATGTGATGAGATAGCTGAAAGGACTCCTTGGTGGCTTAATTAAAAGGACCTTATGGTAGTCTAGTCACACTCATCACAGGTTTGATTTTTCCTTCACATTACAAGACAAACTGTGCGGACTATGCAAGGAATTACGTAATTATGGATGCATATATAATTATGGAATTCAGTGCACAGAAACCACAGCAAGTTTTGTCGTGTATCTAGAGTTAACCCTATTCGTTTTCGTTTCTGAAGAAATGGTGAAAAATGACTCATTTCGTTCATTTTCGGTTCTGAAGAAGTGGTGGAAAATGACTCTTTTCGTTCATTTTCGGTTCTGAAGAAGTGGTGGAAAATGACTCTTTTCGTTCATTTTCGGTTCTGAAGAAGTGGTGGAAAATGACTCATTTCGTTCATTTTCGGTTCTAAAGAGGTTGTGGAAAATGACTCATTTCGTTCATTTTCGGTTCTGAAGAGATTGTGGAAAATGACTCATTTTGTTAATTTTCGGTTCTGAAGAGGTTGTGGAAAATGACTCATTTTGTTCATTTTCGGTTCTCAAGAGGTTGTGGAAAAAGACTCATTTCGTTCATTTTCGTTTCTGAAGAATGCCTGTTGAAAATAACTCCGTTCATTTTTCAATTCTGAAAAATGTCCGTTAAAGAGAAATAACAGGATTATGCCTTGCTTATCTTTGATGGTTACTTCACACAAAGCCACAGATAGACTCCTACGAATTAATTTCGGGACGAAATTTCCTAAAGTAGGGGAGACTGTGACACCTGTGTCACTCCAACCATCAATCAAATGCCAAACCAATGAAATATTGTATTTCATACTTGGGATTTGTAAAAATATGTGTATCGTTTGCACATATCGACTCTTGTTCGATTTCAAGCTTTAAATCGCTTTCTGGAGGGTTATACGCTCTCTGATGTGTAGATATAACCAGTTTAATCCAACGAACACTCCGGAATAGTGAAATAGGCTTAACATACCTTAAATAACCTTTACATAACTTAGATATAAGTTTTGGAAGGTTTGGTGTGGTGAAATCAAAGTTTAATCACTTACAGGGACTAAAGTTGACAAACTGCGAAAGTATGCCAATTTGAACTGTAACAAACATTCCGGAACATGACCATAAGTTAAACATACCAAAAATATCCTTTACATGGCTTAGAAATAGGCTTTGAGGGGTTCGGTGTGCTAAAATATACTTTTGGGACATTCAGGGACTAAAAGTGTTAAAAAGTGCACAAGTTTGCATTTTCGCGCATAACTTACGTTCTGAATACATCCGGACATCCAAAAATTTATGTAAGCACTAAAATATTTTATTTTAGTGTTCGGCATAAGAAAAATCCATTCGTCGCGTCATTTGGATCATTTTTCGCGCTTATGCGCATTCCGTCGTAATTAACCGAACATCGCAACCGTACGGCTAAACGAACCGACATCCGAGATATTTTTGAGCACATTTTAAGTTCCCTATACTTTAACTTCATTTTAGAGCTTTGAAATGGGGTTAACGGGCCTTAAACGTGTCGAAAATGGGCTGAATGCATGACAGGGACCAAAATTGTAAATCTGCCAAACTAAGGCCTAGCGCACCGCTACACTTATTAAGTAACGGTGCGCTAGCCTGGGGACAGACCAGATTCAGTTTTTTTAACAGCAGGTTGCAGCTGTTTGATTCTCACCCACACATTCTCAATTGTCTAGTCAGATGATAAGGATCATTTTTAGTCACCATGAGTTTCCGACAAGTGTACGCATGGGATTCGAGCACGGTTTCCATGAAACGATCCTAACGGTTCGGGTATTCCTATAAATACCCGTCCACCCCAACCTCATTTCTCACAAGAATCTGGATTTGAGAGCTCTAAGTTGAAACCATTGTTTCATACCTGAGTTCTTGGATCGAGATTAGCATTCGGGGACCCTTCGTAAGTATTCTTTCGTTCTTTTATTGCTTTTCGAGTCTTTCGAGTCTGAAAGTCAAACTTTGTTTGACTTTCTGCATTGACCAGTTTATGGTCAATGCGAAGTTCGTTTGAACTTCGCAACGTGAGTGTAATCACGTTGGTTATAGTCCCTTGGGACTATGCCTACTGATTACCACGTTGTCTAGGGTCGTAGGGTAAGCGATCTGATAAATCGCTTATACCTTCGAACCCGACCCATTTGGTTGATCATTAGGATCCGACCAAATACATTAGGTGACCATAGTAGGTAGGGAATAACCTTCCGAGGTTATACCCTATGGTCACATCGTTTGAGTAGTTGTATGATAGGTAGTTTATATGCCTTAGGTAAATTACCAGAATACCCTTTTCATGTATAATTGGTAATTAAGCATATGTAACCTAAACTTTTGTCACATAACTGATTATGTAACATGTTTAGGCATATAACACTTGTCATAGGACTAGTTAAGCGGTCCGAACGCGTTTCACGCGAGCGACGCGTTAAAGTAGCATAAGCTACCTAAACGGGTCGTAATGGGTCGTAAGCCCTTAGATTAAGGTTTCATTTAGTATGTAGGCTTTGTTAAACCATATGACACGAGTCTCTATACTCGTTTGGTTTACGAACCCTCATTCTATCCAATCATCCGATTTAGGTCCGGTTATTAACATAGTTACCTATATTAGGTGCCGTTTGATATCCGCGATCTCTAGCATTGTTTGGTTGTTACTCAAGGACTACTAAGCAATCTCAAGTGAGTACATAGACCCCTCTTTTACTGTTTTCCAAACTGTTTTGGGGTGGAACACATGTGCCTACTTGTTACTTTCATGCTTTCCTGTTTTCACATCATATACCTGCTATATTCGTTAGTACATTATAGTACATGATTTTATTACATCTTATGCTAGGTGTGCCCATTGTGTGCATTACTTAGTACATCGTTTTACATTACATTACATGCTACGTATGTCTATTGTTGTATACGTAGTACAGGTCACATGCTACGTATGTCTATTGTTGTATACGTAGTACAGGTCACATGCTACGTATGTCTATTGTTGTATACGTAGTACAGGTCACATGCTACGTATGTCTATTGTTGCATACTTAGTACAGGTCACATGCTACGTATGTCTATTGTCGCGTACTTAGTACATTTGTTATTCATCACAGGCTTACATTTTGGATACATATTACATGATTTACATTAGACATGAACATTTTACATCTTGATGGTTTGGTTTGATTAAGTGATTAAGTAACGATGCGTGTGTAATATGATACAAGCATGGTGGATACGCCGCTGGTACTTCCTATATATAAGTGTTTGTATGGTATTACATATCGTAGCGTTATTTGAATCATTTATGTTTGAGACATATAACATTTTATACAAATAACATACTTTTCACAATACATTGTTTTACAAGAACTTAACTTATACAAACTCATTTTACAATGGTTATTCAGTTAACCATACATTTTTCTCTTATTTATACATATCATCTGATCTTATCGTTTTTCAAATGATTTACAAAACAAAGCAAATTACAAGGTTCATGACTAAACATTTTCTCAAACATAAGTCATGAAACCTATTTTCACAAAACCTATGTATCTCACAGGCATTTTTATGCTGACGTACCTATTTTCACATGTGTTTTTCAGGAGCTGTTGCATAAGATGATCAAGATACACATAGGCAGACTTGGGCTTTAGTGACAATAAAAGATGCAAGACTAGTTAATTATGTTGTATTTCCTTGTTTGTTAAGACATTGTAACACTTCTAATCAATAAAACGAAACTTCAATTGCCATGGATTTGAAACAATTAATTCTGTTACAACACTCCCCGACGTTTCCGCCACGTTTTGTATGTTCTACGTGGTCGGGGTGTGACAGTAATCATTGCAACCACTGTTATTATTCCATCAGTGTCTTCATAAAACAACTGTGTTCCATTACTCATCAGGGGTTGGCTCGTGGACAGTTCATAGCCGTCAGATCTTTTGTAACCGCTGCCACGTCAGCATTCACTTTTCCTGCTATAAAACCCTGATCAAAACCCCCAATCAGGGTTTTAACTGTCGAATCGAATTCATTTTTCCTTTTTCAAAGCAGTTATCCTCCATTTCTCTCAAAATTCCTCATCGTCCTTCTTCCTCAAATGGCAAAATCACGGTCTTCATCAGTTAAAAGGAAATCCAGTCAAAAGGTCATACAAATTCGATACAAAGCTCCCCATAACTACTTGGGTCTCTTGACAAAACCAAGTAACACTGAAACGTTCAATTCCGTCATAGATGCCCTTTCGTCTTCAAAATACAAAACTTTGTTTACTTCTGATGCTCCGATTTACTTGGCAACCCAGAGGGAATTTTGGAAAAATGCAAAACTTGAATATCAAGATAAAACACCCATAGCTATCAATTCCTCGATAAAGGGTGTTTATGTTAAAATCACACCACAAACCATTTCTGATGTGTTTGAACTCAATGATCTTGAAGGTAAGACTTTTTTCCCTAAAATAGAGTATCAAACAGATTTTTTAGAAAGAGGGTATGCAAAGCAAATGAAAAAAAACACTTTGCAAAAAGGCAGTTTTCCCCCTGCCCCAAGGTTTTTGTTTCATACCCTCTTAATGTGTGTTTCTAATAAGACCACTGCTTTCAATGAAATTCCATTAAAGATCCAATACCTGGCATATGCTATCTTGCATGGGGAAAACTTTAACTATTCACAGGAGATCTTTAATGACTTGGTAAAAAATGTTGATAGCAAATCATTTTTACTATTTCCAAGGTTCCTAAGCTTTTATTTTCAAAAGAAATTTGGAAAGGATGATGCTCATGTACTCATCCAGGGTGAACCCTATCAAATAAATGGCCTTACACCGTTAACATTTACAAGGCTATCAAAAGTGTCCAAAACACAAGCACAGGCTCCTGAGCAGACTTTAGCAGCTACCACTGCTCCTCAGGCACCTGCTGCTGAGCCCACTGCTCAAGGTGATCACAGCAGCAAAACAACTGCTGTGAAACCGACACCTAAATCCACCAAAAGACCAAGACAAAAGAAAACACAAAAGCCCCTCAAACCTAAAACAAAGGCAACTCTGGAAGATGAGATCCCAGAGCCACTACCGGTGAAAACACAAAAGTCACCAGAAACCACTGCTGCTACTTCCTCACAGCAGATGTTAGAAATATCTCAACCTGAGCCTCAAACTCCTCCTGTTTCTTTTCAAAAAGAACAGGTTGTAAGAATAGGGACATCAAATTATGTTGCTTTGGACTCACTTGAATCCATCATCCCCAGCCCACTGCCCGGGGCAAATACTCTTTCCACTCCCGTACTCACTGTTACAATTCCACCACAAACAAAACTTTTGTTGGATGCAGTTGATATAAATCAGATAGCAATCAGTTCCTCTCAACCCCCTATCATTGAGAGCATGCCACAGAAAGTGACTGTGTCTGAGCTCCCTATCATTGCTAACCCACCAACAACACCTGAGGAGGTTAAACTGCAGGATGTACAAGTACTTCCTGTCAGTAGTTCAAGTGAAGCAGCTACTACAAGTGTTGAACCCACAGGTTTACACTTGGATAGTAGTTTCATTAATCAGACTTCCTTGAAGGCAATTTCTTCTATGGGAACCTTTCTAAATACTGGTGTGTATCCTGTATACACTAGTGAGCTTAGATTGGTAACCTCTGCTGAGGAAAGAAGTCCCCAGTTCCAAGAAAAAGGGGCAACAGGGGATGACTTTTGGGAAAGTCTCCCTCAGTCAACCACTGTTACAACCACCTCTGGTGGGAAATCAGATGATCCCATTAAATTGGATGATGGTTTAATGTACCGAGAATTGACGGAGAGGCTTAACAAACTGGATACATCTATTGCAGAAATCAAAACCATACTGCAACAGTTGTTACAAAAAAAGCAGGCACCACCTGCTCCCACTGACCTTTGGGCATTATTTCAACCTCTGCTTCACCAACAAAGAGCAAATGCTGATCAGAAACATGAAATTCAGCTTCAAAATATCAGAAATATAATGGAAGCCAGGTTCAAAGACACTCAGGCAGATATAAAAAACCTGAAGGCTCAATTTATGAACACCACTGGCACTGCTCCTCCCTCGATCATCTTTGTGGACAGCCCACTACCAAATAATGCCAAAAAGGCGGAGAAAATGAGGCAGTTGAAGAAAAAGGGATATGAAGATGGTCTGTACATTGCACCAGATAATTCAACAATGCTTGCACACATCCCTTTGCCAGATGGTTCCAAAAAGGTTGATGTAACCTTAAATGCCATTGCTGATGCAAAAGCAAGGGTGAAAAAGGATATGGAGGCAAAGGATAAAGGAAGGTTTGAACAGGAGAAGAGAGTTTTTATGGAGATGAATGAACAGGGTACTTCTGAGCCAAAGGATCAAGAAAATTCTCAGCCCATAAGAAAGTTTACTAGAAAAGTCATACAACCCAAAACCACACCTCCCAAATCCACAAAACAAACTCCCAAACCTTCCAAAAGTTCCACACATCAATCTTCGAAACCAACAGATGTTAAAACACCTGTTGTATCAACAGTTGTTGCTTCTTCAGTAATTTCAACATCTGTTATCCAAACTTTCACCACTACCACTTCAACACACACTACATCCACTGTCTTATCTCCATTACGAAAAATCCCTTCACCACCACCAATACCACCTGCTAAAAGGCAGAAGACAACAGTTGACACATCATCCGTGGTAATGGCAACAGTGGTTGAAACCCCAGTTGTTTCAACAGCTGTTAGTCAAACACACACCATCACTACTCAAACACCCCAAACAAAACCATCATCACAAAACTCACCACCTGCCTTAAAGCAAAAGACAACTGTTGATACATCAACAGTGGTTGAGACACCAGTTGTTTCGACAACTGTTAGTCAATTACCTACCACTTTTAACACTCCTTCCCAAGCCATAATTCTGTTTGCTCCAAAACCTCAAATAGAAACACCTCCTCCTAAAAATGTGTATACTAGAAGAAAAAATATTCAAGTGCATGATGATGATGATATACCAGCACCTGATCCTGTTTCATCTGTACCTTACAAAATCACCAAACCTGAATCTTTCATTCCTCCAAAATTGGTCAATCCAATCAAAGATCCAATAGCTCTTCAAGGATATGAGTCTGCAGATGGTACCCCAGCAGCTGCCAGTTATCCACTGGAACTCCATGCAGTAAAGAATGAAATGAGGCAGTTCTACACAGTTGATGATCCTTCAAAAAGGAAATTCCCTTCTCTGGTTGGTTTTAGAAATCCAAAAAACATGGATGAATATCTAAAACTAAAAGCTAGACAAGCTCAAATAATAGCTAGGGTTGAATGCGAAGGAGAAAATGACAATGTGTATTCAAGTCATTATCAGTTTTTACTCACCAAAGTCAAGCTCATGGAAGACTATGCTAGAGATTTGAGTAAAGAAATGTCAAATTTACCACCAGAACCTGGCCTGCAAAAAGATGTGAGAAAAGACATTCTGGCATTGATCATGAGTGAGAAGTTCTACCCTGCCAAGGAAGAGCAATTCCAAGATTGGCCACTTGTTGGTCTCAAAGCAGAACTCAATAGAATTGAAAGAGTAAAAAGAGATCCAAGCATGAAAAGGTCAGCACCAAATTGGCGTAAATACAAAAAGGCTATTGATGATCTTACCTTGGAGTATAAAAGAAAGAAACAAGAGTTGGTTGATGCAAAGGTTGCAACTGCCAAGGCCATAGCAAAATGGACAAGGCAGTACACTGATGAAGCTTATGAAAGGCTTAGAAAAAAGAGAGAAACAGATCCTAGCCTTCCAAAGAAGCCTGATTACAAAACTATTAACATGTCAAAGAAGCAGCTCCACAATTCTGAACCACTGTTCACATCATCAGATACCTCTGTCATTATGTTAAACCAAAGAAAGAGGCAAAAGTTGACTGATGCAGAAGAGAAAGAGCAAGAAGCTGTATATTTTAAACAGGCTATAAAGACAATGGCACTTGAAGATGACAGCTCAGCAAAGCTTCTACATACATTGGAATCCAACCACTGATGAAGCATAAAAATTGAACCTCAAACTACTGATGGGATCCAAGCATTGTTGAAGATCAAAGCATTGTCATTCAAGCTCTGATCACCCTTTAAAAGTAGCACTAATCCTCAACATTAGTGCTTAGATTACAACAGTGGAATGAAGAATCAATGTTTATGTATCAGTAGTTTGAATATAATCAGTGTCTGTTGTTATAGATTCAGTGTTTATGTTGAACATCTGATCTGATTTACTTTTGGTCAACATTTGTTTGAATTTTGGTCAACATCTTATTTTGTTAAGAAGTACAAGAACAAACATTTTTACAAAATCCCAAATCACCCGATCATTTAAGTGTATTGAAGTAAAATTGGAAATAATGTTATTCATGTGGTCTTGTTGTTGAATAGATCTAATTCCGTGATTTTAAGACAATGTTGTTGAATAGAATAAGATGGTTGATGTAATGTGGTCGTATTAATAACCAATGGTAATTAATTAATCTAAATAACTTTCCCGAGCCCGGGAAGCAATCCCGGGTAAAAACCTAGTATATATATATATATATATCAACAGGGGGAGGTTCATTTAAGAACAAAATTTAGTTGAGAAGAAAAAGAACAAAGGGTACAATTGTAAAATATTAAGTAGTTATTCTTTAATCTCATTTATTACAATCTTTAAGTAATTAATTACTCATAAAGACTATTATTGTCTACACTAATTTTCATTGCCCACACACATAAAAAGTTATCCTACACATTTTGAAAATTATCCTACACATACAAATTTATCCTACACAACTCATAATTTATCCTACACACTTAGTAATTTATCCTACACTCTAAATTATTTTTTTTAATTTTTGAAAAAATATATTTTTTTTTTGAAAATAAGTTACAAATTTAATGTAGTTAGCTATTAAAAAGGAAGACCAGATATTAATGATCTATGTGACTTTACTAATATACCCTTACATTAAAATTAAATGAAAATATTAAATGAAGTAAAATAAAACATTCTTATTGGTTGAAACTTATTCTTTTTTCTTCTTACAAAAAAATTCTTCTCATTTGAACCTTCCACTATATCAACAAACCTTAAAAATATATTATTTTTAAGAAATATAAATCCATAAAGTATTAAAAATCAAAGAATTGATTTTTGACAAATAATGTAAAAACACAAGTATTTACATAAAAATATAAGTATACTTCCCTAAGTATACTTACACAAAAATAATATTGAAAATATTATTTAACAAATTACTTATGATTATTTTTTGTAAAATAATATAAGTATCATATTTTGGATAAGTTAAAATATAGATTATTTTTAACATTTACTGTTTGTCAAAACCTACATGAACAAATAAATATATATTTTTGGAAGTAAAATATATATTTACAAGTGAACAATACAAACTCAAATTACAATAACGCGACGAACGGGTGAGACCCGACAAACAAGGGCACGGCCATCGCAAGTGATGAACTTACACCAAACAAATACTTAACTTAAGATGGAGACTTGTACTTTGTGTGTTACAAGTCTAGTGATTAACGTACATAGAACACATATAGGTTACGACGCCTACAAGACAAGCCCAGTGAAGTATACAATACAGGATACGCAAAACAGTGAGTTCATGTCCCCACTTTTAAACTTTTACTTGTTTTCTAAACTTGGGGAAAATACATGTACAATGGTATGTAGAACATAAAACTAAGAAATGAGACATAGATCATGTGACGAATAGGGTGAACATAAGCACCATTAATCAACGTATACGTTTAGACCGGGGAACGAAATGTTAGATCTAATGGGTTTCAGGCAACCTCACTATTGGCCTACTTCTACAAAAGAGTGCTTTTGTGTCTCAGTCGATCTCAACTAGGTTGGATGCTTCCTATGTCGTGACATATGTTAATGTCGTAGCTAAACATTAGCGATCTCGTATTCCTTACATTTACAAATCACTGTATACAAATAGGTTTTACAAATTACATACCATGTTTTCATACAACAATGCTCAAACATTCTATACAAATCTGCATGAATTCACACCAACTTTTGTTGACGATTTTTCAAAACTTACATGTATTTCAGGGAACTAAGTGGATGTACGCGCGCTCTCTTTGCTCAAGGATGTCGTTTATGTTCCAAGTTATTATGTGTTGATGCCTCGTTGCCACTTTATAGGATTTGTTTGTTACATCCCGCCTCCTTGCGGAGATATAGTGAACAAAACCTTGAACTTTGTTATGAAATGAAGTTGTAAACTTTTCAAACAATTATCTTATGTTGTGTTGTAAACTTTAAACTTAACATTTGTTTTGAATGTTGAACTATGAATGGCAATTTGGAGTTATTTTATATTCATGTAGTATGTTTACTTATCGTATGCAATTAGAACCTTTCAGATCACACTTTGTGCTTCCGCCCTAGAAAGAGGTGTGACATAATAAACATATAATTAAAAATGTCATAATACAAACACCATTACTTGATTGATTAACAAATATGATGAATTAACAATATTAATGCAACGTGATAATCAAAACGCCATGAGATGAATAATTAAAAATAATTAACAACATGAATAATTAACAAATATAACATGATAATGAAAACGCCATAGTTAACAAAACTGATGTTTACAAATTAACAAATAGTAATAACTGATGTTTACAAATACTACTCAATAATATTCAAAACTAATCAGGTGTAAAACGCCAATGATCGTAAAACATAAGAAATATATAGATCCCAAACGACAATTAAAATTAATAATGAAAACTCCAATTATCAGTTCTTACTAATTGTTACTCAGCCACTGAAAACACGAATAAATTGGATACATGAACAACGCCATTGAAAGCATACAACACATTGTGAAATATTAATTTGAAAAAAAAAACAATGACACAAGCATAAAAGAACAAAGCGTCATATCTGTTGTATATGTGTTGCATGATTTGCTGGAACAAAATATGAAAGTGTCATCAAATATTACTTTGTCGAACAGAATCCACGTTAGACGCCATAGATCTGAGAAAGCTTGGAAAGGAGGTAACAGCTAATGCGAAATCTTTGTAGTTTTTTAAACAGATTTATAACGCGAAATATGGAGGGAACGTACAAAAGGAAAATCGTTCCCCTGCATATCATTTAGCGCCCCTTGCCGCGTGTTGGGCCAGGATTCGTTTGTACCGTTCTCACACTTTAGGGCGTTTCCTCCATATCCCGTACCTGTATATATTTATATGGTCAGGATTTAGAGAGAACGGTGAAAAGTATGAAAACGGTGAGAAAGATTTTGGTGGTGACATGTGGCATTGATGTTAAATTACACTAAGGGGTAGTATTGTCAAAAAAACCCACTCACATGAATCGCGTGTTCAAATAAAACGCCATAAACACTCAAAAGCTATTTTTTGAGCTATAATTTACAATAGCTCAAAAAACCATTTTTTTGAACGCCATAAAACACTCAAAAGCTTTTTTTTGAGCTATAATCTACAACAATTCAAAAAAACCATTTTTTTGAACGTCATAAAACACTCAGAAGCTATTTTTTTAGCTATAATTTACAACAGCTCAAAAAAACCATTTTTTTTAGCCAGCTCACAGTTAAAACGCCATAAAAAAAACTATTTTTTTGAGCTATAATTTACAACAGCTAAAAAAAAAACCATTTTTTTGAGCCAGCTCCGCCATAACAAAAAAAGCCATTTTTTTAGCTATAAATTACACTAGCTCAAAAAAACCATTTTTTAGCCAGCTACCAGTTAAAACGCTATAACAAAAAAAAAAACTATTTTTTGAGCCATAAGCCTAAATTAATATTTTTTGAGCTCAGAAAAATCATAATTTGTACTGTAAAAACGCCAGAAAACAGACAGTTCAGAAAAACGCTATGAAAAAACTCAGTTGAAAACGCCATAAAACACTCAGTTCAGAAAAACGTCATAAAAACACCTAGTTCAGAAAAACGCCATAAAAACACCTAGTTCAGAAAAACGCAATGAAAATACCTAGTCTATAATGTCATAAAACGCACAGTTCAGAAAAACGCTATAAAACCCAGTTAATTTTTTTTCGAAAAGTATATCAATAGTATACTCGTTGGAAAGATAAAAAAACGCTGAGTTTTATGGTGTAATTTTTTTCAAAAAATAATCACGTATAGAAAAGTTATTGGCGTTTAAATATGATGGGGGAAAATGACATGTGATTAGCATATGCATCTTTGTTTGGATCTTCCTATTTTACCCCTCCTGGTAGTTCCAAGACCCCTATTATTTACAAAAATGACACCGCATCAATCTCAGCCACAAACCACTAAGATCTTGTGGCTGAGAATCGTTCTCACCATTCTCACACTTTGAGGTGTTCTCTCCTGATCCTGTTCTTATATATATAGGATCAAGATCAAGGGAAAACCCTTCAAGTTGTGAAAACTTGGAGAACTCAGCCTTCCCGTAGGAGTTTTACCCCCATTTTTTTCACACCCCTAAATTAAAATGTTAGAAAAGACTGTCGTAAATAAATTTTGAAGTGCTATTATTTGACCCCTTACTGCAGCGGTAAAGCTGATGACATAAGCATGACATCATTTTTTAAGGCTTTTACGGCTGCCGTAAATGAAAAAAAAAAGTTTTTTTTTTTTGGACAAGTTGATTTTGTTTAGGATTTTTTATAGTTTTTTTCTTTTGAAAAAACCTTTCGTAAGACCGAGTTCTCTAACTTCTCACAACTTATATAAGTTTTCATTTTACCCTAACCCTATATATGTGTGTGTGTGTGTGTGTGTGTGTGTGTGTGTAAATAACTAAATATACCAAAGTAATTAAATGAAAAAAAAAACACTATACGAGTCTAGCCCGAACAGAGAGATCAGACTTGAAATACTATTCACAAGCCAAAGTCGAGTTTTAGAAATAAAGCTCGAAATGAGCCAAGCTCAAGCTTAGACGAAATCAGGCTTGACCCTTTTACACTTGTACCACATATACAGCTAGCTAATTGACGAGGTATGACCCGAATCGGCCAGCCCGACCCGGTCATTACCTATTATTTTATTATAAATAATTAATCATAGACATTTGTTCTAGAATATTCCATCTCGCATGGATAGGTCACGTAACCAAATCTCCAACTTTTTGGGAAGATTACGCAAATCCCTAACTTATCGGAACCCATCCTAAGTTAGGGGAAACCCTAATGGTAAACTATAAATAGAGGTAAACATCTAAGGTATAGATCATATTATTCTCATACAATTCTTCTCCCTACACTTTCTCTTTTACTCCCAAAACCGAGACTTATTCTCACGCTGGAGGGTGGTTACAGGAATAACCCAATTCCTGTAACGAGTCCTAACGGTGTTCTGTTTTACAGCTAATCGTTCGGGCCACTGAGAGTTGAAGTCCTAGTTGGATACTACCGCGAAGGTCAGTGTTTCTTCATTGGCGCCATCCGTGGGACCTTTTCGATAACAATTAGATTGAACCCCATGGCAAGTGATCAGAACGTAGCAGTTACCCCAAACCAAGAGATGGTAGTCAATAATCCGTTGTTAGGAGCAGGCTCGGTCACCACCGCTCCTGCCTCACCGACTGTCACCAGGTCGCTGGACCTGGAGTTCGAGGCGGAAGGACCACCACCAGATTTGTTCTCCCACACTTCCCTGCGGTTTCAGTCGGTTGAACCAAGTGTAACCGGCGTCAACATGTTCACCCCAGTGGCAACCACTAGTGCACAAATATCACGTCTTAACCTTATGCCAGTTATTACGTCGGCAAGCCCAAACACTGTTATCCCACAGACGAACATGCCTCAGTATTACCAACCTTCAGTTACATACACCATGCCGCCTTTGTGTTCTACAGCACTAACAGCGGCATTATCTACGCCACCTCATCAACCAGTGGTCATGCCAGCAGGGATTATGAACGCTCCGGTCACGCTGGGAAATCAAGCTTATTTCCCCGGGTACTATTACGCACCCCCATATGGGTATTTACCCTCGTACGGTAACTCAATGTACACACCCCAGGGAGCCACGCAAGGCCATACACAACAATCGCCATACGCGGCCTACATGCCACCTTGGTGGACCTTTCCAACGTCACAACCGGTTTACGCTCAAACCCCGCCAACGGCGGAACCTGTTTATGACAGAGGAAACACATCCAGACCTAGATTTTCTCCAGGCGGAGGCCCTAGTTCCATGCTAAACGTCACTTCGGCTCAACCCTCTGCCACTCAGGGTATAAGCCAGAGCGGGGCCGTCCCTCCGGTATAACCCATCAATGTAGAAGAAGACGAACTCACCAGACCCTACAAGCCAGTGGATGCAACTTTCAAATCCAAGTTCACCAGAAGAATAACGGAAGCTCCTATTAAGGAAAAACCCAAGATGCCTCAAACCGTAGGCAAATATGATGGTCTAGGTGACCCTGATGACCATCTTAATATATTCAAAAGCACAGGGGAGGTAGCCTGTTGGCCTATGCCCCTCTGCTGTAAAATGTTTGTGCAAACGCTGGTAGGCGCGGCTCGGGTCTGGTGGGACAGTCTTCCCATTAGAGAAATTGACAGTTTCGAAGATCTAGAGTCCAAATTCATCTTGCAATTCAGCCAGCAGCGCAGGCACACGAAGGATCGGAATGAGCTCCTCCATATCCGCCGGCGAGACAATGAAACGGTGGAAAATTTTATTGTTAGATTCAACAAAGAAAGCCTGGCAATCCCGGGCGTAACGAATGATCTAGCGTGTGGAGCTTTCCTACAAGGAGTAAACTACGATGAGTTGTTAAGAACACTTCATGGAAGGGATGGCGTACCTCCCACCATTGATGAAATACTAAGGATAGCTAAAGTATATGTTATACAAGAAAAGGCCGTAGCCGCCAGTCACGCGGCCAATAGGAAGAAAGAAGCTCTGAAAAACCAAGAAGACAGGGAGCAGCGAGGTTCTAAAGGTAAGGGCAGAGGAGACCGATACCAAAGGAATGACAGGACGGACTCACGGTACGACAGATCCAGAAACGCCTATTCAAGGAATGAATCTTCTAAACCGTGATCTGACTACCCCAGCCTGAGCAAGACACCAGCAGAGATCCTAGCTTCAGAGA
The DNA here is from genome assembly GCA_030545235.1 of Helianthus tuberosus. Classification (NCBI taxonomy): domain Eukaryota; kingdom Viridiplantae; phylum Streptophyta; class Magnoliopsida; order Asterales; family Asteraceae; genus Helianthus; species Helianthus tuberosus. The sequence continues at coordinate 79,976,185 of CM060447.1, read as the reverse complement.
ACCTCAAGTTCAATCCTCCAAAGCCGCTGAAAGACAACCCAAATAAAGATACAAGTAAGTATTGTGAATATCACAAAGGGAGCGGCCACGATACAAACGACTGCTTCCAGCTAAAGAAGAAGATTGAATACTTCGTGAAAGCGGGTAAGTTGGCACATCTGGTGAGGGATATCAAACAGGGTCCGCTCCCTGTTAAAGAAGAAAACGACAAGGCAGCGGGTAAAAGACCGCGAGAGCTAAATATGGTACACACTAATAAGGGGAAAGGGGCAAAATGGAGTTTTTCCGCGCTCGAACCCTGGATGTTGGCAACCATGACCATTGAGCCTCGCGTAGAAGATTTTCACCTCACTACGGATGCTCTGATCATATCCGCTGCAGTAGGGGATTATTACATGAGAAGGATCATGGTAGACACCGGGAGTTCAGAAGACATTATCTATGAACACTGTTTCAACAGAATGCAACCAGAAGATAAACGGCTGCTTGAATCAGTGCACGCCCCCATTAAAGGTTTCACAGGGGAAAAGGTGGACCATTTTGGTCAGATTACCTTTCCAGTCACATTCGGACAAGAGCCCCGAGAAAGGACCATACTCCTAACATTCCTCGTGGTACAAGCTGAGTCATACCACAATGTGATCATTGGAAGATTCACCCTAGGAAAGTTGGACGCCATAGTCTCCACGGCGCGCGGCTTCATGAAGTTTCCTACCCCGCGGGGCGTCGCGACGGTGTTTCGTGACAAATTAGGGGAAGTATTGAACTGTAACGCCCCAAAATCTGAATGTTTATATTCGTAAAAGGTTCTTATTTAATATATCCCAAAATAAATATTAGGCTATTTTACCTAGTTAAGGTTTATGGTAAAAACTAGTAAAAGAGATAAGTAGTGCCAATTGTGTCTTAGAGGCAAACTCAAGGGGTTAAAGTGGGATAGATAAAAGTTAAGTTATTAAAAGAAAAAGATCACACACACAAACACATCTTCGTGTGTGTTCTGGATGGATCGAGCAGGGGCTCTCAAAAGCCCCAAAACCCTAGTTCTTCAAAAGCTTCAAATTGAAGAATGAATCAAGGCTCAAATTCACAACCGAACATGAATCAGTGATCACCTTCACAAGGGGATCGTAAGGTATGTCTTAAATCAAAGATTGGTGATCATGTGTGAAGTGGGTTATGTTCTAATCCGTAAGTTAATGTGAAATTAATCATGTATAAGGGTTAGAATCATCATATAGAACATAGGTTATGTATGGTTTGTGTTAATACGATGTTTGGAGATGAAACCCGTTAGTTAAGGTGAAGATGATGACTAGAATCACCACCCATGTCCAAGTCCTGTTGAAAGATTGATGTATTTTGTGAGTATGATGAGTTGTTGTTAGATGAATTGAATGAAATGTGGTGTTGATATGTTTGATGCTTATGTGTGAGCGATAGGTGTTGATTAGGAGTAGGATTTGATGAGTCATGTAGGAGTTTAGAAGATTTATGCATGAATTAGTTGTACGTTATGCTTAAAAGGTGGTACGCACACCTAGCGTATGATAAGATGTATATAGTGTCGTCCGTATAGTCGATTATGATGTTAAAGGTATATGATGATAAGTTGATAGTTAAATATGGTTAATAGTTGACTTTCAAAAGTCAACTAAGTATAAGAAACATGATGTGACTCGTTGTCGTAAAGGCATGATTATAGGAAGTGGTATGGTACTTGTTATGTCGATACGTATTAAATGGAATGACCTGATGAATTACATGCGTTTAACGGGATATGAATTTGGTTATATGTTTTGTGATAGCTAGAATCGACTAATGAAAGTCAAGTGTGAAACATGTGATTAATATGATCATTAACATGTACAATGATATAAGCTAACGAGAATGCGATGTTGGTGATATGAAAGTATAGGAATCATATCGGGGCGGACTCAAACATGAGAGGCTAACGGGTCAAAAAGAGGCAAGGAAACGGATACGAACATGGACGCGTAAGGTAAGTGATTCTTGTAATCACTTCTTAGTTTGTTAAGTAATATAGTGTTTTAACTAATTAAACGTGATGTTTGAGGTTAATTATGTGTTGAAGTCCTTCGTCGCAAAGGTTGGGGCTAAAGTTGACTAAAATACCCTTGGTGGGTATATTGGGCAAACGACCTTTAAAAGATGTTTAGAAATAAGATAAATGATTAAGTGAATAATTAGGAAAAGTATGGAAGCGAAAAGTATGTTTTTGAGAGTCAAATGCATTGAAATACGTAAATACCCTTAACGGGTCAAAATAAGCATTTAAGCGTAAACGGGACTTTATCACGTAAGGAACCCGTGATTTGAGTTTTATATGATAGGAGATATTGAAATAATGAATTTCATGAGTTTAAAGCTCAAATAAACATGTTGGTGTGATAAAATTATGAACGGGTCAATTCTTGGTAAAAAGGGTAGTAAGCCAAAGACTTAAAAGTCTGGAACTTTGATAATCCGGATATCGGATTTTAACTCCATAAGATGGAGAATTAAATTACGGACGTGTAGGAAAAAGAATCGGTAAAAACGGACCAATAATGAAGAAGTTATGGCCGTTTCCGTGAAATCCGGTTGTGCTGGAAATCTGCAGATCAGCAGCAGCAACATTCTGTGAATTTCAGGGCGTCGCGCCACGCGACGGGCCGTCGCGCGACGCGACGGTGGGACTGGTTGGCGAAAGTTGTTCTTTTGCTCCGTTTTGTCTTGGGAACTCGTTTAAACGCGTTTTAAGTTGCGTATGACTAATTTAACTTACGTTTTTATGAGCATACGTGTATGCACATATGTAGATAGGCATGTATGTATGTTTGTATGCATCTATACACGTATGTAGAAGTGTATGTAAGCATGTATGCGCAAATGTATGTAAGAGTATAAGTGTGTGAGCAAGTACACGCGGATATATGAAGGCGTATATGAGTAGGCAAGTGTGAGTTGGGTATGTGCAAATAGGGACGTATGTATGTATATATGTATAACGCCATGAGTGTGCGTCATGATGTAGGTATGGGTGTATGTAGATATGCATGTATTATCGTAGATGTGTTTATATGTGGGTATGTACATAATTGATTATGTGTGGATATATGAAAATGATTGTAGGTGATCGTAAATATATATGTAGGTATGTATGGAGGTAAATACGTATGTGGGTAGGCATGCATATACCATTGAGTATCGATGATGTTAATATCATGTTTTGTGTATAAAGCGTAACGCAGGCTCAATAAGGAAGTCTCATTCAGATCATACACGCAGAGGGAAAGCTCGAATGTAAAGAGAATACGGAATGATAAGTAACGAGAATAAATATTGTTATGCTAATGCTGTGTACTAATGTTATGAACATTTATGGTGAGTGCAGGTTGTACGATACATGGGGGATCATCGAGGAACAGAGATCGAAGATCGAGTCGTGAAACGGATTGTACGGAAGTATTTGAGTGTGTAATTTAATAAGTATAAACTATGTCTTCGTAGGGTAAAGAGTATGATAGATGTATTTATGTTAAAAGAACTATTTTCAATGAACTTTTAACGAAGGAAAAATGTTTTTAACAAAAGAAATTTCTAGGTTTGAATTTCCGCTGCGAGTTTTGTCAAACCAGTATTAGGGTCTTACAAGTTGGTATCAGATCCCTGGTTTGAGGGAATCAAGTACGAGAAGGTAAGTACTTGAACTCAAACTTGTGTGCTCTTGAGATAAGAAACCCGTACAATCTAAGACTCGATCAAGATCCAAAGGTAAAAGCTAATGTAAGTATGTACTTATGTATACGTATAAAGAAACTGACGGTTTTGTATGTGCAAGGTAAGCATAAGTGTTTGAAGAGTATGATCTGTGAATGCAGTCTAGGATGAATACTAAGGCAGGCAAAGAGGTAATAAGCCAAATTTGAATCCAGGTACGTAAATTCGATATGCGGGTATATGTAATAGTAAAACTCATTAAGGGAAGGAAAATTTTAATTGAAGGATAATGATAGTATAGTAATGAAGTACTGAAAGTGATACACGCGCCGAAGCCTAAGTCTACGGACATAAGGTGACAATTACATGAAGGCACGAAACTAGTAGGTGGATTGTGTACCTGGCCAGTACACAAGAAACATATGACGTTCGTGAGATCATGATAATTGTTACAGGTATGTCCGGCAGAGTTGGGTAGCAGGCGGGCGTGCGGGTGAAATGGGAAATAAGACTCTCGGGAAATTGAGAGTACTATGTAAGAATGAAAAAAAAAACATGCCTGATAAGAATGAAGAATGTTGAATCCGTGATTAAGTGCGGATCAACAAGATATGAATAAAATGTTTGAATCCGTGAGGCGGATTCAAAGATGAAAAGCATGGATGATATGTTTGAATCCGTGAGGCGGATTCAAGGATGAAAGGCATGGATGATATGTTTGAATCCATGAGACGGATTCAAGGATGGGAGGCATGAATAATATGTTTGAATCCGCGAGAAGGATTCAAAACGCAGAAGTAATGAAAGGCATGAATGTAATGTTTGAATCCGTAAGGTGGATTCAATGAATGAAAAAGCACGAATGATGCCTCTGAATCCATGAGACAGATTTAAAAATATTAAAAGATGAAATTAATCCGTATAAAAAGATGTCGACAGTTTGACCATGATTGAGTCGAACGGGTCATAGAAATAAGTATAAAGTAAAAGGTGATAGTATAATAGATGAAGTTTTGTATAAGTTACGTGTTAGATGTGTTAGTAATTGACTCTTAGAAGTCAGAATGATGATGGGCTGTGACCCGAACAATAACTTAAGTAGGGGCGGGAATGGTAAGTTTGGTAAGAAATATTGAAACAATGTAATAAGGTCTTTGCAAGTAAGCATGAATAGAAGGAAGTACAAGCGTGTACTTCAGTTGGCGAAATGATTAATAGAATGAGAGGATTGCATGTAAGAAATAGAATGTGGGGTACGTTATAGCAGGTACGTAGGAAATTGTAGAAGAGTTATAGGTGGGTGATCCCCTAGTATAATGAATGTTTAAATGAAATATGTTAACCGCCAATTTTGTTGATGATAATGTTAGAATTATTGATGTGATGGAACCAATCGTATTGGTGAAAGAATGTGCATGAGCAGAAGCTCATTATACGAATGAATGAAACCTGGTCTGTTACGGCTAGTACTCGAGGAGAAGATGTTCGATCTGGGTTACGGATCGTCGGTTTGTGAAATGAAAAGAGGTTAGTAAGATGTTTAACTTTTGTTGGATAGATATAAACTAGTATGACACACATGTATATATGTAAATTAAGTAATGCATGAAGTGAAAGCAATAGTGATGTGACATAGACAAAATGATTTAAAGGTAACGTAAAGGTATGCTAGGTACAAGTAACTGTAGAAAACGTAGAAGGATGTTCACGTTAGAGCTAAGTACGTAGGTGTGAAAATGAAATGATAGTTTTGATGTGATGACACGATAAGAGTTAAATATTATACAGTGCATGTAGAGAATGTAATCTTACGAGATGAGATGAAGATATTGGATTCGTTATGAATGGATCATATGAAGGTGTGTATGATTACAGGTCAAAGAAGTATGTATATTGGCCCGTTATTAACAAGTCAAGAATGAGAATGTTACGTGAAAGTAAAGTATGGAAGGCATGGACTTATTAGGAAGAAGTCATTTATATGAATAAATTATGAATCGGGGATGGATAGTTACCTACTATGATAATGTACCAGTTAATGTTAAACATACATGTGTATGTGTAAATTATGAAATAAGATCGAATAGTGACGAAAATAACATGAATGGTTTCAAGTAGACCACACATGTGCACAGGATATACGAGTAATAGAATGATGAATGAATCACTAGCTATGTAGTGCGTTAGAAATTAGCGCTATTATTGAAAGCGACACTAATAAGGACCCTGGGGACGGGTTCTTGAAGGTAGAAGATTGTCATTAAGGTGGGCTCGTGGGCTCATTGATAAACAAGAAGAGAAGATAATTAGTGTTAAATGGAAATGAAGAAGGTTTCGGGGACGAAACCTTGTTTAAGGGTGGTAGACTTGTAACGCCCCAAAATCCGAATGTTTATATTCGTAAAAGGTTCTTATTTAATATATCCCAAAATAAATATTAGGCTATTTTACCTAGTTAAGGTTTATGGTAAAAACTAGTAAAAGAGATAAGTAGTGCCAATTGTATCTTAGAGGCAAACTCAAGGGGTTAAAGTGGGATAGATAAAAGTTAAGTTATTAAAAGAAAAAGATCACACACACACACACATCTTCGTGTGTGTTCTGGAAGGATCGAGCAGGGGCTCTCAAAAGCCCCAAAACCCTAGTTCTTCAAAAGCTTCAAATTGAAGAATGAATCAAGGCTCAAATTCACAACCGAACATGAATCAGTGATCACCTTCACAAGGGGATCGTAAGGTATGTCTTAAATCAAAGATTGGTGATCATCTGTGAAGTGGGTTATGTTCTAATCCGTAAGTTAATGTGAAATTGATCATGTATAAGGGTTAGAATCATCATATAGAACATAGGTTATGTATGGTTTGTGTTAATACGATGTTTAGAGATGAAACCCGTTAGTTAAGGTGAAGATGATGACTAGAATCACCACCCATGTCCAAGTCCTGTTGAAAGATTGATGTATTTTGTGAGTATGATGAGTTGTTGTTAGATGAATTGAATGAAATGTGGTGTTGATATGTTTGATGCTTATGTGTGAGCGATAGGTGTTGATTAGGAGTAGGATTTGATGAGTTATGTAGGAGTTTAGAAGATTTATGCATGAATTAGTTGTACGTTATGCTTAAAAGGTGGTACGCACACCTAGCGTATGATAAGATGTATATAGTGTCGTCCGTATAGTCGATTATGATGTTAAAGGTATATGATGATAAGTCGATAGTTAAATATGGTTAATAGTTGACTTTCAAAAGTCAACTAAGTATAAGAAACATGATGTGACTCGTTGTCGTAAAGGCATGATTATAGGAAGTGGTATGGTACTTGTTATGTCGATACGTATTAAATGGAATGACCTGATGAATTACATGCGTTTAACGGGATATGAATTTGGTTATATGTTTTGTGATAGCTAGAATCGACTAATGAAAGTCAAATGTGAAACATGTGATTAATATGATCATTAACATGTACAATGATATAAGCTAACGAGAATGCGATGTTGGTGATATGAAAGTATAGGAATCATATCGGGGCGGACTCAAACATGAGAGGCTAACGGGTCAAAAAGAGGCAAGGAAACGGATACGAACATGGACGCGTAAGGTAAGTGATTCTTGTAATCACTTCTTAGTTTGTTAAGTAATATAGTGTTTTAACTAATTAAACGTGATGTTTGAGGTTAATTATGTGTTGAAGTCCTTCGTCACAAAGGTTGGGGCTAAAGTTGACTAAAATACCCTTGGTGGGTATATTGGGCAAACGACCTTTAAAAGATGTTTAGAAATAAGATAAATGATTAAGTGAATAATTAGGATAAGTATGGAAGCGAAAAGTATGTTTTTGAGAGTCAAATGCATTGAAATACGTAAATACCCTTAACGGGTCAAAATAAGCATTTAAGCGTAAACGGGACTTTATCACGTAGGGAACCCGTGATTTGAGTTTTATATGATAGGAGATATTGAAATCATGAGTTTAAAGCTCAAATAAACATGTTGGTGTGATAAAATTATGAACGGGTCAATTCTTGGTAAAAAGGGTAGTAAGCCGAAGACTTAAAAGTCTGGAACTTTGATAATCCGGATGTCGGATTTTAACTCCATAAGATGGAGAATTAAATTACGGACGCGTAGGAAAAAGAATCGGTAAAAACGGACCAATAATGAAGAAGTTATGGCCGTTTCCGTGAAATCCGGTTGTGCTGGAAATCTGCAGATCAGCAGCAGCAACATTCTGTGAATTTCAGGGCGTCGCGCGACGCGACGGTGGGACTGGTTGGCGAAAGTTGTTCTTTTGCTCCGTTTTGTCTTGGGAACTCGTTTAAACGCGTTTTAAGTTGCGTATGACTAATTTAACTTACGTTTTTATGAGCATACGTGTATGCACATATGTAGATAGGCATGTATGTATGTTTGTATGCATCTATACACGTATGTAGAAGTGTATGTAAGCATGTATGCGCAAACGTATGTAAGAGTATAAGTGTGTGAGCAAGTACACGCGAATATATGAAGGCGTATATGAGTAGGCAAGTGTGAGTTGGGTATGTGCAAATAGGGACGTATGTATGTATATATGTATAACGCCATGAGTGTGCGTCATGATGTAGGTATGGGTGTATGTAGATATGCATGTATTATCGTAGATGTGTTTATATGTGGGTATGTACATAATT